>OZ023269.1:62133967-62733967 GCA_964006375.1 Tillus elongatus | reverse complement strand
TGGGTGAGCAGTTTGTGGAAAACTCAACTCGTATTAAATACAATTCAAAAAACAACTGGTGTCACTCCGCTGAGAGCTTTGATTGGTAAAGACGACGCGACACCACTCATCACTCATTCAATCTTTGCCTTGAAATATCACAAATGACTTGCAAGTCATTTATAGGCTGCAGCCTATACGCAATATGCAATTAGACCCTAACAGAGTCAGAGATGACCTTGAGGCATCTGTCCACACCCGTCTTAGAGCCAATCAAAAGCGTCTCAACACTGTTCACGTTGGCGATTTTGTACCCATGTACCAAAATGACCGTATGCATCAAGGCAAATTTAAATGCGAGTTTCAAGGGCCATACGAAATCATGAGTACATATCCAGAGGGTCGCTTTGAACTCAGAAAAGTAGGAAAGTCCTTGATTACTAAAGTAGGCAAAGAGCAGGTGACAATCTGGCAGGATAACTGGCCACTTTCAATGGACATGATGGAACTTCTTGATTTAATGGAAAGTGAATTCGGGTAGGTCTTACGGCAAATGGCCGTGTTAGAATATTTTTATCTCGAATATATTTACTCATTTTTATAATGTTTGGTTAATGTTTAAAGCTTGTTACGCTTTGCATTAAATTCGATTGGATGTTTAAAGCTTGTTACGCTTTGCATCATGTTTGGTTAATGTTTAAAGCTTGTTACGCTTTGCATTAAATTTGATTGGATGCATAAATCTTGTTACGCTTTGCATCATGTTAATGTTTAAACCTTGCTACGCTATGTATTAAATTTGATCGGATGTATAAATCTGGTTGCGCTTTGCACTATGTTTGGTTAATGTTTAAAGCTTGTTACGCTTTGCATTAAATTTGATTGGATGGTTAAAGCTTGTTACGCTTTGCATCATATTTAGTTAATGTTTAAAGCTTGTTAGGCTTTGCATTAAATTTGAGTGGATGTTTAAACGCATGTTTAAACGGATGTTTACGCTTTGCACTATGTTTGATCAATGTTTAAAGCTTGTTACGCTTTGCATTAAATTTGATTGCATGTTTAAAGATTGTTACGCTTTGCATTAGGTTTCGTTCATGTTTAATTAAAGCCTGTTACGTTTAACTTTCTGTTTGGTTGATGTTTGAATGCTTTGCATTAAATTTGGTTGAATGTATAAAGTTTATTATGATTTGCATTAAACTTTGGTAAATCTACAAAGCATGATTCGCTTTCCCTGGTGTTTTATCAAATGTTCAGGCTCTGCATAGGCTTCAATTCAATTTTAAGAAATTATGTCCCCTAGTGTACAGTGAGGTTATTTTTAGAATTTGTTTGGATTTGAGTTTGTACCAAGAATTGATTTGATTGTATTTAGTAAATTAAACTCAATGGCTTGTTAACCTCTAATTGCGAATACACTACTGTGGCAAATTGCATGCAATGTTCTTTTGTTCTTCTATGCATAATTTTGTGTGAATACAAGTCTTGCACATTGTTCGCAAACTTTCCTTAAACCCTTACCTAACGATTCGTAAACTAGACAAACGACTTACCAACGCAATTCGTGGTATACAATATTTATATATATATATATATATATATATATATATATATATATATATATATATATATATATATATATATATATATATATATATATATATATATATATATATATATATATTACCTTTATTACCTTTATTGTCTAAAATTATACAACATGTTTATTCAATAAGACTTGTGGTGAATATTAACATAATTTTATACATAGTTGCATCCAAAACTGCTTGACAACACTCCAAATTCAACAACCTTAAAATTTTGACATTCCACAAAATTTATTTCCTCTTCCATTTCGTTCTTCTAATGTTTCACCTGATACCTCCATTTACAATTAATACTAATCACTCCATAATACTTTTCCAACTGCAAACCTTTCTCAACTACCCATATTTTTGCCGAAATTGTAAATTTTGTACGAGACCAAAAATGACATTTTAATTTGACATACTTCAAATATATATATATATATATATATATATATATATATATATATATATATATATATATATATATATATATATATATATATATATATATATATATATATATATATATATATATATATATATATATATATATAACATTTGGTTTAAAAATTTCACCCATAAACATAAAACTAACTTTTCAATCACCCTAAACAATAGTCTTAAATTGATAAATTGTCCGTGTCCAATGTGCATTATTATGTTTTATGTTAATAGTGGTTCCGATGGATTGGATGATGACACCGACACTAGAAGCAAATCAAAAGGTAACATAATGGAGAGCTTGAGTGGCGAAGACAGCAATTATGTGTCAAATATTGGTAATATAGTAGCCGGACGAGTGGGGAACATATTTGGTAAAGGACTTGGAGGTCTGGGAAAATTTGGTGGTGGAACCAGCAGTTGGTTTTAAGAAATATTATATATATATATATATATATATATATATATATATATATATATATATATATATATATATATATATATATATATATATATATATATATATATACTAACCTATTATATAAATATATATTTCTAGTAACGCTGTTACTGGCCTGATATTTGTGATGGTCTGTTTTTTAAATGTATAATTACATAAATAATTTTGAAGCAATTTAGTGAAACTTTTATGCCGAGATGACAATTGTTAGCTATGCATTCTTAATGAATGGTAAATTTAGAACTCAGTGTAAAGTGACAGCAAGAAATCTTCCAAGATGTTATACGAAGCAAAATTGATATCGACATTTTAATTATTTTTTTTTAATTACTCTTTTAGCTCTTTTTACACAATTGAGTTAGAGATCAAGTTTCTACCAACTTCTATATTTGTGTCAAAAACACAACTGATTAATAATCATCAAACCCCCTCTTTTATTATCCTGTCAATACTTTTCCAAAACAATATAAATTTACTTTCTAGATCCAGTCATTTCACGCAAAAAATGTTGCCATGATAAATCTTTATTCCGTTTCTATACTAAACCATAGGGGGTAATCTATGAAATTTGTAACTCAAATACATTATTCAGCATTCGGTAATGGTTTAGTTTTATTTAATAAAAAATCAATAAATAATGTAAGGTAACGACGATTGGTAAAATATTTTTTTAAAAAGCAGTAAATATCAAAAGACCAGTAATAGACGAAGAGATAAGGTGTACTAAATAGTCGCTGTTACTTTCCGAATGACATTATTGTAATAAGTGTAGCTATTTGTGTTTATCTCAAAAGGGGAATCATTATTTCTAAAACAACATACGTACTACCTTTATAGAAGTTGGTAACCAACAAAATCGTAGAACAAAGTTAGAGTAGTTAGAAAGCGTTCAATAGTAGACAGTACTGTGCTGTTGCCTTCCGAATTTATAACACCAATAAAGACTTGTTTTGTAAATGACAATGTATTTATATTGTAAATAGTTACAGTACACATATGTGAACAGTAAGCATGCAATTCACATGATATTTAATGATGTAAATAATTTAAACGGATACATACTGCTACATTGTGGAAAACAACCACATGGTCCAACTAGCGATATATGTCTTTGTAGAAGAAGGAATTGTTGTCTCTTACCTTTAAATTTAAAAACGGCCTATATTATCAGTCTGAAGAAACGGCATATAACAAAAAAGCTTGCAACTTCAGTCAAAGATTATATAAGTACGGGTTATATTTATGTGTGCCTTTAATGTATGGTCATATATATATATATATATATATATATATATATATATATATATATATATATATATATATATATATATATATATATATATATATATATATATATATATATATATATATATATATATATAGTTACGTGCTTCGGGGTTCTGGATTTGTTGACTACAAGACACAGCTTTTAAAACTACAAATTTATTACAACCAACATTTTCCAACACTACCTCTAATACCTCTTCTCTCTTTTACTAAATGTCCATAGAACTATATTTCACCATACGCCTTCTATGATCGCTTACTATACACCAACACTAACTCACTACTGACTGACTCCCTTTATCTTCGGCTCGCCTATTTATATTCTCCACAGAGTAGTTCTAGACCTTTCTACATTGTTCAATATGTCATTTCTAGTTCATTCCCGAAATATAATTCTAGAGTATTAGCTGTTACCAACATACTTGCCTCTGTCCATAGAAGTAACAAAGTTCATACAGTTAATTATCATAGAGACGAATGTGACACTGCCTCCTATGGCAGTGTCACATAGTATGACGTTAGCTTGTGCATATGGACCACGTTCATCTTGCTCTCTGGGTTCCTCTTAATGCGATAGATAACGTCATTCATCCTTTTAACCACCTTATACGGACCGTGTAATAATTTCTGTAGTTTCACTGACCGTCCCTTGCGTCGTACTGGATTGTCAAGATACACCCTACCTTCTTTTTTAAAAATCAGCCTGATCAGCTCGCACGTCATAACGGGTCTTCATGCGGTCGGTTTCTACTCATATGTGAATTCTAGCAGCAGAATGAATGGCTTCCCTTCTCGTCAAATGTGGGAGCTCTCTTCGAGCGAAGTTCTCACATTGCACTGGTTCTTCCGCACAATTCCTCTTGTCCTGGTGTTTCTACTTGCACAAAGATCTCTGAATGCCTTTTTCCCGTCCACATCAGCTCTGTTCGAACAAATGTGTTCACTGGCCTTTTTCTGGGTTGGCTGCACACTACATAGCCTATACACGCCTTTTCTTGTGTTTCTCCCAGGATCTCTACTCCGTTGCTTTTGGCTAAACAAGTGGGTCGTCCTTCCACGGTGATTTTCCGCACTATCAAGTTATTGCCAGACGCCGATAATCGGGATGCTTAGGATTAAGTTTAGCGCACTGACTTTGGAGAATGTCCAAGTCAATTATAATTGGGTCTGATATAGCGGCGACTATGGCTCTCTGCTTTGCCTTCCATGTCACAATTTGCAACTCGACGTAAGTTTCGTCAAATACCTAGATTCGATCTCCACCGACTGCATTTACTCTGTAAACCCTATGTGGCTCTCTTACTCGCCATCTTGATACCCTGTCGCAGCGAATAGTCGTCCTAGGTGCACCGGTGTCGACGACCATCTGGGTTTTATTGCCGCTTACGTGTCTATCTACGACGAGAGCGCTGCCAGAATCGCTAACCTGAGGAACAGTTACCGGCCTTAGCGCCACTTTCTTCCAAGCGCCGGATAGCGGTGATCTTAGAGCCCAACATTCGCCCTATATATGTCCCATCTTGCCTCAGTTCCAACAACTTAAGCCATTGACACGGCGAGCTCTTATTGGGTTCTCATGACTGTAGGCTTTATCTGTTCAACTAGTTTATCTAGTAGCTGCAGGACCTTGGATGACTCTCTTTAAATTTCATCTCCAACTTGGAGACTGCGAACACTCACGTGACTTTCTGACGCTTGCTTCGCTGCTTCAAACTTCAAGGAATGTGTCAAAGCATCGTTCAAATTTTTGTGTCTTGCCATCCCGATCGCCTGTTAGATGTGGGTATCTGTGATGCCGTGACAGGTGGTTCAAGAATTTCACCGTAGCTGTGGGGTAAGCTGATCGTGTCAGTCTGACAACTTTGCCATGGAGATGTTGGAGACTTTCGCCAGATTTCTGGCAATGATTTTTCAACCGAAATCGATACAACTATTGTAAATGCTGGTAATCAAACCTCATCTCTAATTGATGCCAAATGCTGTCATAAGTGAACTGTTCTTCCCTGGGAATTCGATGAAACACATCTATGACCTCTCCTCTGAGAGATACAGTTAATTAAGTAGCTTTCTCTCTCTCTCTCTCTCTCTCTCTCTCTCTCTCTCTCTCTCTCTCTCTCGTCCCAACCATTTTCTGTAGCAGCGGCTTCGAACTGGCGTAGATAAATACCCCATGATACTGAGCCACCAAATGTGGGGACCTCATTTCTTAAAACGGGGCTATCTTCGAGGCTGATGTTTCCCTTGGCTAGGGTATCATATGTTCTCCTGTACCTTCACGTGTACCTCTTGCACACTCGTAAGCTTGTCATGTACATCGTCACTGATGCCCCTTACTCGACTTTCTACTTGTTTGAAGTTGTAGTATTTTACCTGCTTCATACGTTCGTCCACACATGAAGTAATATTCTCAATTCTGCGGGCTTGTTCTTGCAGAATTTTTTTTGTTTCCTTATCTCTTTTCATTTCTTCATTTGCTTCTGCAGCTCTTTCTCTAGCTTCTTCTCGTCCTAATTCAGCTTCCTCGTTCATTTCTTAAATCATTTCCAATAGCTGGGTGTCCATATTAACTTTGTCATACAGACGGATGTGACTATATATATATATATATATATATATATATATATATATATATATATATATATATATATATATATATATATATATATATATATATATATATATATATGTATATATATATATATATATATATATATATATATATATATATATATATATGTATATATACATATATATATATATATATATATATATATATATATATATATATATATATATATATATATATATATATATATATATATATATATATATAATGACATTATTATTATAGTACATCACTCTTACACTTCTTGAAGTATCTACAAAATCGATTTCAGTTTTTTAATTTAGTTCATATTTTCTGCTCATGCTTTTTAATTTACATATTATTTAAACCAAATTTTGTACACTACGAATTTAAAAAAAAGGTAGTGCAATCATTTTTGTAGATAGCATAATTAACAAATGTTCAATATCGGTAAATATTTATACAAGTATAAATCAAATTCACTTATTTTTAGGTAAATATTGAAAATTTTACTTGACTCAAGATATTATTAGTAAGAGGCACAAATTCGATGATATATTTGTATGTATTGGTAAGCAATGCTTGCAAAACAAAATGCCCAAAAATATGCACCTTTCACATGGTTACAGACGTAGATTTTTCATTCTACCACATAAGATCACCTAAGATGGATTTTGGGAAAGTTTTCTAACTAAGCCTATGTAAAATGATAATTCTAATAGAAAAGTTTGCTCTAAGTAGTTCACATTCAATTATTGCAAACTGATTGAAAGTATCACATAGTTTCCCAAACATGGGTTAATATATTAAAACTTAATGCCTTTTTACAAAGGAGTCCACACAAATGTTGCTAAAACGCATTTTACAATTCGAAATAAAAATGCAATAAATTAAGCTACAGATGTGAGTAGCAGTACTTACTAATTATATTATTGTGATCCAAGAAATTAGGAAAAACTATGTATAATCATGTCATCTTCAAGGTACAAGTATCAGGCATATTGTATAGTTCAGGAGCAAATAAATAAATCAACAGCATTTGTGTCGACTTCTAATAGTAATTATCTTGTTCTACCAATTACTTAGATAATTTGAAATATGGTGCACTAGTTATCACCTCATTATAAACTTTGATAGAATTAAGCTTGTAGAATTTATTGTAAAAGTTAAAACGTTTCTAATTTCAATTAAAAGACAACTAACCAAGCTGATAAAGGTAACATTTCTTAAAACTATCGTTGACAGTAAATTAACGTGACTATTTCTAATCAAATTTCCATACAAAGGTAAAAAAGGATTACTGTGCATTTGTGATATAATAAAAACCTGTGAAATGCTGAAAATTGTCGCGCTGATTTTATGATAGAGATTAGGTTACCAACCAATTAAAAAATGTTAGTCATTACTACGAAAGAGCACAGAAAACATGTTTTATTATTCTTACAGGCACTATTTGCCAAAAAATCTAGAGGAAAAATTATAAATTGTGATTTCCGATAAACCTATTTTTATGCTATTGTTATATATTATTCACCATTTTAAGTATTTATTAGAGTATTTTTATCCATAATTATAATCCAAAAATATTATTGTAATAATGCATTTCATCACATGTGCTAAAAGCTAGCACCTTCTTATCACTATTAGCTACAACTTGTAAAACTTATTACCTTAAACTTTACAAACTATTACGAGTTACATAATATTCAAACAATCTTAAGGAAAATTCTCACAAAAATTGCTTCGAAACAAGATTTACTATTCGCATATAGTTTGTATATATATATACTTACCTACTCGTTAGTACCTTTAAAATTATATAAAAGTTTTATGTTTAAAAGTTATCTCAAATCCAATCTCAAATTTTAGTAAAATAAGCTTAGTACCAACAGTGTAGTACCTCTTTGTGTTATTTTTCTTTACCTACATACTTAAGTTTAGTAGTAATTATCCTCAAGTATAAAATGTTTGATTACGTTTGATTTAATCTTTTTATATATATAATTAAAAATACTTTTATTTGTTGTTGGCAAGCGTTTTTCATGTAATGTGATTTTATAGGCAAATAAATATCATTATTGTTATCATTACAACCTTCAGTGTTTTTGTTATCAATCGCTTTTTCCCAATAAATGACTATGTGAGATGAATAGAAGTATTATAGACAAATATACCTAAACAACACTTACTTTACATTCGCAGTAAGCTTAGTTCAGCGGTCTGCTCGCAGTAGTTATACTTAGTACTTATATTAGTGTACTTGCTCAACTTGCTTCAACATGGATGTTAAGATGGACATGAGGTCTTCATAACTATTAAGACGAAGCTTGTGAGGATTGTTATTGGAACCAAATGAATGCAGCTGTACGGCAAAGCATTATTCATGCTATTGATCCATCCCTAAGCGTCGCAATTGATATATCAAAAGCTGCTTGCTTTATTCCAACAATTAAAATTTTAAATACAAACCTGTACCTATCAAATTTAAATATAAAAATCTCATCTGGTTCATGGGAATGGGAATATTTTAATTTAACACATGAGGAAGCAACCTGAAAATGTTGGAATATATGCCGTCAAGCCTATTAAAACACAAAACAGTAAGGGTGTATTAGCCTTAGATGACTCTGATTTAACTGAAGTTCAACAACGTCTAGATGTGGTTAAAATCATCAACAAAAGATTAAAATTTTTAACTAATTTAAACTTTGATATTCGACTTAGTAATCACTAAGTCGAATGTCAAAGTATTGCGTATTGTGTTGCTGATGTTCTCAAATGTGTTAATAAGAAGGAGCTAGCATGTGACCATGAATTTGTGAAGCTAATAAATATTATGTTTAAAGATATCAACCATCATTCCGAGTTTGTATGTTGGAGTGCTTAAACTTTGCAAAGAAGCAAATACGAAGTCGTTTCAAAAAAATACACACTATATACAATGGCCCATTTGAAAGCAACTTTTATCATCCTTACAGCACCGTCAAGATGTGTCTTATATTTATGAACCACCAAATGAAAAGAAGTTCGAATCTGTTTCGATACTGACCACTGCACCCAATAGTCAGGACTTTCAAGAACACTTCTACACAACGGTGAACTGGTTGAAGTTACAACAAACGACACGTCTAAGATTAAGACTAATATAGTGCGTTATAAACTTACGTGCCTGATGGCAGCCACGGCCACGAATTCTCATATTAACTGATTCTTATCTGTTTACATCAAGTTATTTTTTATATTTATATCAACTGGCATATAATGGCATATATTTATATGTTTAATATATAAAGGAAAATGTTTGTATTTTGTTAAGCAGCTGAGCAACCTTGATTAAGATACGATGTCTAACAAAACGAGGTACTCTTAATCTTGCTTGATACAAATGAAAAGTAGTGCATTTTCTTGACATTTGTGAAGTGAAATACATAAGTCGAAAGTAGCTGAGTCGTGGCAAGTCGAAAAAGTTTATCTGTTATCGCAAGCTTTTAGAAACAAAATGGCAACTTATTGTATATACGAAAAAAGTATTGATATTAAACAGTTTATGGAACATAAAGTATTTCACCTGATTGAAGCTGATTTAGCTAAATATAATACGACTAAAATGAATTTAGAACTGTTTGGTTTGTATGTGCTTCAAATTCAAAATAGAAAAGAAATAAAATCGTTCAATACTCAAAACAACAATGTTCCTGTTTTAACCAATTTTGAATATATATATATATATATATATATATATATATATATATATATATATATATATATATATATATATATATATATATATATATATATATATATATATATATATTAAAAGTATATCAATCAACATAAACTCTGTTGTTTGAAACATGACAACTGACACAAACCAGTCTTGTGTTAGCATTCAAAAAAGTAAGAAATTTTAGTGAGATAACTTGTTGCTATGGCGTTTTCAATTGTTGGTGAGTCGACAACAAGAAACAGTCGTTTTAATCTTGTAGAGAATACTGAGTTTCAAGTTGAATCCACTCAATAGCAGTGACATCAATGATCCTACACATGTCGCGCGCGCCCACACACATACACACACATTATACTATACACTATAATCAAAACAAAGACCGGTTTCACCCTCTGAAATTAGTACGACATACAGCAGAAAACATATCACATGGTACAAAGAAAAATAGTGTATCCCATCCATCTAAAAAGCAGATAAACGTAAACACACAGACATAAACTAATACATGATTGGAAGTGTGTGACCTCGTTCCTGTTGGCACTTGCGCAAGTTGTTGTTTGAAAGGACATATGCGACATATGCGACATAGGTTATGAAATATAGATGTATTTGCTTAGACTGACAGCAGATTTGAGTACCAAAAAGACAGACAGACAGCCTAATGCTTTGAATCACATATAGAAGCCGTTATGGTTTGATACCTTATAGATGCCGCACTTGTTGTTTGATGGCATACACGATAGTTGAACACAAACAAACGGACAGGTAGATACATATATACCAAAAAACGGTTGGATACACACATATAGGGTCCTTCAATGGTTGATAACCCTGATAGATGGTGCACTGCTGTTATTGTTGTTTGATGAAAACAAACAGACAGATTAGTTAGAACAAAAGACGTAACATATAGATATACCTGTCAGTTAGATACACACACACACACCATAGGTCATCGATTCAGAGCTACTCCTCCAATATTTGACATATAACACTCGCCAATGGCATTTTTGTACTGCTAGTAGAGCACTTTTGGGTCTTAGAGCAACAGCTTTAGTTGGATTGCAAACTGAAGCACCTCCTGTCTCTGTGACAACTCAATTTGGAATGAGCTTAAGAGTGTGTGTGAACAGCAATTTATACATGTTGACACCATTAATTTTTTTACCTAAGACTAGACTGAAAAACAACATGTGTTTAGTTTATATCTATTTGTATTAGCAAACACGTTTGCGATACATGTGAAGTAAAACGATATATATTTACGACAAAAGTACCTCAATTCGACTGTGATAAGGCACGTGAGAACGCCATTCAACTGTCATACAGTGCTACTTCTATTACCCATTGGGGGCCTCTTCCATCTCTTATATCACTCATAGATAGATGTTAACACACGTGCGCAAGCTCAGACAGAAAGTTAGATGTCAGACATCTGTCATGAATGGTTAGCAAGCAAACTCTACCTGTCTGTTTTGTTATTCCAAACAACAGTCCTCTCTATATATGTCTTTAAACAAAACTTGTATTCAGCTGTCGTACAGTGCAACAGCTATAACCTATTGAGGGGCGCGTGTGTGTGTGTGTGTGTGTGTGTGTGTGTGTGTGTGTGTGTGTGATGATGTGTGTGTGTGATTGTTAAATATGTAAATACTTGTGGTTAATGGCGTTTTTATTGTTGATGAGTCGACAACAAGAAACAATCGTTTTAATCTTATACAGAATATGGTGCATATCAAGTTGAATCCGATTAATAGCAGTGGGATCAATGAGCCTGAACAATGGCTTAAGAACGGCATGCTATTTGAGACTTGAACACCGACACCAAAGTGGGCTTTGCATTCTCCGGGTTGGACAGAGACTATCATGTTCCGTTTAGAAAGCTGTCGCTTTTGACGTTCGAAGAAGTGTGGTCGGATGTATAAGATGTATCAGAGCAATAAGCGGTCCGTCGAAGGTGATGCATTCACCATAACAGCCACCAGCCTAATATCGCCACAACACCAACAACAACAAGACACTGCTGAAGCAACCACATCACAAGGCTCTGTGTTTTTGTCGAAGTAACACGTTACGGAAACAAATCAAAAAGCGAGTGAAGGGCAAATCATCATGCGACCAACAACACCATCACCACCGCCACAACCTCCAACACCAGATGACAAGCAAGAACTGGATGATGAGGGTCTTCGTTTTTGTGCCATTGGTTTAAAATGATATCCACCAATGAAGAGAAGCTGTTGTGACAAATGTTTCATCAAAAACGGTCAAAACTTGGGAAAATGGCTGCCGTACAACGCGCACTCCTGAGAAAGTCAAGAAAATTTCTTAAAATGGCAATACACGTACGACAGGAGGAAGGTTGCATGTCCGTGCTGTAAGAAAGAAATGTTGAGAACATCCATACATAGGCACAATAAAATATGCCCAAAGAGACCAGACACCTGGTACACGTACACGAGTAAAAAAGTATGCCACCACCATCAGCAGCTCCACCAGCATTTTCTGTACTAGTACTAGTAACTAGTAAACGTGCCACCTAATTATTTCATAAAACAAGAACACAGATAATTGCAATTAACGTCTTTACTCTAGAAACGTGTAGGCAAATTAAATGTTTACTGGAAAAATTAATACGTAATTTTCAGCGACATTCCTATGACTGCAAAAATAATGCCATTTGCATAGTACAAATCTAAATATTGGCATATTCATGACAAAAAGGCCGAAGATTTATTACCTGCCCGCAAATAGCATGTCTACATGTCTACATTTCACCATCTGGTTCTTTGTCGTCTAGGATATTTCAGATCGGTGCTCTGGCAGATACGTTCCCACAAGACTAGACACACTTGTTCACTTTAATTATCTTCAAATGACAAACCACTTTTAAAATTATTGAAATGAGATCTTCATTCCGTTTCAAGGAATATAATTTGTAATAAGTGATCTCAATGTGCGGCCTATATCTTGACCTTTGGCTGTACAGCGTGTGAAACTTTTCTAACGTGGTTCCTCTGGTTGCATTGTACAGGTAGCAGTGACCATGCCGTGGTCTGAACGACCAAGAGGGCGGTGACTGATAACTTGTAGCATTCAGGATTTGTAGTAAGAAGGAAATCCAAGGGATTTGAGCTGTGTGTTGGGATGCGAGGAAAGTAAGTAGGTTGCTGAACCATATTGGCTAAAGAATTGCTGACTGCAAAGGCCTCCGCTGCTCTCCCTTGTGGATCGGTTTTGGAAGATCCTAGCCATTCCTTATTATGAACATTGAAGTCACCAAGAATAGTGACCTCGGAGGAAGGATATTCAGAAATCAGATGGTCGATTTTTTCAGAAAGGTAGTCAAAGAGCTGGACAAAGTTGTTGTCAGAAGGTGACCGGTAAATGCAACAGATGAATTTAGTTGCAGCCCTGAGAGAGAGTTTTATCCATAGAATGTCTTTTCTTCCAGATTCCAAATTGCATGCAATCTAAAGGAAGTAAGGAGCTCATACCCCGGGAAATTAAGGTGATTAGTGGCTGTTTTGGCACTGATTTGTGTTTCGGTGAGAAAGAGGAGTTGGGGCCTATTAGCCTGGAGGAAATGGTGGACAGAGTTCAGGTTAGAATTTAGGCCACATATATTGGAAAAGGATATGTTAAATCTTGATGCTGGCGCTCCTTGTACACCCCTCTCCCGGAGATCCCAATGGAGGGGTATTTTACTTCCGGAATTTTTTGTACAAGGAGGAGCCATCATCATTTTTGTTTATAAGGGAGACCGGCTCATACACCAGAACCGGAAACGTCCGTTGGGACTTCACCGGCACCTTGATGCATGGGGTGGTACCTCCTCGGGCGTAAAAAAATCCTCTACTATCACGTAAAGGAAAATTTCACTACCACCTGCTAGATGCTGTATCCCTAGCCAGGGGCCCTTACAGGGTGCTACCGTCCGGGCCAGACGGATCCTGGTTTTTTAACGTGGTTGTTACTCCACCCCCTCCTCCTTTTTCACCCGGGCTTGAGACCGGCGATGGCGGAGTTACATTACATTACATACCGATTGTCTAGGGCCATTAGAAACAACTAGTGATGGACATAAACACGTACTTGTACTAATGACGCCTTCACAAAGTATTGTGTCCTTCAACCTTTAAGACCAACAAAAGCTGGTGAAACTAGGTTGGCCTTTCAATCATTCATATCACTTTTTGGAATTCCTGCGAGATAATAATGGATGCAGGGAAAAATTTTATGAATTTAAGTTACCTACTTGGATTCTTTGGGTATAGAATACCACTACACAACTCCAGACAGGTCAAATGGTCAAGTCGAACGCTATATGACAACTATTATTAATCTTATTCGAGTATAAACAAAAATAAGGTCAGAATGGGTGAGCAGTTTGTGGAAAACTCAACTCGTATTAAATACAATTCAAAAAACAACTGGTGTCACTCCGCTGAGAGCTTTGATTGGTAAAGACGACGCGACACCACTCATCACTCATTCAATCTTTGCCTTGAAATATCACAAATGACTTGCAAGTCATTTATAGGCTGCAGCCTATACGCAATATGCAATTAGACCCTAACAGAGTCAGAGATGACCTTGAGGCATCTGTTCACACCCGTCTTAGAGCCAATCAAAAGCGTCTCAACACTGTTCACGTTGGCGATTTTGTACCCATGTACCAAAATGACCGTATGCATCAAGGCAAATTAAAATGCGAGTTTCAAGGGCCATACGAAATCATGAGTACATATCCAGAGGGTCGCTTTGAACTCAGAAAAGTAGGAAAGTCCTTGATTACTAAAGTAGGCAAAGAGCAGGTGACAATCTGGCAGGATAACTGGCCACTTTCAATGGACATGATGGAACTTCTTGATTTAATGGAAAGTGAATTCGGGTAGGTCTTACGGCAAATGGCCGTGTTAGAATATTTTTATCTCGAATATATTTACTCATTTTTATAATGTTTGGTTAATGTTTAAAGCTTGTTACGCTTTGCATTAAATTCGATTGGATGTTTAAAGCTTGTTACGCTTTGCATTAAATTTGATTGGATGCATAAATCTTGTTACGCTTTGCATCATGTTAATGTTTAAACCTTGCTACGCTATGTATTAAATTTGATCGGATGTATAAATCTAGTTGCGCTTTGCACTATGTTTGGTTAATGTTTAAAGCTTGTTACGCTTTGCATTAAATTTGATTGGATGGTTAAAGCTTGTTACACTTTGCATCATATTTAGTTAATGTTTAAAGCTTGTTAGGCTTTGCATTAAATTTGAGTGGATGTTTAAACGTATGTTTAAACGGATGTTTACGCTTTGCACTATGTTTGATCAATGTTTAAAGCTTGTCACGCTTTGCATTAAATTTGATTGCATGTTTAAAGATTGTTAAGCTTTGCATTAGGTTTCGTTCATGTTTAATTAAAGCCTGTTACGTTTAGCTTTCTGTTTGGTTGATGTTTGAATGCTTTGCATTAAATTTGGTTGAATGTATAAAGTTTATTATGATTTGCATTAAACTTATTATTTTTAGAATTTGTTTGGATTTGAGTTTGTATCAAGAATTGATTTGATTGTATTTAGTAAATTAAACTCAATGGCTTGTTAACCTCTAATTGCGAATACACTACTGTGGCAAATTGCATGCAATGTTCTTTTGTTCATTCAATGTCAAATTTAAATATAACGTTGTGATAATCTTACTCTCAGCGAGCGAGAGGAGCAAAGCGATCAACAAAAACTGGAGGATGATAATGACATCTAAATAAAACATCGCGAGCGATGTTTTGGTTAGGATTATCCGTGTTAGAGATTTAAAAAAAAAAAGAATCCGACAACGCTGTACTCTCAGGCCGCCTGCGGTCGCTCGTGAAGAGGGCATTCTTCTTCAACGTTCCCTCGTGTAATGTGTAATTTAGCTGCCTAATTTAACTTGTGATTTTGTGTTTCTGTATTTTCGTCTTCTATGCATAATTTTGTGTGAATACAAGTCTTGCACATTGTTCGCAAACTTTCCTTAAGCCCTTACCTAATGATTCGTAAACTAGAAAAACGACTTACCAACGCAATTCGTGGTATACAATATTTATTTATATATATATATATATATATATATATATATATATATATATATATATATATATATATATATATATATATATATATATATATATATATATATTACCTTTATTACCTTTATTGCCTAAAATTATACAACATGTTTATTCAATAAGACTTGTGGTGAATATTAACATAATTTTATACATAGTTGCATCCAAAACTGCTTGACAACACTCCAAATTCAACAACCTTAAAATTTTGACATTCCACAAAATTTATTTCCTCTTCCATTTCGTTCTTCTAATGTTTCACCTGATACCTCCATTTACAATTAATACTAAACACTCCATAATACTTTTCCAACTGCAAACCTTTCTCAACTACCCATATTTTTGCCGAAATTGTAAATTTTGTACGAGACCAAAAATGACATTTTAATTTGACATACTTCAAATTATATAATTATATATATATATATATATATATATATATATATATATATATATATATATATATATATATATATATATATATATATATACTAACTTTTCAATCACCCTAAACAATAGTCTTAAATTGATAAATTGTCCGTGTCCAATGTGCATTATTATGTTTTATGTTAATAGTGGTTCCGATGGATTGGATGATGACACAGACACTAGAAGCAAATCAAAAGGTAACATAATGGAGAGCTTGAGTGGCGAAGACAGCAATTATGTGTCAAATATTGGTAATAGAGTAGCCGGACGAGTGGGGAACATTTTTGGTAAAGGACTTGGAGGTCTGGGAAAATTTGCTGGTGTAACCAGCAGTTGGTTTTAAGAAATATTATATATATATATATATATATATATATATATATATATATATATATATATATATATATATATATATATATATATATATATATATATATATACACTAACCTATTATATAAATATATATTTCTAGTAACGCTGTTACTGGCCTGATATTTGTGATGGTCTGTTTTTTAAATGTATAATTACATAAATAATTTTGAAGCAATTTAGTGAAACTTTTATGCCGAGATGACAATTGTTAGCTATGCATTCTTAATGAATGGTAAATTTAGAACTCAGTGTAAAGTGGCAGCAAGAAATCTTCCAAGATGTTATACGAAGCAAAATTGATATCGACATTTTAATAATTTTTTTTAATTACTCTTTTAGCTCTTTTTACACAATTAAGTTAGAGATCAAATTTCTACCAACTTCTATATTTGTGTCAAAAACACAACTGATTAATAATCATCAAACCCCCTCTTTTATTATCCTGTCAATACTTTTCCAAAACAATATAAATTTACTTTCTAGATCCAGTCATTTCACGCAAAAAATGTTGCCATGATCAATCTTTATTCCGTTTCTATACTAAACCATAGGGGGTAATCTATGAAATTTGTAACTGAAATACATTGTTCAGCATTCGGTAATGGTTTAGTTTTATTTAATAAAAAATCAATAAATAATGTAAGGTAACGACGATTGGTAAAATATTTTTTAAAAAAGCAGAAATATCAAAAGACAGTAATAGACGAAGAGATAAGGTGTACTAAATAGTCGCTGTTACTTTCCGAATGACATTATTGTAATAAGTGTAGCTATTTGTGTTTATCTCAAAAGGGGAATCATTATTTCTAAAACAACATACGTACTACCTTTATAGAAGTTGGTAACCAACAAAATCGTAGAACAAAGTTAGAGTAGTTAGAAAGCGTTCAATAGTAAACAGTACTGTGCTGTTGCCTTCCGAATTTATAACACCAATAAAGACTTGTTTTGTAAATGACAATGTATTTATATTGTAAATAGTTACAGTACACATATGTGAACAGTAAGCATGCAATTCACATGATATTTAATGATGTACATAATTTAAACGGATACATACTGCTACATTGTGGAAAACAACCACATGGTCCAACTAGCGATATATGTCTTTGTAGAAGAAGGAATTGTTGTCTCTTACCTTTAAATTTAAAAACGGGCTTATATTATCAGTCTGAAGAAACGGCATATAACAAAATAACAAAAAAGCTTACAACTTCAGTCAAAGATTATATAAGTACGGGTTATATTTATGTGTGCCTTTAATGTATGGTCATATATATATATATATATATATATATATATATATATATATATATATATATATATATATGTATATATATATATATATATATATATATATATATATATATATATATATATATATATATATATATATATATATAGTTACGTGCTTCGGGATTCTGGATTTGTTGACTACAAAACACAGCTTTTAAAACTACAAATTTATTACAACCAAACCAACATTTTCCAACACTACCTCCAATACCTCTTCTCTCTTTTACTAAATGTCCATAGAACTATATTTCACCATACGCCTTCTATGATCGCTTACTATACACCAACACTAACTCACTACTGACTGACTCCCTTTATCTTCGGCTTGCCTATTTATATTCTCCACAGAGTAGTTCTAGACCTTTCTACATTGTTCAATATGTCCTTTCTAGTTCATTCCCCAAATATAATTCTAGAGTATTAGCTGTTACCAACATACTTGCCTCTGTCCATAGAAGTAACAAAGTTCATACAGTTAATTATCATAGAGACGAATGTGACACTGCCTCCTATGGCAGTGTCACATAGTATGACGTTAGCTTGTGCATATGGACCACGTTCATCTTGCTCTCTGGGTTCCTCTTAATGCGATAGATTTTTTTCTCATGACTGTAGGCTTTATCTGTTCAACTAGTTTATCTAGTAGCTGCAGGACGTTGGATGACTCTCTTTAAATTTCATCTCCAACTTGGAGACTGCTAACGCTCACGTGACTTGCTGACGCTTGCTTCGCTGCTTCAAACTTCAAGGAATGTGTCAAAGCATCGTTCAAATTTTTGTGTCTTGCCATCCCGATCGCCTGTTGGATGTGGGTATCTGTGATGCCGTGACAGGTGGGTCAAGAATTTCACCGTAGCTGTGGGGTAAGCTGATCGTGTCAGTCTGACAACTTTGCCATGGAGATGTTGGAGACTTTCGCCAGATTTCTGACAATGATTTTTCAACCGAAATCGATACAACTATTGTAAATGCTGGTAATCAAACCTCATCTCTAATTGATGTCAAATGCTGTCATAAGTGAACTGTTCTTCCCTGGGAATTCGATGAAACACATCTATGGCCTCTCCTCTGAGAGATACAGTTAATTAAGTAGCTTTCTCTCTCTCTCTCTCTCTCATTCGTCCCAACCATTTTCTGTAGCAGCGGCTTCGAACTGGCGTAGATAAATACCCCATGATACTGAGCCACCAAATGTGGGGACCTCATTTCTTAAAACGGGGCTATCTTCGAGGCTGATGTTTCCCTTGGCTAGGGTATCATATGTTCTCCTGTAGCTTCACGTGTACCTCTTGCACAATCGTAAGCTTGTCATGTACATCGTCACTGATGCCCCTTACTCGACTTTCTACTTGTTTGAAGTTGTAGTATTTTACCTGCTTCATACGTTCGTCCACACATGAAGTAATATTCTCAATTCTGCGGGCTTGTTCTTGCAGAATTTTTTTTGTTTCCTTATCTCTTTTCATTTCTTCATTTGCTTCTGCAGCTCTTTCTCTAGCTTCTTCTCGTCCTAATTTAGCTTCCTCGTTCATTTCTTAAATCATTTCCAATAGCTGGGTAACCAATATATATATATATATATATATATATATATATATATATATATATATATATATATATATATATATATATATATATATATATATATATATATATATATATATATATATATTATATTTATATATATATATATATATATATATATATATATATATATATATATAATGACATTATTATTATAATACATCACTCTTACACTTCTTGAAGCATCTACAAAATCGATTTCAGTTTTTTAATTAAGTTCATATTTCCTGCTCATGCTTTTTAATTTACATATTATTTAAAGCAAATTTTGTACACTACGAATTTAAAAAAAAAGGTAGTGCAATCATTTTTGTAGATAGCATAATTAACAAATGTTCAATATCGGTAAATATTTATATAAGTGTAAATCAAATTCACTTATTTTTAGGTAAATATTAAGAATTTTACTTGACTCAAGATATTATTAGTAAGAGGCACAAATTCGATGATATATTTGTATGTATTGGTAAGCAATGCTTGCAAAACAAAATGCCCAAAATATGCACCTTTCACATGTTACAGCCGTAGATTTTTCATTCTACCACATAAGATCACCTAAGATGGATTTTGGGAAAGTTTTCTAACTAAGCCTATGTAAAATGATAATTCTAATAGAAAAGTTTGCTCTAAGTAGTTCACATTCAATTATTGCAAACTGATTGAAAGTATCACATAGTTTCCCAAACATGGGTTAATATATTAAAATTTAATGCCTTTTTACAAAGGAGTCCACACAAATGTTGCTAAAAAGCATTTTACAATTCGAAATAAAAATGCAATAAATTAAGCTACAGATGTGAGTAGCAGTACTTACTAATTATATTATTGTGAACCAAGAAATTAGGAAAAACTATGTTTAATCATGTCATCTTCAAGGTACAAGTATCAGGCATATTGTATAGTTTAGGAGCAAATAAATAAATCAACAGCATTTGTGTCGACTTCTAATAGTGATTATCTTGTTCTACCAATTACTTAGATAATTTGAAATATGGTGCACTAGTTATCACCTCATTATAAACTTTGATAGAATTAAGCTTGTAGAATTTATTGTAAAAGTAAAACGTTTCTAATTTCAATTAAAAGACAACTAACCAAGCTGATTAAGGTAACATTTCTTAAAACTATCGTTGACAGTAAATTAACGTGACTATTTCTAATCAAATTTCCATACAAAGGTAAAAAAGGATTACTGTGCATTTGTGATATAATAAAAACCTGTGAAATGCTGAAAATTGTCTCGCTGATTTTATGATAGAGATTAGGTTACCAACCAATTAAAAAATGTTAGTCATTACTACGAAAGAACACAGAAAACATGTTTTATTATTCTTACAGGCACTATTTGCCAAAAAATCTAGAGGAAAAATTATAAATTGTGATTTCCGATAAACCTATTTTTATGCTATTGTTATATATTATTCACCATTTTAAGTATTTATTAGAGTATTTTTATCCATAATTATAATCCAAAAATATTATTGTAATAATGCATTTCATCACATGTGCTAAAAGCTAGCACCTTCTTATCACTATTAGCTACAACTTGTAAAACTTATTACCTTAAACTTTACAAACTATTACGAGTTACATAATATTCAAACAATCTTAAGGAAAATTCTCACAAAAATTGCTTCTAAACAAGATTTACTATTCGCATATAGTTTGTATATATATATATATATATATATATATATATATATATATATATATATATATATATATATATATATATATATATATATATATATATATATATATATATACTTACCTACTCGTTAGTACCTTTAAAATTATATAAAAGTTTTATGTTTAAAAGTTATCTCAAATCCAATCTCAAATTTTAGTAAAATAAGCTCAGTACCAACAGTGTAGTACCTCTTTGTGTTATTTTTCTTTACCTACATACTTAAGTTTAGTAGTAATTATCATCAAGTATAAAATGTTTGATTACGTTTGATTTAATCTTTTTATATCTATAGTTAAAAATACTGTTACGTGTTCTCCGGGTTCTGGATAAGTGAGACTTTAAATTTTAACAAAACAACTTTATTTACTATATAAATATGGATACATTAAAAATTCTAGAATGTCTCTCTCACAAAACACTTAATTTACTGTCTAAATATGGATACAATAAAGATCTAGAACGTCTCTCTCACAAAACACTTAGTTTATCTGGCCTTACACTGGTTACTAATCTGCACACAAGTCACTATACTGAAACTACGGTCTCTACTTCACACTAGTTACTGCTTCTTCTAGTCACTCCAACATTCTCTTACTGAACTGTCTGGCTGGCTTGCTTTCGCGTTTATATACTCGCCGTACCTTCCACCTCTTTCTGGGGCATTCCATTCCAGAAGGTGTCAGGACCTTCTCTTACTAGAAGGTTCTGTGAATACAGATCGGTCTCGTGTGTATACAGGGGGATGTATATACAGGTGATCCAAATGTGGTCATCACTCCTATGTTACACAAGAGGTGTTTCTCGTAATATAAGATCTCTCTGCGTATACAGGGTGTAAGGGTTCTCTGCGCGTACAGGGTGTATATACAGGGTGTTCGGAATGTGAGGACCTCAGTTATCCGTTCCGACGGGGTACAAGTTGGTAACTTCGTTATTTCTGGTCCTAGAGGGTTGAGACTTCGCCTGAGGGGGGTCACCCCAGGCACCTCAAAGGGGATGGGGAGGCGGTGTTGCCAGATTGTGCAAAAATTCCCAGATGTTGGGGAAGTTCTGGAGATGTGGCAACACCGCACCTACGTCTATTAAAGTGCTTTGTAACACTGCCCCCCTCCTTAAGACTGTTCGTCCCGAACAGTATTTACCGGCTGCCAACTTGGGGGTTCGTTGCCCCGATAGGGACTCAACCTCTCTATGTGAACAACTTTGGGTTTAGTTCTTGGAGACAGCTGGATTCTGTAGACTAGGTCGTTAATTTTCTTAGTCACCAAGTATGGCCCTTCCCATGGTTTCTGAAGTTTGGGACTGAGGCCCTTTCTCCTTGTTGGTTGGTACAGCCACACTGCATCACCTTCCTTGAATGTATGGGGTGTTGCTTTGCGATAAAAGCGCATCTTCATCCGATCACTGCTTAAGAGGAGCCTATCTCTGACACATCTGTGTATAGTGCGCAGTTTTCCTTCTAGGTCGGCGACATACTCAGGTAACGTAGCTAGGTCCGCTATGTCCTCGTTCGGTGGTGGTCTCGTCATGTCGATTGGTAACCGCATCTCTCTGCCGGTCAACATCATGGATGGAGTGTAGCCGGTAGATTCATGCTGAGAGCTTCTGTAAGCTAAGAGGAACAGAGGTATCAGCTTGTCCCAGGTTCTCTGATTCTAGTCGACAAACATAGCAAGATACTGATTGATGGTCCTGTTATGCCGTTCTACCATGCCGTCTGATTGAGGGTGGAGTGGCGTTGTTCTTGTTTTCTTTATGCCTAGCAAGTCCATTAGGCTCTTCCAGACCTCTGATTCGAAATTCCGGTCCTGGTCGGTGTGAATCTCCAAGAGTACGCCATGCCGTGATATGACATTTTCCATCAGGGCTTCTGCTACGGTCGTTGCCTCTTGGTTGGGGATCGGCGCAACTTCAGGCCATTTCGAGAAGTAGTTCATCGCCACCATTATGTACCTGTTCCCAGACTCTGTGATTGGAAAAGGTCCTGCGATGTCTACGGCAACTCTCTCCCACGGTGTACCTGAGATGTACTGCATCATTTTTCCTCTGGATCGGGTCTTTGGTCCTTTCTTTGAAGCACATTGGTCACACCTTTTGCACCATTCTTCCACGCTTCTTCGGCAGTTTATCCAATAGAAGCGGTCTCTGACTCTGGCGAGAGTCCTGTTGACCCCAAAGTGGCCTCCACTCCTACTATTGTGTAACTCCTGAAGAACACTGTCTATGCACTCACTTGGCACAACGGTCTGGTATATACAGTCTCTACCATCAGCAGTTTCCCATTTTCGAGTGATCAAGTCATTCTTTAGACACAAGGAGTTCCATTGTAGCCAGTAGCCTTTAACCTCCGCCCCAAACCGAGACACATCGTGCCACTCAGGTCTTTTCCCCTTTTGTAGCCATTCTCTAATATTTTTCAAGTCTGGATCTGTCTTCTGTGCGTCTCTGATGTATTCAAGATTTACGTCTAGATCGGTGTTATTCTCCTATTCCGTCACCAGTTGTTTGATCTGATGAATTACTTTGTCGGTCTCTTTGTTCTCTTGTCGCTCGCAAAATTTGCATTCATGCACTGAACATGGCCTTCTTGACAGGCTGTCTGCATTGGCGTGACTTCTTCCTCTTCGATGTTCAATCCGGAAGTCGTAGCTCTGCAGTTTCTCTATCCATCGTGCTATCTGTCCTTCGGGATTTCTAAAGTTCAGAAGCCATTGCAGAGCAGAGTGATCTGACCTCACGCGGAATGTTCTTCCGTACAGGAAGCTATGGAAATGTTCGATGGATCTTACAACTGCCAGCAGTTCTTTCCGGGTTACACAGTAATTCCGTTCTGCTTTTCCGAACGTTTTGCTGAAGTAGCCTATCACAACTTCTTCTCCGGCTCGGAGCTGCGAGAGTACTGCCCCGATACCATACTGGGAAGCATCGGTGTCCAGTATGAACAGTCCTTCGTCCTGAGGATAAGCCAGTATAGGAGCAGTGAGAAGACGATGTTTGAGTTCTCTAAAAGACTCTTGGCAATCTGGTGACCAGATGAACTCGGCCTTATTTTCAGTCAGGCTATGCAGAGGTTTCGCAATGCTGCTGAAGTACTTCACAAAGCGTCGGTAATAGCTGCAAAGTCCCAGAAAACTTCTGACCTCATGTTTGTTCCTCGGCACAGGCCAGTCTCTTACTGCCTTTATTTTCTCTGGATCAGTTTCTATCCCTTTCTCAGAAACGACATGTCCGAGGAAACTCACTTTCTTCTGGAAGAGGACGCATTTCTTGGGATTGAGTTGCAGATTGGCAATAAATAATAATAAAATATTTTTTAAAAAAGCAGAAATATCAAAAGACAGTAATAGACGAAGAGATAAGGTGTACTAAATAGTCGCTGTTACTTTCCGAATGACATTATTGTAATAAGTGTAGCTATTTGTGTTTATCTCAAAAGGGGAATCATTATTTCTAAAACAACATACGTACTACCTTTATAGAAGTTGGTAACCAACAAAATCGTAGAACAAAGTTAGAGTAGTTAGAAAGCGTTCAATAGTAAACAGTACTGTGCTGTTGCCTTCCGAATTTATAACACCAATAAAGACTTGTTTTGTAAATGACAATGTATTTATATTGTAAATAGTTACAGTACACATATGTGAACAGTAAGCATGCAATTCACATGATATTTAATGATGTACATAATTTAAACGGATACATACTGCTACATTGTGGAAAACAACCACATGGTCCAACTAGCGATATATGTCTTTGTAGAAGAAGGAATTGTTGTCTCTTACCTTTAAATTTAAAAACGGGCTTATATTATCAGTCTGAAGAAACGGCATATAACAAAATAACAAAAAAGCTTACAACTTCAGTCAAAGATTATATAAGTACGAGTTATATTTATGTGTGCCTTTAATGTATGGTCATATATATATATATATATATATATATATATATATATATATATATATATATATATATATATATATATATATATATATATATATATATATATATATATATGTATATATATATATATATATATATATATATATATATATATATATATATATATATATATATATATATATATATATATATATATATATATACCATTTTCTGTAGCAGCGGCTTCGAACTGGCGTAGATAAATACCCCATGATACTGAGCCACCAAATGTGGGGACCTCATTTCTTAAAACGGGGCTATCTTCGAGGCTGATGTTTCCCTTGGCTAGGGTATCATATGTTCTCCTGTAGCTTCACGTGTACCTCTTGCACAATCGTAAGCTTGTCATGTACATCGTCACTGATGCCCCTTACTCGACTTTCTACTTGTTTGAAGTTGTAGTATTTTACCTGCTTCATACGTTCGTCCACACATGAAGTAATATTCTCAATTCTGCGGGCTTGTTCTTGCAGAATTTTTTTTGTTTCCTTATCTCTTTTCATTTCTTCATTTGCTTCTGCAGCTCTTTCTCTAGCTTCTTCTCGTCCTAATTTAGCTTCCTCGTTCATTTCTTAAATCATTTCCAATAGCTGGGTAACCAATATATATATATATATATATATATATATATATATATATATATATATATATATATATATATATATATATATATATATATATATATATATATATATATATTTATATATATATATTATATATATATATATATATATATATATATATATATATATATATATATATATATATATATATATATATATATATAATGACATTATTATTATAATACATCACTCTTACACTTCTTGAAGCATCTACAAAATCGATTTCAGTTTTTTAATTAAGTTCATATTTCCTGCTCATGCTTTTTAATTTACATATTATTTAAAGCAAATTTTGTACACTACGAATTTTAAAAAAAAGGTAGTGCAATCATTTTTGTAGATAGCATAATTAACAAATGTTCAATATCGGTAAATATTTATATAAGTATAAATCAAATTCACTTATTTTTAGGTAAATATTAAGAATTTTACTTGACTCAAGATATTATTAGTAAGAGGCACAAATTCGATGATATATTTGTATGTATTGGTAAGCAATGCTTGCAAAACAAAATGCCCAAAAATATGCACCTTTCACATGTTACAGCCGTAGATTTTTCATTCTACCACATAAGATCACCTAAGATGGATTTTGGGAAAGTTTTCTAACTAAGCCTATGTAAAATGATAATTCTAATAGAAAAGTTTGCTCTAAGTAGTTCACATTCAATTATTGCAAACTGATTGAAAGTATCACATAGTTTCCCAAACATGGGTTAATATATTAAAATTTAATGCCTTTTTACAAAGGAGTCCACACAAATGTTGCTAAAAAGCATTTTACAATTCGAAATAAAAATGCAATAAATTAAGCTACAGATGTGAGTAGCAGTACTTACTAATTATATTATTGTGAACCAAGAAATTAGGAAAAACTATGTTTAATCATGTCATCTTCAAGGTACAAGTATCAGGCATATTGTATAGTTTAGGAGCAAATAAATAAATCAACAGCATTTGTGTCGACTTCTAATAGTGATTATCTTGTTCTACCAATTACTTAGATAATTTGAAATATGGTGCACTAGTTATCACCTCATTATAAACTTTGATAGAATTAAGCTTGTAGAATTTATTGTAAAAGTAAAACGTTTCTAATTTCAATTAAAAGACAACTAACCAAGCTGATTAAGGTAACATTTCTTAAAACTATCGTTGACAGTAAATTAACGTGACTATTTCTAATCAAATTTCCATACAAAGGTAAAAAAGGATTACTGTGCATTTGTGATATAATAAAAACCTGTGAAATGCTGAAAATTGTCTCGCTGATTTTATGATAGAGATTAGGTTACCAACCAATTAAAAAATGTTAGTCATTACTACGAAAGAACACAGAAAACATGTTTTATTATTCTTACAGGCACTATTTGCCAAAAAATCTAGAGGAAAAATTATAAATTGTGATTTCCGATAAACCTATTTTTATGCTATTGTTATATATTATTCACCATTTTAAGTATTTATTAGAGTATTTTTATCCATAATTATAATCCAAAAATATTATTGTAATAATGCATTTCATCACATGTGCTAAAAGCTAGCACCTTCTTATCACTATTAGCTACAACTTGTAAAACTTATTACCTTAAACTTTACAAACTATTACGAGTTACATAATATTCAAACAATCTTAAGGAAAATTCTCACAAAAATTGCTTCTAAACAAGATTTACTATTCGCATATAGTTTGTATATATATATATATATATACTTACCTACTCGTTAGTACCTTTAAAATTATATAAAAGTTTTATGTTTAAAAGTTATCTCAAATCCAATCTCAAATTTTAGTAAAATAAGCTTAGTACCAACAGTGTAGTACCTCTTTGTGTTATTTTTCTTTACCTACATACTTAAGTTTAGTAGTAATTATCATCAAGTATAAAATGTTTGATTACGTTTGATTTAATCTTTTTATATCTATAGTTAAAAATACTGTTACGTGTTCTCCGGGTTCTGGATAAGTGAGACTTTAAATTTTAACAAAACAACTTTATTTACTATATAAATATGGATACATTAAAAATTCTAGAATGTCTCTCTCACAAAACACTTAATTTACTGTCTAAATATGGATACAATAAAGATCTAGAACGTCTCTCTCACAAAACACTTAGTTTATCTGGCCTTACACTGGTTACTAATCTGCACACAAGTCACTATACTGAAACTACGGTCTCTACTTCACACTAGTTACTGCTTCTTCTAGTCACTCCAACATTCTCTTACTGAACTGTCTGGCTGGCTTGCTTTCGCGTTTATATACTCGCCGTACCTTCCACCTCGTTCTGGGGCATTCCATTCCAGAAGGTGTCAGGACCTTCTCTTACTAGAAGGTTCTGTGAATACAGATCGGTCTCGTGTGTATACAGGGGGATGTATATACAGGTGATCCAAATGTGGTCATCACTCCTATGTTACACAAGAGGTGTTTCTCGTAATATAAGATCTCTCTGCGTATACAGGGTGTAAGGGTTCTCTGCGCGTACAGGGTGTATATACAGGGTGTTCGGAATGTGAGGACCTCAGTTATCCGTTCCGACGGGGTACAAGTTGGTAACTTCGTTATTTCTGGTCCTAGAGGGTTGAGACTTCGCCTGAGGGGGGTCACCCCAGGCACCTCAAGGGGGATGGGGAGGCGGTGTTGCCAGATTGTGCAAAAATTCCCAGATGTTGGGGAAGTTCTGGAGATGTGGCAACACCGCACCTACGTCTATTAAAGTGCTTTGTAACACTGCCCCCCTCCTTGACTGTTCGTCCCGAACAGTATTTACCGGCTGCCAACTTGGGGGTTCGTTGCCCCGATAGGGACTCAACCTCTCTATGTGAACAACTTTGGGTTTAGTTCTTGGAGACAGCTGGATTCTGTAGACTAGGTCGTTAATTTTCTTAGTCACCAAGTATGGCCCTTCCCATGGTTTCTGAAGTTTGGGACTGAGGCCCTTTCTCCTTGTTGGTTGGTACAGCCACACTGCATCACCTTCCTTGAATGTATGGGGTGTTGCTTTGCGATAAAAGCGCATCTTCATCCGATCACTGCTTAAGAGGAGCCTATCTCTGACACATCTGTGTATAGTGCGCAGTTTTCCTTCTAGGTCGGCGACATACTCAGGTAACGTAGCTAGGTCCGCTATGTCCTCGTTCGGTGGTGGTCTCGTCATGTCGATTGGTAACCGCATCTCTCTGCCGGTCAACATCATGGATGGAGTGTAGCCGGTAGATTCATGCTGAGAGCTTCTGTAAGCTAAGAGGAACAGAGGTATCAGCTTGTCCCAGGTTCTCTGATTCTCGTCGACAAACATAGCAAGATACTGATTGATGGTCCTGTTATGCCGTTCTACCATGCCGTCTGATTGAGGGTGGAGTGGCGTTGTTCTTGTTTTCTTTATGCCTAGCAAGTCCATTAGGCTCTTCCAGACCTCTGATTCGAAATTCCGGTCCTGGTCGGTGTGAATCTCCAAGAGTACGCCATGCCGTGATATGACATTTTCCATCAGGGCTTCTGCTACGGTCGTTGCCTCTTGGTTGGGGATCGGCGCAACTTCAGGCCATTTCGAGAAGTAGTTCATCGCCACCATTATGTACCTGTTCCCAGACTCTGTGATTGGAAAAGGTCCTGCGATGTCTACGGCAACTCTCTCCCACGGTGTACCTGAGATGTACTGCATCATTTTTCCTCTGGATCGGGTCTTTGGTCCTTTCTTTGAAGCACATTGGTCACACCTTTTGCACCATTCTTCCACGCTTCTTCGGCAGTTTATCCAATAGAAGCGGTCTCTGACTCTGGCGAGAGTCCTGTTGACCCCAAAGTGGCCTCCACTCCTACTATTGTGTAACTCCTGAAGAACACTGTCTATGCACTCACTTGGCACAACGGTCTGGTATATACAGTCTCTACCATCAGCAGTTTCCCATTTTCGAGTGATCAAGTCATTCTTTAGACACAAGGAGTTCCATTGTAGCCAGTAGCCTTTAACCTCCGCCCCAAACCGAGACACATCGTGCCACTCAGGTCTTTTCCCCTTTTGTAGCCATTCTCTAATATTTTTCAAGTCTGGATCTGTCTTCTGTGCGTCTCTGATGTATTCAAGATTTACGTCTAGATCGGTGTTATTCTCCTATTCCGTCACCAGTTGTTTGATCTGATGAATTACTTTGTCGGTCTCTTTGTTCTCTTGTCGCTCGCAAAATTTGCATTCATGCACTGAACATGGCCTTCTTGACAGGCTGTCTGCATTGGCGTGACTTCTTCCTCTTCGATGTTCAATCCGGAAGTCGTAGCTCTGCAGTTTCTCTATCCATCGTGCTATCTGTCCTTCGGGATTTCTAAAGTTCAGAAGCCATTGCAAAGCAGAGTGATCTGACCTCACGCGGAATGTTCTTCCGTACAGGAAGCTATGGAAATGTTCGATGGATCTTACAACTGCCAGCAGTTCTTTCCGGGTTACACAGTAATTCCGTTCTGCTTTTCCGAACGTTTTGCTGAAGTAGCCTATCACAACTTCTTCTCCGGCTCGGAGCTGCGAGAGTACTGCCCCGATACCATACTGGGAAGCATCGGTGTCCAGTATGAACAGTCCTTCGTCCTGAGGATAAGCCAGTATAGGAGCAGTGAGAAGACGATGTTTGAGTTCTCTAAAAGACTCTTGGCAATCTGGTGACCAGATGAACTCGGCCTTATTTTCAGTCAGGCTATGCAGAGGTTTCGCAATGCTGCTGAAGTACTTCACAAAGCGTCGGTAATAGCTGCAAAGTCCCAGAAAACTTCTGACCTCATGTTTGTTCCTCGGCACAGGCCAGTCTCTTACTGCCTTTATTTTCTCTGGATCAGTTTCTATCCCTTTCTCAGAAACGACATGTCCGAGGAAACTCACTTTCTTCTGGAAGAGGACGCATTTCTTGGGATTGAGTTGCAGATTGGCACCTCTCAGCCTGGAGAAAACTTGCTTCAGATTCGACAGGTGTTCATCGAAAGTCCTTCCAATCACCATGACATCGTCGAGATACACCAGGCATGTTTCCCATGTCAGTCCTCTCAGCACTAACTCCATTAGTCGCTCGAAGGTGGCAGGAGCATTACATAAGCCGAATGGCATGACCTTGAATTGGTACAACCCATTCCCGGTTGAAAAAGCAGTCTTCTCCTTATCCTCTTTATGGAGTTCTACTTGCCAGTAGCCACTTTTCAGGTCTAATGTAGAGAACCACTTTGATCCGGCCAAAGTGTTCAAAGTGTCGTCGATCCGGGGCAGGGGATAACTGTCTTTCTTGGTGACGTCATTCAGCTTCCTATAGTCCACGCAAAATCTCATAGTGCCGTCTTTCTTGGTGACCAAAACTACTGGGGACGACCAAGGACTATTAGACTCCTCGATCACACCATCTTCCAGCATTTCGTTAACCATCGCCTTGATTTCTGATTGCTTGGCAAAAGGCAGTCTTCTTGGCGGCTGTCTAATTGGTCTTGCGTCGCCAGTATTAATTCTGTGTTGCACTAGACTCGTACGACCTGTTATTTTATCTTGAGCGAAAATATCGGCCTCCTCCAATATGAACTTCAGGACCATTTCCATCTCCATGTCGTTCAATTGACCCCATGAATTCTTGAACCGTTCTACTATCTCTACTGGCAGTCTTCTGTCTAATACAGTGGGTGTCACGTTTTTGGACAACGTCACTCGGTCAATGGGTTCGCAAGTGGCGATAACTTCGCCTCTCTTCAGTGTGACCCTGTTAGTTTGTACGTTAGCCACTCTTATGGGTATTGTCCTCTTCGGGTCTACTAAGCAACGTGCGACAAGGGCACCATCATGTCTATCTTTTAGGGGCTCCGCTATGAGAGCATTCATACCATCAAATTTCTTCTCTAGTCTGGCTCTGACAATCTTCTCACTGTTACCAGGAATCCGTGTATCTTCGTCGACAATAAGTCTCACCCTGGGATTAGCTTCGCCCGTTGGTGGAGATAAATACAACTCTTCGTTGCCGATTCTCAAGATCTTATTTTGGAAGTCTACTGAAATGACATCAAATTCTTCCATTAAATCCAAGCCCAGAATAAATTCGTCGACGATTTCTGCGACGACAGCCTTTACCTGCAGCTCAGTACTGCCAAGCTTAATGTAAACAATGGCCTCTTCATGCACGGATATCCTATCTCCTTTCGCTGTCTCCAACACAGGCTGTTTGTTGGTCGTGAGTGACGACATATTTTGCAACATGTCTGGGCGTACAACGGATCTAGTGGCGCCAGTATCGATGGTGAAACTGCATTGTCTTCCGTCTATGCTGCCAGGTATAACGAGGCTCTCGTGGTAGCGTCGGATAGTGGAGACCCTGACTTTGGGGCCTTGGGTCTCGCATGCCACGTGTCGCCCACCTACACTGGCGTCAGGTCGTTTTCCCTGATGGCGCTCCCTGTTGGTGTATTCTTGTCTTCTGCGAGCTACCTGTTGGGTTTGTGAGCACTGCCTACTTATGTGCCCTTTCCTACCACACTTTTAGCATTCTATGTGGGACCAATCTGTTTTCGTCTTACGTGCTCCAACCGGTACAGTGAGCTTGCTTATGGCTTCTTTTATCAACTTCATTTCTTGCCTTAGTTCTGCTGTCGTGTCTGCAAAGTCCTCTATCTCCTTCACTTCGCGCAGCCTGTTGCGGCGAGGTTGAGATGCATTCTTCGCTGCTTCAAATTCCAAGCCATAAATTACACAGTCTGTAAGTGTTTTGAACCTTCCGAGCCTTAAAGCTTGTTGCATTTCATTGTCAAGTACCCCATCGATGAAGGTCTGGACGGTGACCTGGTTGACAAATTCTTCTGGGGCTTGGGGATATGCCAGTCGCACAAGTTTCTCCACTTCGGCACTAAATTCTTGCAGAGTCTCATTTGGCTTCTGGACTCTTGTCTTTAGTTGTGTCTGGTAGACTTGGCTCATGTACTTGTTGCCATATCTCAAATCTAGGGCCTGTATCACTGTTAAGTAGTTTTGCTGTTTCGACTCCGGGATGTTCTGGATGATTTCTAGGGCTTTACCTCGAAGCGAGAGAATTAGAGCAGTTGCTGCCTGTTGTTTGCTCCACCCATTGCTGAGAGCTGCCGCCTCAAACTGCCTCCTGTACATGGGCCACGATGTTTCTCCGTCAAAAGTCGGCGGCTTCAAGGTTCCATGATGCTGCTGCACGACTGGCATATCTTCTTCCGGACGATTTTGAACTTGGGACATTCCAGTAACTCCTCTTGGTTGAGTTCTATCAGTCTGGCCCATCACCTGTTCTGTCAGTTCTCTATGTCTGATTTCTGTGCCTTTCATAATCATCTTTATTTGTTCTTTCAACCCTTCCACTTCTTCCCATTGTTTATTCAAATCCTCTGTTACATTTTCTACTTTCCTGTCCACATTTTCTACTTTCTTGTCCACATTTTCGTTTGTTCGTTGATCTGTTCAATTTCTTCTTTTACATCGACTCTCATATTGTGGAACATACTTCGGAGGTGTTCTTTATCTTCTTGTCGTCGTTGTTCGTCTTCTTCGCGTTGCTTTTTGAGTTCTTCTTTGTCTTCTTCGCGTTGTTTTTTCAGTAAGTCCATCAACTCTTTGATTTCAGCCATCTCGTCGTAGTCAGTCCATCTAGTGTTTACCATTTACAGCTAGCTTAGTTGTCCACTTCTTCACTCACTTATCCCACTTCTGACACCAAATTGTTACGTTTTCTCCGGGTTCTGGATAAGTGAGACTTTAAATTTTAACAAAACAACTTTATTTACTATATAAATATGGATACATTAAAAGTTCTAGAATGTCTCTCTCACAAAACACTTAATTTACTGTCTAAATATGGATACAACAAAGATCTAGAACGTCTCTCTCACAAAACACTTAGTTTATCTGGCCTTACACTGGTTACTAATCTGCACACAAGTCACTATACTGAAACTACGGTCTCTACTTCACACTAGTTACTTCTTCTTCTAGTCACTCCAACATTCTCTTACTGAACTGTCTGGCTGGCTTGCTTTCGCGTTTATATACTCGCCGTACCTTCCACCTCGTTCTGGGGCATTCCATTCCAGAAGGTTCCAGGACCTTCTCTTACTAGAAGGTTCTGTGAATACAGATCGGTCTCGTGTGTATACAGGGGGATGTATATACAGGTGATCCAAATGTGGTCATCACTCCTATGTTACACAAGAGGTGTTTCTCGTAATATAAGATCTCTCTGCGTATACAGGGTGTAAGGGTTCTCTGCGCGTACAGGGTGTATATACAGAGTGTTCGGAATGTGCAGACCTCAGTTATCCGTTCCGACGGGGTACAAGTTGGTAACTTCGTTATTTCTGGTCCTAGAGGGTTGAGACTTCGCCTGAGGGGGGTCACCCCAGGCACCCCCAGGGGGGTGGGGAGGCGGTGTTGCCAGATTGTTCAAAAATGCCCAGATGTTGGGGAAGTTCTGGAGATGTGGCAACACCGCACCTACGTCTATTAAAGTGCTTTGTAACAATACTTTTATTTGTTGTTGGCAAACGTTTTTCATGTAATGTGATTTTATAGGCAAATAAATATCATTATTGTTATCATTACAACCTTCAGTGTTTTTGTTATCGATCGCTTTTTCCCAATAAATGACTATGTGAGATGAATAGAAGTATTATAGACAAATATACCTAAACAACACTTACTTTACATTCGCAGTAAGCTTAGTTCAGCGGTCTGCTCGCAGTAGTTATACTTAGTACTTATATTAGTGTACTTGCTCAACTTGCTTCAACATGGATGTTAAGATGGACATGAGGTCTTCATAACTATTAAGACGAAGCTTGTGAGGATTGTTATTGGAACCAAATGAATGCAGCTGTACGGCAAAGCATTATTCATGCTATTGATCCATCCCTAAGCGTCGCAATTGATATACCAAAAGCTGCTTGCTTTATTCCAACAATTAAAATTTTAAATACAAACCTGTACCTATCAAATTCAAATATAAAAATCTCATCTGGTTCATGGGAATGGGAATATTTTAATTTAACACCCGAGGAAGCAACCTGAAAATGTTGGAATATATGCCGTCAAGCCTATTAAAACACAAAACAGTAAGGGTGTATTAGCCTCAGATGACTCTGATTTAACTGAAAAACGTTTAGATGTGGTTGAAATCATCAACAAAAGATTAAAATTTTTAACTGATTTAAACTTTGATATTCGACTTAGTAATCACTAAGTCGAATATCAAAGTATTGCGTATTGTGTTGCTGATGTTCTCAAATGTGTTAATAAGAAGGAGCTAGCATGTGACCATGAATTTGTGAAGCTAATAAATATTATGTTTAAAGATATCAACCATCATTCCGAGTTTGTATGTTGGAGTGCTTACACTTTGCACAGAAGCAAATACGAAGTCGTTTCAAAAAAATACACACTATATACAATGGCCCATTTGAAAGCAACTTTTATCATCCTTACAGCACCGTCAAGATGTGTCTTATATTTATGAACCACCAAATGAAAAGAAGTTCGAATCTGTCTCGATACTGACAACTGCACCCAATAGTCAGGACTTCCAAGAACACTTCTACACAACGGTGAACTGGTTGAAGTTACAACATACGACACGTCTAAGATTAAGACTAATATAGTGCGTTATAAACTTACGTGCCTGATGGCAGCCACGGCAACGAATTCTCATATTAACTGATTCTTATCTGTTTACATCAAGTTATTTTTTATATTTATATCAACTGGTTTCCTTATATGTTTAACTGTATTTGTGTTGATTTACTTTTAGATTAAATGCAATACTTCGTTAAAAACCATATATCATATTTATGATATATATATATATATATATATATATATATATATATATATATATATAATGGCATATATTTATATATTTATATATTTATATGTTTAATATATAAAGGAAAATGATTGTATTTTGTTAAGCAGCTGAGCAACCTTGATTAAGATACGATGTCTAACAAAACGAGGTACTCTTAATCTTGCTCGATACAAATGAAAAGTAGTGCATTTTCTTGACATTTGTGAAGTGAAATACACAAGTCGAAAGTAGCTGAGTCGTGGCAAGTCGAAAAAGTTTATCTGTTATCACAAGCTTTTAGAAACAAAATGGCTACTTATTGTATATACGAAAAAAGTATTGATATTAAACAGTTTATGGAACATAAAGTGTTTCACCTGATTGAAGCTGATTTAGCTAAATATGATACGACTAAAATGAATTTAGAACTGTTTGGTTTGTATGTGCTTCAAATTCAAAATAGAAAAGAAATAAAATCGTTCAATACTCAAAACAACAATGTTCCTGTTTTAACCAATTTTGAATATATATATATATATATATATATATATATATATATATATATATATATATATATATATATATATATATATATATATATATATATATATATTAAAAGTATATCAATCAACATAAACTCTGTTGTTTGAAACATGACAACTGACACAAACCAGTCTTGTGTTAGCATTCAAAAAAGTAAGAAATTTTAGTTAGATAACTTGTTGCTATGGCGTTTTCAATTGTTGGTGAGTCGACAACAAGAAACTGTCGTTTTAATCTTGTACAGAATACTGAGTTTCAAGTTGAATCCACTCAATAGCAGTGGCATCAATGATCCTACACATGTCGCGCGCGCCCACACACATACACACACATTATACTATACACTATAATCAAAACAAAGACCGGTTTCACCCTCTGAAATTAGTACGACATACAGCAGAAAACATATCACATGGTACAAAGAAAAATAGTGTATCCCATCCATCTAAAAAGCAGATAAACGTAAACACACAGACATAAACTAATACATGATTGGAAGTGTGTGACCTCGTTCCTGTTGGCACTTGCGCAAGTTGTTGTTTGAAAGGACATATGCGACATAGGTTATGAAATTTAGATGTATTTGCTTAGACTGACAGCAGATTTGAGTACCAAAAAGACAGACAGACAGCCTAATGCTTTGAATCACATATAGAAGCCGTTATGGTTTGATACCTTATAGATGCCGCACTTGTTGTTTGATGGCATACACGATAGTTGAACACAAACAAACGGACAGGTAGATACATATATACCAAAAAACGGTTGGATACACACATATAGGGTCCTTCAATGGTTGATAACCCTGATAGATGGTGCACTGCTGTTATTGTTGTTTGATGAAAACAAACAGACAGATTAGTTAGAACAAAAGACGTAACATATAGATATACCTGTCAGTTAGATACACACATACACACACACACACACACCATAGGTCATCGATTCAAAGCTACTCCTCCAATATTTGACATAAAACACTCGCCAATGGCATTTTTGTACTGCTAGCAGAGCACTTTTGGGTCTTAGAGCAACAGCTTTAGTTGGAGTGCAAACTGACGCACCTCCTGTGTCTGTGACAACTCAATTTGGAATGAGCTTAAGAGTGTGTGTGAACAGCAATTTAGACATGTTGACACCATTAATTTTTTTACCTAAGACTAGACTGAAAAACAACATGTGTTTAGTTTATATCTATTTGTATTAGCAAACACGTTTGCGATACATGTGAAGTAAAACTCTATATATTTACGACAAAAGTACCTCAATTCGACTGTGATAAGGCACGTGAGAACGCCATTCAACTGTCATACAGTGCTACTTTGCTACTTCTATTACCCATTGGGGGCCTCTTCCATCTCTTATATCACTCATAAATAGATGTTAACACACGTGCGCAAGCTCAGACAGAAAGTTAGATGTCAGACATCTGTCATGAATGGTTAGCAAACAAACTCTACCTGTCTATTTTGTTATTCCAAACAACAGTCCTCTCTATATATGTCTTTAAACAAAACTTGTATTCAGCTGTCGTACAGTGCAACAGCTATAACCTATTGGGGGGCGTGTGTGTGTGTGTGTGTGATGGTGTGTGTGTGTGATTGTTAAATACGTAAAGACTTGTGGTTATGGCGTTTTTATTGTTGATGAGTCGACAACAAGAAACAATCGTTTTAATCTTATACAGAATATGGTACATATCAAGTTGAATCCGATTAATAGCAGTGGGATCAATGAGCCTGAACAATGGCTTAAGAACGGCATGCTATTTGAGACTTGAACACCGACACCAAAGTGGGCCTTACATTCTCCGGGTTGGACAGAGACTATCATGTTCCGTTTAGAAAGTTGTCGCTTTTGACGTTCGAAGAAGTATGGTCGGATGTATAAGATGTATCAGAGCAATAAGCGGTCCGTCGAAGGTGATGCATTCACCATAACAGCCACCAGCCTAATATCGCCACAACACCAACAACAACAAGACACTGCTGAAGCAACCACATCACAAGGCTCTGTGTTTTTGTCGAAGTAACACGTTACGGAAACAAATCAAAAAGCGAGTGAAGGGCAAATCATCACGCGACCAACAACACTATCACCACCGCCACAACCTCCAACACCAGATGACAAGCAAGAACTGGATGATGAGGGTCTTCGTTTTTGTGCCATTGGTTTAAAATGATATCCACCAATGAAGAGAAGCTGTTGTGACAAATGTTTCATCAAAAACGGTCAAAACTTGGAAAAATGGCTGCCGTACAACGCGCACTCCTGAGAAAGTCAAGAAAATTTCTTAAAATGGCAATACACATACGACAGGAGGAAGGTTGCATGTCCGTGCTGTAAGAAACAAATGTTGAGAACATCCATATATAGGCACAATAAAATATGCCCAAAGAGACCAGACACCTGGTACACGTACACGTGTAAAAAAGTATGCCACCACCATCAGCAGCTCCACCAGCATTTTCTGTACTAGTACTAGTAACTAGTAAACGTGCCACCTAATTATTTCATAAAACAAGGACACAGATAATTACAATTAACGTCTTTACTCTAGAAACGTATAGGCAAATTAAATGTTTACTGGAAAAATTAATACGTAATTTTCAGCGACATTCCTATGACTGCAAAAATAATGCCATTTGCATAGTACAAATCTAAATATTGGCATATTCATGACAAAAAGGCCGAAGATTTATTACCTGCCCTCAAATAGCATGTCTACATGTCTACATTTCACCATCTGGTTCTTTGTCGTCTAGGATATTTCAGATCGGTGCTCTGGCAGATACGTTCCCACAAGACTAGACACACTTGTTCACTTTAATTATCTTCAAATGACAAACCACTTTTAAAATGCTTGAAATGAGATCTTCATTCCGTTTCAAGGAATATAATTTGTAATAAGTGATCTCAATGTGCGACCTATATCTTGACCTTTGGCTGTACAGCGTGTGAAACTTTTCTAACGTGGTTGGCTTTTATCGGCTTAAATGCGATATTGAAGTTCCTAGAGTAATCCGATCGAAACCTCCCTTGTGTATCGTTTTATTGTTACCTAATATTAATTCTATACAGGGCGTAACAAACACAAAAATACAATTATTATCTGGCGTTTCATCTGTCGTATGACAGTTATTTAATAAACATTAAATGCCAATAAAATGACTAATTTCTGACGGGTCTCAAATAAATCTTCTCTGAAACAAAATAAAATCCTAATATACCAGAATATTATATATATATATATATATATATATATATATATATATATATATATATATATATATATATATATATATATATATATATATATATATATATATATATATATATATATATGCATTATGTCTTATACGCCTCCAAAATATATACGCATTCAAAGAACTCGCCTCCAAAATCGGAGGCCAATTCGTATCCATGTGTATAACGACTAAATTATGAGGTATTAATCATTAAAAGGTGAATTCCAAATTTTTGGTCGGAGGCCGTTTGACATGTTATACATATACAGTTACACAAACCAGTTCACGTCTAACAGGTGGCGTCACCGTTTAATACACATATACACTTCGTACGATGGCCCAGTAGGCTTTTCCTCCGAGTATTTTACATACCAATACGCCTCAGAAAAATTGCAACAGCGCACGGAGGTGTGTTGTAGGTTAGTGTGTGAGAGAGTTGGCTGGAAACAGGTCCTTTAGTCACAAAAAACGGAGGTCTGTTGGTACGATGGGTTTCGTTAAAATCAATTCACTCTTTTATATATATATATATATATATATATATATATATATATATATATATATATATATATATATATATATATATATATATATATATATATATATATATATATATATATATATATATATATATATATATATTATCTTTTCAATGTCAACTTTACGCATGATTTTTTGCAAATTGACTGTAAGTGGTATCATTCAATAGCAAATCGTTAATGCTTCGCAGAAACACAACATTTTTTGTTAGTGCTTAAATACTTTAGAAAAAACAAACATTTTTCCGTCGGGGTGAAGACTATCTTTTTTAGTTCATGAAATAAACATTTTTTGTTTGACTAGTTGGTTAGTGCATCCGTATTGCTTTCGAGAAAAATAAAAAATTTCGTTAGTGCTCTAATACAAAAGGAGATATGCCAGAAACACTGTGGGGGCGGGACAACTTGACGCATGTTTTTTGCAAATAAGTTGCGGATGATATCAATCGATAGCAAATCGGTAGTGCTTCTGAGAAACACAAATTTTTTTGTAAGTGCTCAAATACTTTAGAAAAAACAGTCGATGTCCCGTGGACTTCAAACCTTTTTTTTGCGTTGATAAAATACACATTTTCTCTATGACTCGCTGGTTAGTGCATCGTTAGTGCTTTCGAGAAAAACAAAAGTTTTCGTTAGTGCTCTAATACAAAAGAAGATATATCAGAAAAACCGTGGGGGGCAACTTGACGCATGATTTTTTTGCAAATTAAGTGTTTGTGATATCATTCAATAGCAAATCGTTAGTGCTTCGTAGAAACACAACATTTTTTGTTAGTGCTTGAATACTTTAGGAAAAACAAACGTGTTCAAACAAAAAACTTTCCGTCGGGGTGAATAGTTCATAAAAGACACACACAAAACGGGGGGGGGGGGACTTGTCGCATGATTTTTTTAAGGTTTTTATTCTGATTTATGATAAATCTAGAATCAGTTAAAACTAGAGGTTTTGGGTCCTGTTTTAAAGCAATTTTCAACAGGCTAAGAAATTATAATGTTTATTATAATAAACCTTAGTTTAGATAGTTTTTACCCCGACGGAAATATGTTTGTTTTTTCTAAAGTATTCGAGCACTAACAAAAAAAATTGTGTTTCTGCGAAGTATTAACGATTTGAAATGAAGTGATACCACTTACACCTAATTTGCAAAAAAAGGGTCAAGTTTACCTCCACACCCCCCCCCCCCTTTTTTTTTTCTGGTATATCTCCTTTTGTATTAGAGCACTATTGAAAACTTTTGTTGTTCTCGAAAGCACCTACGATGCACTAACCAACGAGTCATACAAAAAAAGTGTATTTTATGAACCAAAAAAGGTAATTTTTGGCCGATGGAACTACATTGGTTTTTTATAAAGTATTTGACCACTAACAAAAAAAATGTGTTTCTGTGAAGCACTAACGATTTGCTATCGATTGATATCATTCACACCTTATTTGGAAAAAAAATTTGCGTCAAGTTGCCCCCCATTGTTATATCTTCTTTCGTATTAGAGCACCAACGAAAATGTTTTTTTTCTTGAAAGCACTAACGACCCAAATCGCCACAACACATCTTTTTAATGACCTGGCGATCGTTTCACTGCCAAAGTTAATTATAACTACTTTACTACTAACATCACCTTTTATACTGAACCTTAGGTCAAGAACGATACCGAGAAGGAGACTAAATCGCAGGCAAATTCTTCAGCGTATTGTATTTTAATTGTCGGAAGAGGTTTTTGAACTTCCTTTATCACTTTACCTGAGAGGTTCGGAATGTTTATCTGCATCATTATTGCCCTAGAAATATAAATACTCTCGTACGCATCTAGCTCCACAGTTTCAAATTTTCTTTATCAATGTAGTGGTCATTATCACAAATATGTTGTGCCACATATGACCACCACATTGATAAAGAAAATGTGAAACTTATCAAAAATGTTAGACAGTCAGCAGAGCTCGATGTGTACGAAAGTATTTATATTTTTAGGGCAATAAAAAAAGTTCCTTAACCCGAGCCCCGCCACTGGTTGCAGATAAACATTCCGAAACCTGTCAAGTAAAGTGATAAAGGAAGTTCAAAAAGCTCGTTTGGCAATTAAAATACAATATACTGAAGAATTTGCCTGCGATTTCGTCTCATCGTGCTTTACCTAAGATTTAGTATAAAAGGCGATGTTAGTAGTAAAGTATTTAAGAATTTTTCATAACTAACTTTGTTAGTGTAACGATCGTTAGGTCTTTAAAATATGTGTTGTGGTGATTTATGTTCTTCAAGTGTACTTATCAAGAAATTGTTATTATGATTTTACAGGCTGTTTACCTGTTTTAAATTATTGTTTAAAATATTTTTTTGTTTTATCCCCCCACGCTGTTGCAATAACCAAGCCACTAGTTTTACGTTTTAGGTACATTAGTCTATTCCCAAATAGTTTTAGGTTCAAACTAGTTATTTGTGCCATATTCTGAATAACTTCATTTTGGGATGGAACCGTGTCACCAAGTAAAGGCAACAACAATTAGTAAAGTTTAGAATACGTTTTAATTAATTTTTATTATTTAAATGATAACCAATTTCACTTTCGAGTAAAATAGTTAACACAGGTTCTAAATACTATTTTCGTTATTTATAAAAATAATAAATTGAGTACAAAAGACTAAGTCGGATCAGCACTGCTCATAGCAGACTCAAAATATAACCAATAAATGAATTAAGCAAATGTGTTTGAGATGCGTACATTCAGCGTTCTTAGTTCCAAACGTGTTCTATGTATATGGCATTTGAATCATCTTCAATGTAGATACATTAATTTTTCAAATAATTTTAATAATTTGAAAAAGAAATAATAGAAAGTATTTTAGAGACTTAGCAAATAGTTACTATAGATACGCATTTTACACATTTGAAGCCAATATTCTAACCCTTTTTGGTCTGGGATTTTGTGAATTGATAACCGTAGAAAGAAACGTTTTAAAAAATTGTGGTTGAAATTTAAGATCTCTGTGTCGAACACAAAACAAGTTATATATGACTTTATTTAATTTTAATACAAAAAATTGAACTAACAAAAAACGTTGCGAAGGAGTTGCAGTTCCTTTTTTTATTAAAACAGTAAATGCAATGGATTACTATAGGACATACGTCATACGTATACAGTCACGTGGCAAAGATTCTGCTAATCATTGTGAAAAGTGGAATAAGAAGTAAAATTAAGAGCTGCCCTAAAATAGTTCGGATTGACAACAAACAGACGAGCTGGAGAACGATGCCTAAATCATAGAGAAACTGATATGTGTTCATTGCTTTTGTAGACTTGTAAAAACCCTTCAATAATGTGGATTGGAAAATATTATTTCATATAATGAATAGAACCTACATTGGATTACAAAGATAGCCGGAATATTCTCAATCTATACAATAATCAAAGAACCACAGTAGATATGAATTTGAAGCTAAAATAAGAAGCGGTGTTTATCAAGGACGTCAATTATCGCCATATTCAATTTATTCGCAAAAGACATTATGAGTAGACTGAAGAAAAAGACAGCAAAAATCAAAATAAATTTACTACAGAGTCATGCAAAATGACACAGCGCTGATAGAAGAAATGCAAATAATGTTCAATGTATTGGATCGTGCACTAAAAAGAATTAAACTAAAACGGAAACGATAAAAATCAAATCAGTACAGATAAAAATCGACAGAAGTGCAACAATGCATTTAAAACTAAACGACAAACAAGTATAAATGTTACCGTACCTTGAGGGTGTTGTAACCAATTATGGCAAATGTGACTACTCAGAAAATGGCGGTGGCAAAGCCACTATTCAATAGTTATTTAACTTTACCCTAAAGAAAATGTTTATGAAGTTTCATTGTTTTGATGTATGGAGCGGAAAGTTGGAAACCTTAGACCAATTGGTAAAGTGTAGAAGCTATAGTGAAATTAAAAAAGCCACGGAAAACAAATAGTCATAGTAGCAATGAACAAGGGACCGCATTTAGACCACAATGATAAAGATTGCATGACCTAATAATAATATGAGCATATATACATATATACTGCCGCGTTCGAAAGATAAAATGTTTTGGAAATAACTGCCAAGCACCCTTTGTTCACGTCGAAAAGCTAGTAATTATTGGGTTCAATCAAAAGTCGATTGCATGTTGAGACTTTTATGGCATTTGTTTTAATAGCATTTTTACTGTCATAACTTTTGTGACTGCTGTATTTACTACAGTTCAAAATTAAAATATGACATGTGTACCGATTATTCACTAATAACTCTTTTAGATAAGACAACTAGAAATATTAATCAAAAAGAGAATATTTATATACAAAACAATTTCGTTAGCTACGTAAAGGTTAATGTACTAGTTAGGCAGTTAACAATTTTCTAACAAAAAAAAAAGACAAAAATCATCTTGGCGATTTTTTTAGGTACAACACTTTATTTTTATTTCCACATCGTCGATAAGTGTGAAAGTATGTTAACGGTGACAGGAATTTGTGCAAAAAGTGTCGAAAGACAGAAAACATGATTTGGAAACGAAGATTTCTTTGTCTGTCGGCCTGTATGTCTGTCTGTTAAGAGGCACGATAACTTTCGAATGAATTGACAAATCGTTTTCAAATTTGGTATACAGTTAAAACCTGACAAACGAATGGTTGGGATTGTTTTGAATAAAATCGATCCAGGACGTAGGGGATGAATGAGGGTTAATTTGAGGAAAGTTGATTTTTTTAACTCGAGTTTTAGGTTTTGTTTATTAGAAAACTGCCAATTTCATTACTCATCTAGTATTATATGATGAAATTAAAGTACGGGTTGAATGCGAATATCAAATATAATATGAGCGTACAAAATCAAACGTAAAACTCAAACAAGTGACAGTGATGAAATAATTTGTTTAAATAATTAATTCATTTATACAAAACATAATAATAATAACACCATAGTAGACAAATAGTATATGAATAAACATTAAAGCATAATAAGTAAATAAAAAAGTGTCTATTTGAGTATGTTTTAAAATAAAACTAACCGTTTTTAATGAGAACAAAAGATTAAACAAAATCTAATTATTCTTCTCATATAACATTTTTTTCGGTAAGTATTGTAAACGAAAGTTTTTACGCGAACCCAGTTTTTATTCTGAAATATAGAGTGGTATTTTTATTAGTTCCAGGCATTCGTCTTTTTGTTTGTAACGTTATGAAGCGATACAAGTCAAGAGTAAATAAATATAAATAGACTCCAATATTTTGCAGTCTATTTTAAGACGGGATTTTTACCGGTTCCTGACAAATAATAGGGTCTAAAATAGAAAAACTAAGGCCAAGGGCAGGATCTCTTAGTAGTAAGCAAAAACCTAATATGTAGATTTGTCAACATTGTTGGTGCCGTATACGAATGATACGTGTACCGGATCAAACACAAAAGGAGTTGTTTTCAACGATTTATATATGGAGGCGTGTTATATTTAAAAATGTGTCAAAAAAAGTATAAAACAAATCTAATTAATCCTTACCCCTCTCATGTTGCCTTTAAAGATAATTATTGTTACAAGCTTAATCTGCAAAATATACATAAAAACCTAATGATATATCATGGAGGCCTGGGTGCCTTTTCGGTGGGTGGAGGTGACAAAGATAGCTGTGCACGTATATATATATATATATATATATATATATATATATATATATATATATATATATATATATATATATATATATATATATATATATATATATATATATATATACATATATATATATATATATATATATATATATATATATATATATATATATATATATATATATATATATATATATATATATATATAATTATTTCTAATTTTGACATTTATAAAATGTACCTTATTAAAAAATTTATTGATTGCCGAACTTACTAGTTCATAATCTGGTTCGTCTAAAAAACACAATAATATTTCTTTTGGTAAACAGTATTCTTTTATACATTTTTCTATTTGGCTGGGTTCATTTAGATTATAGTTTGCATATATGAAATTTCTTTTGTCCTTTCTGAATGAGAATATGTCTGGTTTGTCAGTATTTTTTAAAAACTATCTGATTAGTTTTGCTGTTAACTATTTCTTCCTCGAGTATCGGTATATCGGGTGTTGAGTTGAAATAATCTGTTCCCCATACGATGGCTAATAACTCCTTCTTATCGTGCTGTACCTAGCTTCTGTTGTGTTCAATGTACGACTGGCTTAAACTATCGCTACATTGGAAGCATCTGTTGCTAATATAAAATCTTTGGAAAAGTCTGGTGTTATAGCACAAGTGAATGCTTAAAAATGTCTTTACATGAGTCAAAGGCATCAATGTAGTCCTCGTCGTTAATGTTTATTTTATAAGTTTTCTTTATGCCTTTTGTTAGTGGCTTCGTGAATGCATTGTCGATAATTAGAGATACAATGGTATTAATTTGAAGGATTTCCCATTTTTTAATTTTGTCTTGAACAATCGATAATGTTCGATAATTATGCTGTGAAAATCCTTCAATGCGTCTTATGGCAGGTAGTATTGTTAACTGCTACAAGTGTTTTCCTAATTGTATTTGTGAAGAAGTTTAGATGTGATGTTGTCTAACAATTTTGATATAAATATTTATAATATTTTACTCATCATTATTATTATTATTGTTATTATATTCTAGAGAGTTAACCTATTACTTGTACTTCCAGCCGTTATGTTTTACTAAGTACTGTAAAATGATAGCTCTAATGCATATTAATTTAAAACTCCGATTTTAAACCTGTGAGCAATACACAGTTGTGTATCTGTGAATTATATTTACAAAAATGTTTTCTAATTACGTAATGAATTGTTTAATTACTGATTATACTTTTGACAAGGTAATAACAGTAAAACTTACACCGATATATTTTTCTCTTTTCGATAATATTAATCATCAGCTTAGTTATTTACTTTAAAATTGGGTGTGTTTCATTCAAGCTTGTCTCTTGTGACTTTAGTCATTATTTCCTGTTGTTAGGAGCTTGAGGCTTAATTTACCTAATGTGGTATCATTAGAAAAATGTTGTCCTGTTTCAATAGTAGAATTGTTGAGTGCGGGCCTGAATATAAATTCTTATTTAATGTTCAGATATTGGTAGATTGTCTTTATTTGTTACGATAAGTGTGTTCCTCGTCATATTAGTCAGTCTCTTAGGTCATGTCTTGTCGTCCTATATCCGATTTTCTAAGTTTTAATTTATTTAGGTAATATAAGTCGATTGTTTATTTAATTTGTTGTTGTTTTTAATTTTTCTAATTTGCGTATTTGTGTTCCTGAATAATAATTCAACTAATAAGTTGTATTAGAACTTTTTAATTTTATGTGGTTTGTTTCCCCCCTACTCTTTTTATTTGTTGCGAAATCTTGGTTAAAATTAAAATTAGATGTTTCTACTTTAGGTTTAGCTTTGTGGATTATCAGTTTTTTTCGTATTTAACCCAGTTTTTTTCTGTAGTATCGTACTGGGCTAAAAGTTCCTCCTTATTTTGTTCTTTTACGGTTTCCTTATTTCTACTTTGCGCCTTATTCGACTGCTTAATTAAATTAATACTAGATTTTAACTGATATTTATTTTTGGTTGAACATCTTGTATATTGTATAAACTAATACGATCCGTCTCCGCATATTCATTTGTAGTGGGAACTTCCTCTAACCTGCTATCTGTGCTTTTACTTAATTGACTTGTCTTATTACCACTGGCAAGCCAAGAATTTATATAATTCATAATACTATCATTGTTCTGTCGAACCCTCATCTTTGGTGTTGACGTGTCAGCTAGGTCAACCGAGTGCATGGGTCGCCTGTCGATTGCGTCATTGTTTAAGTTCAAGTTTAAATTAATTCTACGGTCATTCATTCGTTTCTTATAATTACAACTACTATCACTGCCCTTGTTAAGGAAATTATTTGTTTGAATATCTATATGGTTAATATCTACTACCGATTGTCCGTAGACGTGCCCGCTATAGGAAAATTTTGTTGTTGCCTATCGTATGCTTCCGCTGGCGAATTTTCATGATCTAATTCATAATCTACATAATTTAAATTGTAATTTACTTCGTTTATATTATTATCAACAATTTCTGTGTTATTTACGTGGGTTGCGTGCCTTTGTGGCTGACGTGACAGTTTTGAATTAGAGCTGTCTACTTCCATGGGTTCCTGATAGTTTCGGTTCACGTTTTGATTTAACTGGGGTCGTCCTGTTTGCCTATTGAAATGGGGTCTTCTAATTTGGCACGAGAAATTTTGTCTCGGCGCGAATTGTTGGTTTTGTCGGGGTTGAAAATTTGCTTGATTATTTTGAGCATTATTGTTTTGTTGAAAAGGTTCGAAATTTTGTTGAAAGGGTCTTTGAAATTGGACGTTATAAAAAGGCGGGTTATTTTGCTTTTGGAAAAAAGTTCAGTTTTGTCCTTCTGATTTATTATTATTAAAATTTTTATGTATCGTTTTGTTTCTATAGTCGACATTTTCCTCTGCGATTACAAATTTTAATGTTTGTTCTATGCTCTCTGGGCTTCGGCTTCTAAGCACAATGCCCATAGGATTCCGTAATCCACCCAGAAACGCTTTTAAAGTCTGATTTTGATAAATGTTCATCTTAATTACCCGTATTCCCTCATTATGCTCGTTCGCAATTAAATTCGATATGAGCAATTGCTCTATATGACGGCAATGGTTGGAAAATGATAATGCATCTTCAGCATTCCTTTGTTTCAGCGTTAGAATTTCTGCCAGTAGACTAGTCAGGTTGAACATCAAATTTTGGAATAGCCTTAAGAAAGAAATTTTGAGAGGAATAGACTTAAGAAAGAATTCCTTAAATTGGTCTGTCATGTTGCTACCATTACTATTTGTATTTAAATGATTTACTGTTACGATATTATCGCTAATGCTAATTGATCTCAATCTATATTCAATATTTAATAAGCTTTGTGATTCGTCTTCTGAATCAGACATACATTTATATCAATACATACACACATACAGATATATATATATATATATATATATATATATATATATATATATATATATATATATATATATATATATATATATATATATATATATATATATATATATATATTATATAATTTTCAAATATATATATTTTATTTATATTGTGTTATAGAATTTTATATATTTGTTTAAATATATGTTTTTTTTATACTTGATTTTAATTATATTATCTCAAATAAATAATCACCCTGTATAAATGTAAATCTTTTTGTTAGTAGGTAATGCGGCACCCTGGACAGACAGGACGTGGGGTAGGAGTGGGGGTACCCTACTCCTCCCCTAGGGGGCGGAGCCCCTCCCCCGTGGGAGGAACCCCACCCCTTGTGGGCGTGACCACGCCCCAAGATGGCATCCAAAATGGCGGAACAAAAAAAGGCGGAATAAAAAATGGCGGCTTTCGTTTTAAAGATGGCGACCTAACCTGTGATACCTTAAGCTGACATATATACCCCTGACATTATAAAAAATGGCGGCTATCGTTCTTAAAGATGGTGCCTTTCGCTTTAAAAGATGATTGAAGACTCCATTATTTAAAGTTACGTCACCCCAACCTTTAGAGCCGACAAATGAAAGTGAGGTTGATAAGCGAGAATAATGGTATTGGTCGAGGACTCCATGATTTAAAGTTACGCCCTCATTAAAACAAGCCATACATAAAGCTTTTGTTATTAGACATAAGACATAATAATTAAGATGTTTAATATTAGACAGACTATTAGATTTCGCATAGAAATTAGCCGAACGCCACAATTGTTATATGGGTAGGTTCTAAAAATAACACACAGAGGTCATTGGAAAACAAAGAAGGAAGTTCAGAAACAAAATGGACAACAGGTTCAAATAGGAAACCAAACTTAAATAGCGCAGAGACAATATAGGTCGCTGGCAAAACAAAGAAGGAAGCTCAGAAACAAAATGGACAACAGGTTCAAATCTTAAAAATAGGAACTTTTTAGCCTAATGTGTGGGCGCGGCAAGTAGTTGATTTAATTTTGAAAGAGATACAGGTTCGATTCCTGATATATGCTCCTTGATATGGTAGCGTCAAACAAATACAAAGAGGTACTGAATAATTAAACAGTAAGCTTAGAAACAATGGTTGGTTACAGGTTCAATTCCCGATATTTGCAACTTTCTTAGTTTTAAAGCTAACCCCCCACGTGTTTAGTATCATGTTACTCGTCTAAGTAAGCAGAAGTCAAAAATGGCGACTAACGCTTGTGCGAAAATAAGATAAAAAACTTAAAACCCTTATTGCGGAAGATCCGTGAGATGTAAGATAGAACCAACACATACACGGTGTTAAGGAGGCCAAACCAAAGTGGAATATACAATAAAACGACCACTTCCGGTCTAAACTTTAAATCCTTATATCTTTTGAACAGAAAGTGATAGAAAGGAACCGGCTTCAAAAATATATCGTTTCGTAACAAGGTCTACAGAAAAATGAGATAAAAAACTTCAAACCCTTATCGCGGAAGATCCGTGAGACGTACGATAGAACCAACATATGCACGGTGTTAAGGAGGCCAAACCAAAGTGGAATATACACTAAAATGACCACTTCCCGTCTAAACTTTAAATCGTTATATCTTTTGAATGGAAAGTGATAGAAATGAACTGACTTTAAAAATATATCATTTCGTAACAAGGTCTACAGAAAAATGAGATAAAAAACTTCAAGCCCTTATCGCGGAAGATCGGTGAGTTGTACGATAGAACCAACACATGCACGGTGCTAAGGAGGCCAAACAAAAGTGGAATATACAATAAAATGGTCACTTCCGGTCTAAACTTTAAATCGTTATATCTTTTGAATGGAAAGTGATAGAAATGAACTGATTTTAAAAATATATCGTTTCGTAACAAGGTCTACAAGAAAATGAAATAAAATACTTCAAACCATTATCGCGGAAGATCCGTGAGATGTACAAGAGAACCAACATATGCATGGTGTCAAGGAGGCCAAACCAAATTGGAATATACAATAAAATGGCCACTTCCGGTCTAAACTTTAAATCAAATATATCGTTTCGTAACAAGGTCTACAGAAAAATGAGATAAAAAACTTCAAATCCTTATCGCGGAAGATCCATAAGATGTACGATAGAACCAACATATGCACGGTGTTAAGGAGGCCAAACCAAAGTGGAATATACAATAAAATACCCACTTCCCGTCTAAACTTTAAATCGTTATATCTTTTGAATGGAAAGTAATAGAAATGAACTGACTTTAAAAATATATCGTTTCGTAACAAGGTCTACAGAAAAATGAGATAAAAAACTTCAAACCCTTATCGCGGAAGATCGGTGAGTTGTACGATAGAACCAACACATGCACGGTGCTAAGGAGGCCAAACAAAAGTGGAATATACAATAAAATGGTCACTTCCGGTCTAAACTTTAAATCGTTATATCTTTTGAATGGAAAGTGATAGAAATGAACTGACTTTAAAAATATATCGTTTCGTAACAAGGTCTACAAGAAAATGAAATAAAATACTTCAAACCCTTATCGCGGAAGATCCGTGAGATGTACAAGAGAACCAACATATGCATGGTGTCAAGGAGGCCAAACCAAATTGGAATATACAATAAAATGGCCACTTCCGGTCTAAACTTTAAATCGTTATATCTTTTGAACGGAAAGTGATAGAAAGAAACCGACTTCAAAAATATATCGTTTCGTAACAAGGTCTACAGGAAAATGATATAAAAAACTTAAAACCCTTATCGCAGAAGATCTGTGAGATGTACGAGAGAACCAACACATGCACGGTGTTCAGCAAGTCAAACTCTATAAGCATACCCAATAAAAATGTTACTTCCGGTAGACACTTCCGGTATAGCTATTCTTAGAGCTACATACATATGTGACACCTCAAAAGAATCGTCTTGTTGAACAGAAGAAAGAAATATAGGTTTTAAGTAAATCAGAACAAGTTGTGTTAACACCTAAAAACAACACTCTCTCTTAGACTTAATGAAGTTACTTTCAGAGAAAATTTCAACCATACCATAAAGACCAGTATTCAATAGCGTATTTAAATGTTGACTGCATCAAGTGATGCGTGCTACAGACAAATTTTAGTACACCCTCTTAGACTTAGTGAAGTTGACGACACAGACAGCTGTCAAGTGTACCTAACAAACTGAAGTAAATATGTCTTGAAGAACAGTCTTCAATTGCCCTAAACCAACACGTCTCTATCATTTCAGAGTAATCTTAGCCATGTGACCAGTTAAACTAAGTATCTTGAAGTGTAGCTTTTATGTATATGAGATATAAAATAATAAAACCAAAGATTTTATTGCCTATTACAACAAGCTAGAGTCACATCTAGGGGGTCAGAATACCGGCCACCTAGATGTAGCGGAAGCAACATCTCAACTGCTACATACTTGGTAAAAATGGGTGCCACTAGCATTTCAGAGTAATCTTAATCATGCAACACTCAAACTAACTGTATTGAGATGTGGCTTTATGTATCATTGGGTGGAAAAACAAGAAAACTAAAGAGTTGATTGCCTATTACAACAGTCAGCTAAAGGAACATTGTGGGTATCAGAATAGGAACCCACTTAGAGTCATCTCCAGGGACTCGGAATACCGATGCCCTAGAAGTGGCGGAAGCAACATTTCAATTAACACCAACAACCGCTACATACTTGTTGGACTTTGGTATGTTTGGTATTAAATTCGGTTTGCTACATAACCAATCATTTTTTATGAAAAATTCAACAATTTTTATTTCTGCGTAAGCGAATTTAATCAGAAATATAGAACCAATCTTCAAGAAATCGAAGTAAAATGATAAGAACATTAAGAACAAACATTCCGATACCGAAGTGATCCTAAACACACCATATGATGCAAATTCTGTAAATCTCTTTAACAGAAGAAAAACAGAAGTCAAATACCTTAAGACAAATGGAACCGACGTACATAACAGATGTGTCTGAGGAGAAGCGTATTCAGAACCTTATTGAGTTTACTTAGTTTTAAGTATACGAATAACAGTATGTGTACCAACCAACCAGGGCAACACAACTAACCAACCAACCAAACTGTTTTTGAGGTGTAGCCTTTATGTATGTATGTATGTATGTAATTTAATTTTCGATAGTGTAAAATAAAATTAAAAAGTGTGATATAAGAAAAATAAGAAAACCAAAGATTTAATTGCCTATCACAACAACAAGCTGACGGAACAGTTGGACCAACGGAATACCGATACCCTAAATATTTCAACGGAAGGAGCCCACTTAGAATCATCTCCAGGGGATCGAAATACCGATGCCCTAGAAGTGTCGAAAGCAACATCTCAAGTAACACCTAGAACTGCAACATACTTGGTAAAAATGGGTGGAGCTCAGACTGTAAACGACTTGATAGGTGGTACATATGTTTGCAAAGATTTCATTCTAAATTTAGCCTGTTGGATATCCAATCATTTCTATGAAAAGTGCAACCAACCAACTAACCAACCACCCAACCAACCAACCAACGTTGAGGGGCGTAGAGATAGCAAGCTATCTACAAGTGGACCCTCTGAATCTATGATGTTAATGATGGATTAAGAGATTGAATTGGTACGTGTTTGTATTGAAGGCTTGCAAGCTACGTACAAGTGTCTGAATATATGATGGTGATGATGGGTTAAGATATTTAATTGACATGTATTAAAGGCTTAGCGGTTTTCACTTGAGTCATCGTCATTCGAAAACTATTAGAACGAAAACCAGGTCCTTTACTCTGGTATATCTTACTCAGTAGGAACCAAATGTCTTCGAAAACAACATTCTTTGCTTTTCTGAATGGCAAGTGAGCAGCCCCCTTGTCGAACCCCTCCGAGCTAAAGGTAAACCCCACTCTGTCTTCGGGATCGACATCATGGACTATATGACTCACGACATCTTTAATACGATCTTTGACCCACTTCTCTGGATCGTTGGCATCGTCAGGTATAACTTGTAGTCAAAAGCATACGCTTCGTCTATCAAGTTTAAACTTCTTATTGGAGGTCGCTGTATCTTCAAGTATTTGGAATGCCATTGTTTCGTGCTACACAAGTAACTGTGTTGGTTAAAGGACCGAAGTTTAGCCTCGTGTTTATTAAAGACTAAAGTTTAGCAGGTACTAATTGTTTTCACCTTCACTGTTGGCTACCGACTGAACCTTAGCGGACGCTCCCATTCTTAATATTCGACAAACAACACAGACAACACAACTTATTGTTTTCACCTTCACTGTTGGTTAACGACTGAACCTTAGTGGGTGCTTCTCGTCTTAATATTCAACAGACAGGACAGACAGCTGTCTGACAGGACATACAGCTGTCTGACAGAACATACAGCTGTCTGACAGCTGTCTAACAGCTGTCTAACACACCTGGCTAACACAGCTGTCTAACACAACTGTCTAGCAGGGCAGCTGTCTAACACAACTGTCTGGCAGGACAGCTGTCTAGCAGGGCAGACAAATGTCTAACAGATGTCTAGCAGATGTATAACAGCCACTCTTTAACGCAACATAAGCTGAATGTTTTTGAGTCAAACAAGACGAAAACAATTTAAAACACATCTACGATGACCATGAGACAACCGACATGGACTTTAAACAATTTTAAAAATATATGCGGCCAGGTTAGTTGATCAACCATCCAGGTCAGTCACCGCTGACGCTATAAATAAAACTATGGTGGAAGCGAGTGACGTCACAAGAAACGGTGGTGCATGTGCCCAGGTTAGACCTCTAAGCTTTCCAAGTTAATACCGGGTTAGCTCCATGACAAGGTGGTGGACCAGTCGGGTCAGCTCGGAGTTGGGGTGGTGGAACGATCGGGTCAGCTAGGCGACTCGTGTCGGGTCGAGTCAGCAACTCAGGTGGCTGACCCGAACACACTCGTCGCCTAGCTGACCCGACCGTTCCGTAAGTTGTGTTGTCTGTGTTGTTTGTCGAATATTAAGAATGGGAGCGTCCGCTAAGGTTCAGTCGGTAGCCAACAGTGAAGGTGAAAACAATTAGTACCTGCTAAACTTTAGTCTTTAATAAACACGAGGCTAAACTTCGGTCCTTTAACCAACACAGTTAGTTGTGTAGCACGAAACAATGGCATTACAAATACTTGAAGATACAGTGACCTCCAATAAGAAGTTTAAACTTGATAGACGAAGCGTATGCTTTAGACTACAAGATGTACCTGACGATGTCAACGATCCAGAGAAGTGGGTCAAAGATCGTATTAAAGATGTTGTGAGTCATATAGTCCATGATGTCGATCCCGAAGAGAGAGTGGGGTTTACCTTTAGCTCGGAGGGGTTCGACAAGGGGGCTGCTCACTTGCCATTCAGAAAAGCAAAAATGTTGTTTTAGAAGACATTTGGTTCCTACTGAGTAAGATATACCAGAGTAAAGGACCTGGTTTTCGTTCTAATAGTTTCCGCTCAAAAGATATAAGGATTTAAAGTTTAGACCGGAAGTGGTCGTTTTATTGTATATTCCACTTTGGTTTGGCCTCCTTAACACCGTGTATGTGTTGGTTCTATCGTACATCTCACGGATCTTCCGCGATAAGGGTTTTAAGTTTTTTATCTTATTTTCGCACAAGCGTTAGTCGCCATTTTTGAATTCTGCTTACTTAGACGTGTAACATGACACTAAACACGTGGGGGGTTAGCTTTAAAACTAAGAAAGTTGCAAACATTGGGAATTGAACATGTAACCAACCATTGTTTCTAAGCTTACTGTTAAATTATTCAGTACCTCTTTGTATTTGTTTGACGCTACCATATTAAGGAGCATATATCAGGAATCGAACCTGTATCTCTTTCAAAATTAAATCAACTACTTGCCGCGACCACACATAAGGCTAAAAAGTTCCTATTTTTAAGATTTGAACCTGTTGTCCATTTTGTTTTTGAGCTTCCTTCTTTGTTTTGCCAGCGACCTCTATTGTCTCTGCGCTAATTAAGTTTGGTTTTCTATTTGAACCTGTTGTCCATTTTGTTTCTGAGCTTCCTTCTTTGTTTTGCCAGCGACCTCTATTGTCTCTGCGCTATTTAAGTTTGGTTTCCTATTTGAACCTGTTGTTCATTATGTTTCTGAACTTCCTTCTTTGTTTGCCAATGACCTCTGTGTGTTATTTTTAGAACCTACCCATATAACAATTGTGGCGTTCGGCTAATTTCTATGCGAAATCTAATAGTCTGTCTAATATTAAACATCTTAATTATTATGTCTTATGTCTAATAACAAAATCTTTATGTATGGCTTGTTTTAATGAGGGCGTAACTTTAAATCATGGAGTCCTCGACCAATACCATTATTCTCGCTTATCAACCTCACTCTCATTTGTCGGCTCTAAAGGTTGGGGTGACGTAACTTTAAATAATGGAGTCTTCAACCATCTTTAAAAGCGAAAGGCACCATCTTTAAGAACGATAGCCGCCATTTTTTATAATGTCAGGGGTATATATGTCAGCTTAAGGTATCACAGGTTAGGTCGCCATCTTTAAAACGAAAGCCGCCATTTTTTATTCCGCCTTTTTTGTTCCGCCATTTTGGACGCCATCTTGGCGCGTGGCCACGCCCACAAGGGGTGGGGCTCCTCCCACATGGGGGGCTCCGCCCTCTAGGGGAGGAGTGGGGTACCCCCACTCCTACCCCACGTCCTGTCTGTCCAGAGTGCCGCATACCTACTACTTTTGTTTTATAGTTTAATTTATTTTAATGTGTATAATTTATGATGATTTTACTTTGATTTGTTGTATTTCAAAAATATAAATAGAAACTTTTTTATATTGACAGTTTACACAATGTTTATGGATGACCCGGTAGATTTTATAATGTATTTGTTTGCTGAATAAATGTTTAATGATCGTGGTGTTTCAATTCTTTAAATGCAGACATGTAAATATATGTTATATTGAATATTAACTTCAGTGTACTATGGGTTGCATTTCCCTCTTATTCGTCAGTCAAATATCATAGATAATTATGACGATTTATTGAAATCAAATTTACCTTTTATTAATTTACTTACTGCTGTGCCCTAGTTTTTTTTCTTTCTCTCAGTAGTGGATTCTGCTAAATAGGGGAAAAATAGCCTGCTAATATAAAATTAATCTTATTTTAGGTCTTATTATTTTCGCAAAGAATTATGTCTTGAGTAAAATTTTTATAACAAGTTTTATTTGACAGAATTTTAAATTTAGACTTAATCGGATCCGTTAGTACAAATCTTAATCTTATTAACAAATTAAATGGTTAAAATTATTAACAGAATTTTTGATTGGTTTGCAAATGTTTATAATCAATATTTAAGATGGCTTTCCGAACTTTTATATTGAGATCCTCATCCCTCTAAGTTTGTAACTTTGAACTGTTGTAAAATGCTATTAAGATTTGTGTTTGTGTAGAAAAATCTTATTTTTCCCATGAATACTTTTGCTGATTGATATATGTTTGACAGTATTGACTGTCTTTAGTTGAAGTAATTTGCCCCTTTGTTTTGATTTAAACAAAGTAAAATGAATTTCAAACCTTGATTACTGACTCTTTGCGGTGGGTATTTCTCTATGTGGTTATTCTTGATATATATATATATATATATATATATATATATATATATATATATATATATATATATATATATATATATATATATATATATATATATATATATATATATATATATATATATATATATATATATAACTGTTTCTATTGCAGTTATTACTTTAAAACTGCATTTAACACATTCTGTTTGTTCTAGGAATACTACTATGGGTCTTCTTTACACAAAATATACTTTAAAATATTTAAATTCTTTGGGAAGTAAAAATGACGCTGTTCTCGCGTCTCAATTTATTTAACAACCAACAATCAACGAACAACAAAAGCGGAAATTTTCTCCAATGTTGTTTCCTGTTTGATAGCAAGGCTTTCTTTCTTGAAAATGTATTAGAACCTTTTTGAAAAGACCCGGTAAGGTCAAATATTATTATTCTACATCGTTATTCTTAAAATGACATTTGGCATAACCTTACTTCTTAGACAATAACCAATAATAAATTTAAAACTAAAATAAGTCTGTATGCTGCAATCTTGATTTGAAAAGTCTCACAACACTAAAAACACTGTCTTTGGTAAACTCCAGTCCATTGCTTACATAAAAAAGTTACATATACATCATACAAAGTGTTTGTTTCTTCCTCATCACATCTTATGCTAACTTATCAAAGTGAATATTGTTTTTAGAGCATAATTCTCTGATTGGCATGTCATGATTAAGAGTTTAAGCTATTTGCATATAGATTTTTGGCTCTTTTAAATCCATTTAAACTGAGATACTTAACAAATTTGCTAGTTATAAATTTCAAAAGTTTAATTAATGATTATTTTAACAAACTATGGCTTTATATCTGTCATTGCTTATCCAAATAACACTGACTAACAATAATAGAGAATATGCTTATATTAAAGTTTTTATTTTGTTTTGTTTTAGTGTAAAGAAGAAAATGTCGAACGATGTGGATATGTACACAATCAACAGAAAACCCATATACATCACGTGTAAACCGTAAGTATTGTACTTACTACTGACCAGTGGTCCTACTATTTTAACCCCATTGTTAAGCTAACCCCCCAATTTTGTAGGTCGGAAGATTTACATAATTTAACCAATAATCGGAGCTTAGCGTCATCAAACTAGCTTCCGTAGGGATAACTCGAGGTGTCTTGACTTTCTTACGACCGCCAGTACTTTTAATCACTTTTCTCGCTACATGGAGAAAATTTTTCACAGACGGAACTTAAGCCTAGTATCCTTACATTAGATAAGAGCTCAAAAATTTGCCAACCAGAAGATTAAAGTAGGTCTGCAACCTAGTAGTTTCACTACACAATAAACAAACGATGGGTCTTCGACGACAATTCGGACTAGTTCGTTTATCTAGACGCGATATAAATACACTCTAGCTTGTAGTATAATTTTAGAATTTTTCTTCCTCTGAAGACGTTGACATCGTCAACGAAACGATCGTAAGGTCTCTTAAATATGTGTTGTGGTGATTTGGGTTCTCCAAGTGTACTTAGTAGTGCTCATCACAGGTTCCAGTTTTCACATAGTGACGTTAGTATTGAGTTGTTCGACAGAGTAAACATATCGAAAAAATCTAAAGCTAGCCGTCATCGTAAAATAGTAATACAACGTAAAAGAGCTGAGCTATCGAAGCTAATTCAAAACAAATATTTAGTTTTAAAACTAGATAAAGCTGAGACTGATGAAACTTTACAACGTTTATACAAACCCATCATAAAACCTTTGAGTGAGATATCTAAAACTAAATCAGTGTTAACTACTAATCAACCAGCAACAAAACCAATTAAATCTGAAGTCGATGTGAAACCGCCACCACCACCAAAACAAGAAACTCCATTCCTTAGCGATTATGAAGTGTTCGAGTTGGAAGCAGATGCACCAGAATCTGAATTATGGGTGAGTATAGCTTAGCTATTAGATGCCGCTGCAAATACACCAGAAGCAGTTTACGAACCTTCAGCTGCTGTAAATTAAAAAAATTGTTGATGTGTGGATGACCGCTATCAAAAAAATAAAGTTGACTATCGGAAAACTAAAGATGACTATAAGACGAACAAAGATTCTGGGACACTTCAAATTGACAGCATTAAGTAGTAACTTAATAATGTACATAAACCAGACTTGGAAGCTTTAAAAACGAATTTGAATATAGATTTCAAAAATATGCTGATTTTAAACATGAAGCCTACAGCTCATTTCCACTTAAAACTAGTATTAATCAATCATTACTTGGAACATCAAGGAGTACATACATTAAACAACGTCTACCCTCAATAAAACGTTTGCTACCATGGTTGATACCTCGATATCATATCTCTAAACTCCAAAAAGACTATATAGAGCTGACAATTTCAGAACTTGAAGCTGACAGTTTCAAAACTTGAAGCTGTAGTTTCAAAAGTTGAATCTGGCCTGAAAAATACGTTTGCTACTAAATATGATTTAAATCAAGCAGTGATCACGATTGAAAATAAATTAAAAACATGTTTGCAACTAAAGAGTACATCGATAGAAGTCTAGTTCAGGAAGCAGTTTGGGTTATGCTGGATAAACGCATAGCAAAACTGGAGTTTAGTTGGTATCAAATAAAATAAGTTCAGTGTAAAGATATCTATCGATAAGTTCGTGCGTTCTGCAAAGGCTCCCAGCTTCTTAACAAAATTGTGCATAGAGAGTCGTTTCCGAAAACTGTAAATGGCGATTTTGATGTGCAAAACCATAAATTCTGTAATGTTGGTGATCCTATCGAACCTGCTGATGGTGTGAATAGAATATTCGTCAATGTATGGGCAGAAGAATAAAGATGAGGTAACACAAAGTATAATCCCCACAACTCTTGAAGCTGTGCATACAAAGGAAATATTATTGTGTTTTTGTAAATTAACAAGATTACGAAATGGTAAGTTCGGCAATCAATAAAATTTGTAATAACGTGGAATCACCCAAATTTTATAGATGTCTGGAAATTAGGAATGAAATTAACGAAGACTAGTTAACAGAGACAATCATGAAATATCATGATCGAATCATCGGGGAGCGGAGGAAACATACCTAAGAATGAAAAAAAAAAATACTACTATTCCAACTTAAAGAAACATATAGAAGAGTATGTACGATTTTGTGAATTATGCAAGACATGCAAGTACAATCTTAACCCTGTACAAATCGTATTAGAACACACCCCCACAGCTTCCAAACCGTTAGAAACACTACAGGCATCCTACTACATACCATACAATGCTGCATACCTCTTAGCTACATGTGTAATATTTTCAAAGTGATTTTCAGTAAATTACTGATACTAGAGCTCAGAATGATAGAAACTTTCATTTTGGTTGGTTCTGCAGGTGAGACATCCCAGTGAAGTTATACAGCAGTTATACAGAAGTTAAAGTCGGTCGCCCAAGATAAAAAGATACTTATACCAAATAGAAAATGGGAAGTATATGAATCACCATATCTCAATAATTTAACGGAAGATTTGTGGTCCATTAAGATATCTTCCATCACCGAACGACTCAGATTTGTTATTGTGATATTTCATCAGTTCGATACAATACTGTTAAAAAAGTCATCAACGACTTTGATTATGTAGGCATTCGAGATATAAGACTCCACTTAAATTCTAAACAAATCCCCACAGAGGATATGAACCTGAACTTTAACCAAGCAAACTATCTCGAAGCATACAAAAACATGTTTGAATTTCAACGCTCACATGTTGGTAGAGAAATGCAGCCTACATTGGATTACAAGGTTTTCCTAAAATATTCTATTTGACTACTCCAAGTATAGCGAATCTATAAAGCCCTCTACGGTGGACATCAAATAAGAGATGGAAAGTAATATCAATTTTCCCAATCACGCAAAATGTTATTGTGTAATTATGCATGATTGAGTAATCGAATACGCCTCACTCTTCAACATCGTACGATATATAATGTAAATGTTTATTGGTATGCACAGCAGTTTCTAAATGAAGATTGTAGTTGTAGATACACAGGGCTTCTGCGTACCAGAGGATACACCTAAATAATTGGCAATCTATAATGGTTATTAAACTGCACATTATATGTTTAAGCCACCGAAACCACAAAGTTCATTAAATGCATATATAGTTAGACCGATCAAATCTCTACAACATCACTGTATTGATTAAGATTGTGGTAGCGTTGCTTTAGAAGAACTGCCCAACATAACCGAAAAACATATTATCGAGCAGCGGGTGGATAAAGTTTACGTGAAAGGTGTTATCAAGAAAAGGTTTATTTCCGATATACTATTGAAATGTGGTTACAACGTAAATGTTATTAATTTGGAGAGTAATGCGGGTGCCCAAAACTTGCAGCAGATACTCCGCTATGTATGGAACACACTGTTAGATTTAATAATAGAAAATGTGTTTGTAGTATTAATAATTGTGTAATTTGCTTATCTTGTACATTTGTTACCAAAATAAAACAACTTGTAAATTATATATGTTTTTTATTGACTATTTTAAACTACATTTATTAATATTTATTTCCAACCACATCCAGCAACCATCCACTCTCGGCTTCTGCAAACTCTAAAAGCTTTCGTGTAAATTTCCTTGGTCAATTCTTGGTAGATATTTTCAAAATTAGTTGAAACTCTAACGATTTTGTTTTTAGTATTAAAAGACTTTATTACTTTTCTATTTTCATTTTGGAGCACATACCTTCCAAACAATTCCAAGTTTATTTTAATTCTATCGTGTTTAGCTAGAGCAGCTTTAATTAGTTGAAACAATACATTTTTAATGGTTTTCATGGCGTCCTCTATGTTAGTACCATCCGTATTAATACGATAAGTAGCCGCTATATTTTTGAAAGCTTGAGCTAACAAATGCACCTTTTCAACTTCCCACGGCTCACATACTTCGGATTTGTGGTCATCACTGTGCAGGTCCCCGGAGAACGCACTGCTTTTCACGTGTAATGAACATCATTCACAATATCTCATATTATTTTCTTTGTTAGACATCTTGTCTCAATGAAGGTTGCTTATAGACTAAAATAAAAACATCTTTTCTTTATATGCATTTATTAACCAAGGTGTTTGAGAGCCATGTTTTTAAGTGAGCTGCTACATTTTACAGAACAGTGTATTAATATAAATACAGTTATATATATATATATAAGAAAACCACTTGATATAAATATAAGAATATAGCTTGATGTGAATAGATAGGAATCAGTTAACACGAGTACCGTCATCAAAGGGAAAAATAAGTTTTTAATGAACAATATCAGATTTTATTTTAGACATGTAAGTTGAAACTTCAACTAGTTCATCGTTGTGTAGAGATGTTCTTGGTAGGCCAGACCATATCATACAACATATTTTCACATAGAGCTGTTAGGATAATGAAACTTCTTTTAAGAGTGGGAACCATTGTTGATGTTGGCTATATCAGTCCCACTTGGCTTTGGGCGTAGTGTAAGCACTCGGACATGTAATATTTGAATGTGGGAGTTGAGTAGAGTTTTTAATGCTCGGATTGTTTGCGCTAAACAAACATCTGAAATACATAGATCTTTCAGTGTTTGAATAATGTCACGGAGAAAACAATCATAGTTCCGCGCAAATTGCATCTTTTTCATATATTCTAGTCTTTCTTTAACAAGTGTTTCCAGCTTTATCTGCTATTCCACAATATATGAATTTATATATAAACGCTTAACTGTGAAACCATTATCGATCAATAACCCCTTTTCACTTTGATTCTGCGTTAAAATTATTCGACAGTAGTCTAGATCATGAATTAAAGATTGATTTGGTTGATAGTCACCTTCGAAATACTTTGAAGACAGCATACTTATATTTTCCATAAAATCGTAATATTGCCAATCTTCTAAAGCTTTGGTTGTGGTTATCAAGCGACATTGGACAGATAAGTTTGTGTTGTAAAACATTTTAGACTAACACCGGTAATTAATTTCAAGGGATCAGTGATGTTGAATGGTGTTTCCATCAGCATTCTCTCATTCTCATCCTTGTTATTCGTTAAATCGTATTCTTCTAAGTTGACACTCTGCAAAATCAAGACCATGATTTTCGTCTATATCAGATCGTTTTCTCTTATGCTCTGGTTCTGTAACCCCAGAATCATTAGTCATCACACATCATACTGGTACAATCACAATTAACTTTCAGATTTACACCGAACATCTTCAACGGTTAGACTTGGACTGAACTTATTCTTGTCTAGTTAAGTAGGTTTCGTTGTTCCCCTCTTTCCCTTCGTCCACTCTCGTCGGGTGTATTTTTCTGTTTGGTTGTTGTGTAAATTTTAAAAATCTATTGCGATCACTTACAACTCTCCATAATAACTTCTATACTGGTACTGGGCTTCTTCAGGCAAATATTTAAAGAATGGTTTGCTTAAAGGATCTCCTGGACGGTGTTTAATGTAAGACAAGACAAAGAATTGAGTAGAACAGTAGCCGGCCAAGTATACATCACACAATTCAACTACCTGTTTGCTTTGAAAGTCTTCATCTTCTGAATCGCGTTCGTCTATATATGCTTGCTTTTGTAACTTCAACGCCAACTGTTTTAGATCACTCGCTTCGTTAGATAGTTTGCTTTTAACTCCATACCACAAGTCACTGTTGTACATGTTTCTAGTGTATCACAACGCTGCAAAATGGTTTTTCGATTCCGTCGGTTAAATCTGAAGTAAAACCGCAAGCATCGAAAACTAAGAAAGTTAGGTTTGCGCATGCGTGTATGCTATTTCTTAATTCTACTCATTAAGAGGACTAACATGACACCAAACATCACACCACTTAATAAAAAAGTTGCTTAGCGCATGCGATAGCCGCCATATTCTAGGTCTAAATCTTATTCTAGATCTTGATCTAGATTAGATCTAGATCTAGATATAGACTCCCGATCTGGATAGCGATCTCGGTTCTGATCACGGGGGCGCAGCCCTCGCCGTCGCCTCCGGCGGTGGCACTGCATTCTACTCGTCACGGCGAGTAACATGATACTAAACACTTGGGGGCTGACCTAAAAGCTAACAAAGTTTGTTTGCGCATACGCAATCCGCCATATTTACACACGCCATTCCACTAAAAATGAAAATAGCGGGCCCTGTTACTTTAATAAGTGGTGCCACCTGTCATTTAGAATTTTAAATTTCCCGGTCGGCCATCTTGGACGCCATCTTTGATGGAATCACCTCAGCTTTGCCCCCTATTGACCCCCCACCCATATATTCTATACTTAATCGCGTGTCGCCATCTCGTTACGGAACCTATTTTTTAACATTCTGTGTTATTTGGAGCTGCCGTGACAACATACTACTTGGGTCCGCAACGAGCTGGTGACACGTGTAATAGGCTTGTCTTACATCTCACTTAGTTTAATAATTAGTGTTGTTGCGGTGAGTAACATTTAATAATATAAAGTTTAGTTTGTGAAAAGATTTTAGAAACGCCGGTGTGGAATTAAATAAAGGTTATTATAGTTCTGAGTTATTTGTTGTCTATTTCCGCACTAATAGTGCGTTTACAGTTTCTGATTAGTCTTACCTTGTACATTGGCCCTTGTGAGGTCACTGCTGCGATCCCTTTATCGCATTATTATATGTTTATTTACGTCCATGTCCGTAGAATGTTCTGTTTATTTCTTTGGCTAAACCAAAGACTAGTATTAATTCATTGCTCTTACAGTTCGTCGAATCTCTTTACTTTGACTTGTTAGAGTCTAAATGTATGTTACCTAAATAATAAACTTCTCTTATGTAGTTTTATAAAATTGTTGATATAATATATATATATATATATATATATATATATATATATATATATATATATATATATATATATATATATATATATATATATATATATATATATATATATATATATATATATATATATATATATATATATATCTTAAACTTTTTACTCGAGTATCAAATCTTCAAATTTACAAATTAACTGTGAAGTACAAAAGATGGTCAGGTCAGGTCAGGTCAGGTCAGGTCAGGTCAGGTCAGGTCAGGTCAGGTCAGGTCAGGTCAGGTCAGGTCAGGTCAGGTCAGGTCAGGTCAGGTCAGGTCAGGTCAGGTCAGGTCAGGTCAGGTCAGGTCAGGTCAGGTCAGGTCAGGTCAGGTCAGGTCAGGTCAGGTCAGGTCAGGTCAGGTCAGGTCAGGTCAGGTCAGGTCAATATATATATATATATATATATATATATATATATATATATATATATATATATATATATATATATATATATATATATATATATATATATATATATATATATATATATATATATATATATATATATATATATATATCTTAAACTTTTTACTCGAGTATCAAATCTTCAAATTTACAAATTAACTGTGAAGTACAAAAGATGGTCAACAAGTATTTTGATATTTCAGAACGTTTCCGGCTCAGGAAAAGATATGGGCCAAGGATATGTCAATTTTACCCGCAACTGTATGGATCAGATACGAGGAAAGGTCACCGATGAACTTTGGATATTAATTTTTTTTGAACAGTGGTATACTGCTCAAATTAATATGCTTTGCAACTGGTTATCTGAAAGGCTCGATTATAGTCTGCATTCATACCAAGTAACGTGCCTTGCCCATATTGTCAAGGTAGTTTATTTAATATTTTTACTTTTACCACTATATAACTAAATACAATTGTTTTAGAAAATCTATACGGATTTGAACTACAAGGTGTTATTGAAGACAAATTAAACTCCAAAGCTAATCAAAGAATAGCTCAAAGGATGCTGACTGAAGAAGTAACGTGTGCACTTACAATGGGCCAAGCAGAAGGGTATGATTTTTATCGGTTTGATTTTTAACTACAGAATACAGATAACCCACTTAAACCTCGCTTTTACATAAGTAAACTTAAATTTAAAAACAATAAATCAATAACCACCAGTGACCAGCGGCAAAATATGTGTATATAAGAAAGGTGTAAATTATAATAAAATAACCCTAGAACGATAACCATTCGTAAGTGTTACGAAGCCTAACATATTATGACCTTGATTTATTAAATGGCGTAAACGGCGGCCCTTAAATTCTCAGTAGTTTCCTTTACGCTGCCGACGAGTGAGGTGTTTAGCAGTGATTAAGGCTCTTATGTTCGCTGCTACAAGAGCGTTATTCATAATTTTACGGTAGGTTAGTCTTAATCTATTTTTTTTTTTGCATCGGCTTGAATAGGTTATTTGCTTTTTTCAGTTTTTTTATGAATGTGAACAAAATGAAAGACTGTGAAACATTGTAGATATAAATAAGAGAATCTAATCAAGAACCTGAGCAGATGTTGAATGACCATAAAGTGTAAAGTGATTATAGTGGACCCGAACAGGAAGATAATATTATTCAGGCAGTGATTTTGTACCGTCTACTGAGGATGAAGACTCGGACGACCAGGTAACCCCGGTCCTAGTAACTGCATAAAAAGAACAAAATTTTACAGATTTAAGTTTATTCCAAGAATGTACCAGTGAATCGGAAGAAAGAAGTGAAAATGAAAAACAATCAGAGAAAATAATGGGAGTGATATGGATGTAGAGGCGCACGAAATAAATGAAGAGTCAGAATGTGAATCTGTGGATGTGTCCGAATTATTAGGCCAAAATAGAAACCGGCCCTGAGTTAGCCTCAGGGGGAAAATGGACATCGTTGATCAGCTGTTGCAGGAAAACGTCAGGGGTACCAATGAAAAATAAAGTTCATATTATTCAACGGCCAACAAGTGTAGCTAGGGATGCTTTAGATAGCTTGAAAGCTTTTCGGTTACTGATCTCAGATGTCATAATCGATACAATTGTTAGGCAAATGAACAGAGAAATTTCCATAAGATCAGAAATTTATAAAAATAAATTTTAACATGTGCGATGGAAATAAAGGCGCTTCTCGGACTACTGATTTTTTCTGGAGCACTAAGAAAATAATCGCCTAAGCAGCCAAGCATTGTTTGATGAATCTTTATGTGGAAAAACTTACAAAGCAGTCATGATACGCGAACGGTTTGAATTCCTTATAAATTGTCTTCGCTTTGATGATAAAGATACCCGAGCTGATAGGCGTAGGACGCGTAGATAAATTTGACCAGATGTGTGGGCATATGTCAACATCACCAAAAACAAAACGTTGGCGTCTATGCATATTTTATTGCATGCTAAACATTGCATTTATAAACGCACATATATAGTGACAATATGCATCAGGCAGATCGAAGACCAAGCAATAGAAGAAAGTGTACGATACAGCTAAGTCAAAAACTAATGAATCCCTGGCCACCCCAACTTTGCAGCGCTCGATTAAGGACACCATTGGGAAAATTCCCAAACTGCAACTACCTGAAGATGTTCCGACTCCAGAAACTACGGGAAGATCTACCGGCCAAATATGTCCGACAAAACAACCAATAATGACAACCAATAAATGTGACGTATGCAGGCGTCATTTTAGTTTGGAGCATCGCGCCAGAATTTGCTCCATGTGTAGTCCTAATAAATAAATTTATGTTCAAATGTTGTTAAATTACTTTCAGAAACCCTATATTAAACTTTCTTAACTTTGTTATTAATTTAATTTTTTTGTTCCGCTTCTTTAAAAAAATTTTAATTTGTCACGGATCAAAAAATCGTGAACGAACTACAAACTCTTTTCAAAATAAACAAATTAAATTATATTTACAAACAGGACAAGAACTTAATACTTTTTTTAAATTCATTGATTGTTACTGCCATAGTTGGCATAACTCTACACGACATACAGACCTGGACTACTTATATGGCTTCACTGTTAGTTTTCATTTATGAAGGACGTGACAGTGCGTAAGCCAGCTGGACAAAGTGGCCCTTCTGAATTCTAGATGTTGCAGGATGTTCTTCAAAGTTTCTGTAACCCATTTCCCTGCTTGACAGCATCCTCAGTCAGAACAAAATTAAATTAATACGAAATCACGACAACTACAAATAGAGATCTGTTGCTATGTATTGATCAAAAAAATTATTAAAAATGAAAATAAAATAAAACAAAAATTACGGATGACGCCTTCAAAATGTCTACGTGATGTATTTCAATATTTAATATAAAGATAGAAGTAACTCTAACAGTAAGTTATTATAGTTATATAATAACAATTACAACAATAAAGTAACTAAACAATAACAGTAATTTAGCAGACTCTACACAATGAAAATATCGACACACATTAACTCATTATCTTGCAAGTTAAAAAAAAATGTTAAATTGATTTTGTTTGATTTGTTTAATTAGGAAGAAGAATATCCAAGAAAGGGGATACAAAACCAGTTTGCTTATTTAAAACAAAGTAGTTATTGTCGTGTATGTGCTTTTTTACTTCTAAGGCTTCAAAAAAGTTGTTTACGCTTATCATTACAAAAATGTTGTGGTTTTATGCGGTTATTTACTGTCGGTCTATGTTGGCTACCGATAATAGTTTTGCAAATGTAGATTTGTCAGCGTGGTTATTTCTAAATGCAGACATATGTTCTTTGTGTCGGTTGTTAACATTTCTAGAAGTTTGCCCGATGTAGATTTCGTTACAATGTGTACAAGCTGCAAATTCCAGCTTTTGTCAAAAAGCAAAATTTTTATTTCAGTTTAAATAACAAATCACGTGTCGTGTTGTAAGATTTAAAAGCTACGTTTGTATTTGAACATGTATTTGACATTTTTGAAATGTTTCCTGAAATGGTTGCAAAATAAGTTATCGAAACATACTGTTGTCTTTTTGTCTTTAGTATTTGCATAAATTGAATTAATCGCCAATTTGGATTATTTTCTCTCTATCATTATATTTATTATTTTAACAGAGTAGCCAAGTAAATGTATTATTGAAATTTATTTTTCGAAGTTGTTTTGGGTCACGTGTATTGAAAACAGGTCGTAGTCCCTTTTGTCTTCTTCACGGACCACCATATAACAAATTAGAACCCCATGAAACATTGTACGAGGAATATAACCAAAAGACTGAAAGAAAGATTACCTTTTTTCGATCAAATATACAGAAAATCTAAAGAAAAGTCATAAACTATTCTCCAAAAAAGAAATAAACGTCTGGACGCAGCAAGTGCATTATGGCAGTGAATTTTCATAATAATGTTTGCTATTAAAAAAGAGATATGTCTTTAATGCAAGCAGGCATCAATTAGGTTACCTAAAACCTATAACGATGTACTATATTTTATCAAAATAAGTTCTTGTTTGAAAACGTACAAACTTAAAATATTTTCGAGAAAACTGGTTTCCTAGCCAACAAACCTGAGGTTAATAGCAAATTGAGTTATTTAAATTTGAAGTATTTAGTGAAAATTGGCTACCAAGACGCACTTACGGCGTCTCGATTTTTTCTTACAAACATTCTCCATATGTTGATGAAAGATCAAAAATGAAATAACAAAAGATATTCGAAAATAAAAATTGTATGTATCACCAACGACTTATGGGCAATCATGTGATTGTCAAGATAATTTTATAAGATGCAGTTCAAGATATACAACGTTTTCTCGTATCTTGTATACTAACAATTATATTGAGCTTTACCGTATATGTAAACAGATAAAAATTGAAACTAATTCTAATTCTAAATATTTTTAAAATTCAAAAGTTTGCTCGTTAACGAATTTTTCTATCAAAATTAGCGAAAACTTATCGACCGTAAACACCAAAACTATGCCAAGGGATCAGAGAAAGGGTTGCTTTAAAATGAATTTTCTGGAAATATTAATTGACCGGCGTTCGCGTCGTTGAGAGTGATTGCAGTACCCTTGTAGCTAGATTATATAGCGCACGATGTTGGAGAGTGGGGCATACTCGATGATGCAATCATGTATAATAAAAAAATAACATTTTGTGTGATTGGAAAGTTGTTGGTGCTTTCCATTTCCAATTTGATATCTACCGTAGATGGATTTTTGGATTCCCTGTACTTGGAGCAATCAAATAAAAACATGGGATATTTTTCAAAAGTTTTGTAATCCAAGGTAGGTTGGAGTTGTCTATGAGCGTTGAAATTCAGTCATGTTTCTATATGCCTTCTGTGGGGATTGGTTGAGAATTTAAGTGTAGTCTTATATATCGAATGCCTACATGATCAAAGTTGTTGATGTTTTTCTAACATTATTCTATCGATCCGTTTGGAATATCACAATAACAAAGCTAGGTCGTTCAGTGTTTGAGGATGTTTTGATGGACCACAAGCCTTTCGTTTAATTATTCAGATTTGGTAATTCATACGTTTCCCATTTTCTATATGGTACCAGGATCTTTTTATTTAGGGCAATCGGCTGTAATAATTGATTCCGTGTAACTTCGCTGGGGTGAATAAGTTTCACATGCAGCGCCATGTACTCAATGTAACTTCAATGCTTTATCTGCGTTGACTGCCCCAATCAAAATAAAACATTTTTTTTGCTCTGGGCTTTAGTTATACGTAGCAGCAATTAACTGAAAAAAACACGCTTCTATAGTCTTTGAAAATATTACACATGTAGCAAGGAGGTATGCAGTAGCAAATACGGCCATCCTTCAGCATTGTATTGTATGTAGTAGCATGCCAACCGGCTTGAATTGCTTCATCACTGTTTGCTTCCAAAAGTGTTCGAATTGCTGTAACTATACCAGGATTTCTCACATGTTCAATAATCGGCCTGCTGGATTATATGTTACTTGTACATCTCCAGTCGTGCCACTCGTATCAATACTGCCATTTATTATTAGAACAGTTGAAGACCAAACGTAAAAAATATATTGTTGGTTGATTGCAGAATCACAGGTATCATTATGGGCAAACGAACTGGTTTGAGAAGCCTATGTGTGTATTTCTTTTCATTTGATTGACTCCTCGTGCACAGGGTCAGCGAATATATGTAGTTTGCTTAACATCGGTACCCAATGAATCTAGATACTGCATGTGCTCCCAAGATGGAATCGCCTTCGATGGAGGTAGCGAAGATACTAAAGCTGGGGCGGCTTGATTGCTAGTATTTATAATCATTATAATATGGTGGTCTCTGTCTCAATTCCAATATCACAATGATATCACCTTGAAACGTCACAGGTACTGAATTCTGATCGATAATGTTTACATTTGTATGCGAAATAATGCGGGTCGTAAGAGGCATAAAAACCTTATTATATGGTTTTATATCAACCGCATAACCTGGATCTACCATAGGAGTATACTCATATACTGTATGCGTAGGTTTGCCGTCGTGGTAAGTACCATCCACAATATTACACTCTCACAATTTCCACCGGTAAATCGGAAACATAGAGTTTACCAGCGGTAAGACGTTTAGAAAACCTGGTGCTATTGAAGCATCGGTAGAAAAGTCTATATGATACTGAGATGGTATCTCACATTTTAAAGTGTTGTTGTTGGCTTTTAGCGAAAACAGCTTTACCACGTCGATGTTGTTCTCTACTGCAGGGTACTGATGTTTATCTTTAATGTAAGACACAGTGTTCATTCTGAATGTATTTCTCGATATCACTAATTTCATACGAACCATCAGGAATAATTATTTCTTGTCGACTCTTTTCACCACTCACAGCAGAAAAGTAGTGAAATTTTTACACCCACGCTCTATATATAGTGTTATATCTGTGAGAGTTTGCAGGCGAGAGCGATTAATCAAAGTGTCGTTTTAACACTAATGGTGGAAATATTTCCATCGACGTAGAGCCATTGAAAGCAAGCGTACGCGCAATGACTGAAACATAGAAACTACTGTTTAAGTCTTTTGTTTAAAAATTGTAAACATAAGTGACCACATTATAGGTATTATAGTTTTGGTATACATCATCAATCCTCAAGATCGTGATTGTTGAGAGACAAGCAGGATCTAGATTATTGATGCCTTGATTACTCGTGAAACGTTCTTTAAGTTTAGTGTCTGGGCCACAAATCTGATAACCAGGTACGTGCAGCTTAACAGGTAATTTTTTGATGACTGTGTCAGCAAGACCTACACCTTGACACACCAACATTTATACTGTTAATAAGGTATGATATATCTGCGTAATTATATAGGATGTAGCAGTCATACAAAGTTTTAGTTTAGTTAACGATGCGTATTGTAAAACACGCAAAAGCCCACAGTCACAAACATAGATGGTGTTATCATCATGACCCAAAACAGCAAAGACATGGAGTTCTTTTACCAAGTTTCAGTTTCAGTTAGATGTTTGATATCTGGTCCAAGTGGTTTTGGTTAACAAATATTATATTAAGTTTGTTGTTTGGTCCAAACGGCTTAAAATTTGAAAACGTATACGTATACTCAAAGCCTTTATATATCAGCCTAAATATAGCATGTTAAAGGAGGTGTTGTGTGATACAAAAGGTGTTGGATACTATGTATACAGTGAAAGCGAAGAGATATTAGATCCAGCACATGAAAAGAGCTATTAAATTTGTATATTAGATGATAATTAGATGATAGGCAAGATAAAATAAAATCGTATATTTGTATGTGTAGATATTAAGACATTGACAGTTTCTACTTGTGTCCGAAACAGTTGGTGCGTGATAATACTGATATCATAGTTTTATTTAAACAAGATGAAATTACTACATACAGACTGGAGATAACTTCTCTGGCCTCACTGTAAAGCCAGTAGTATGGTACAGTTTCACCAAGTAAGGGCAACAACGATCAATGAATTGAATATAAAATGAGTCTTGTGTATGATGATCATGTAACTCCCGATATGAGTTTTGAAAAGTTCAAACTTCTTTGTGGTGGAAATCGGTAAAACACGCCTATTATGGTGGCTATTGTTAAAGATACTGATTTAACACAAGGGGTTTGATCACTTTATATATCACAGTTAACTGAACAACGTAGGTATTCAGTTGTTCGGTTCACGAACGAATGTTAAGTTCATATCCTATTGGAGTCAAATACTAGGTTGATAAATATTTCGCAGAGAAACATTCACGTGATACAACATATAGTGTTATTTATTTCCGAGTTATCGGGCCCTGAACGACAACGCAACACATCCTCATTTTCCAGGAACCCCCGCACGGTGTAGGCAGTTGCAACTCAAATTGCAGTGTGAAAATGAATAAAGCAACTATGTTACTTCATTTCATCAGATATCTCAGCAATGGGGAAATCAGAATTTATACCTACTCAACCTCTGACAACCAGAACATAAAAGAGGAACATCGCAACAGCATTATCGAATTTTCCACATTCCGCCCAAAAAAAGGTATAACTAAAAATATAGTCCTCAAAGCAGCACCCGACCCCTAGGCCAAGCCACTTATAGTATCATGCATAAAACTCAAAGGCAAGAACGGAACCTCGTCATCGTTTTTAGTGGCCACCAGAAGAACCCAAAACCTCAACGAATTGAGGAACGTAAAAGACCTTCACAGCATTAGAATAAATGGGAACCCCTAATGAAGAAACAACAATTCACGTAATTGTCAAAAATGTTGGCCATGGATCAAGTCAATGCAAACCTAAATCAAGATGCGCAAATGCAGCAAGAACCACCACACCGAGGACTGCAAGAAGGTGATATGGAAGTCCAGTGTTGTAACTTCCTGTGTCTTCATGCAGATAACTACCGCGAGTGCCCAGTTTACACCAAGTATATGGATCAGTTGGTGAAAACATATAACACACAAAACCATCTCACATATTTTCCAAGCCAAACACACCAGTCACACATAATCTGATACATCTGTCCAACCTAAGACAAATGCTCCAACATCCCACTTGTTGTAATTTGGCACATTAATCAACGAACCAAAAATGCTCAGTGACATATGTGACCTGAGCCAAATTCTCACTATGTTCCTGTGACATTACCATGTAAAACTTAGGAAAACTAAGTATTATGCATCAAGTCGCTCAAATTTATCCTTAAAAGCAGTAAAATTTAATCTTGGAATGCCTGTGCCATTGAGAACATATTCAACGAACTCGAAATCTTAACCAAAAAAATTCAACCAGATATAATCTGCATACATGAAACACACCTAACACGAAGAACACCAAAACTCCAGTACTACGATCACAATAACCGCGATAAAACCCCATATGTAATGTAAACAGCACCATCCGGTAGAAAAAATTAACACTATCACAAACGCCTTGTTCGAAACACGCATCATACAAAAACATAACATAACAGTAATCAATCGTTACAACAAAAACGTACGCCCACTTAACATCGACGATCAAGAATAACATTACGATTTAAACTCACAAAACAAAACACTCATAATAGGGGACTTTAATCCCAAACACAAATTATAACTGTGTCTATAACAAAGGTAAAGGCCTTAAATTAAACAACTGCATTTTACACAATTCATACACACTCCACTATCCAAATAATTCATTCAACCATTTTGCTTACTCAGACAACACATCTTCAACACTAGACGGCTGCATCTCAAATAATGTAAATATAAGAGACGTAAAACGCTAAATGAACTAGACTCAGATCACCTCCCCATCCTTGTAGAAACCAACACGCAAAATCACACCCCCGCACCCATACAAAAAAAAACACAATTTAAACCAACTGGAAACAGTATAAAAAAATCATAATAAACCCGTACATACAGCACGAGACATAGATGACAATATCCGCATTCCCCACCGTCATGCAAGACAGCTACAAAGATGCATCACACAAAATACATCCAAAAACTGACGAACTCTAATTCGCACCCGAAACCTGATTACACAAAAACCACAAAAACGAACACAATTCTTTCGGGAGAGGCGGGAATGCCGATACAATAGAGATGCCAAGCCTATGTGTGTATTTCTTTCCCTTTGATTGACTCGTCGTGCACAGGGTCTGCGAGTATGTGTAGTTTTCTTAACATCGTAACCCAATTAATCTAGATACTGCATGTGCTCCCAAGATAGAATCGTCATCGATGCATGTACCGAAGATACTGAAACTGGAGCGGCTTGATTACTAGCATTTATAATCAACATAATATGGTAGTCTGTGTCTCAATTCCAATATCATAATGTTTTCCTCACATTGAAACGTCACAGGTACTGAATTATGATCGATAATGTTTACATTTATATGCGGAATAATGCGCGTCGTAAGATACATAAAAACCTTAAATATTTACCAGAAGTAGCAAAATATCACTACAGAAATTGATGAACCAATGGAGATATATATTTATGGAGTCTTAAAATTATTATAATAGATTTTGAAAGTTGGCACAGCAACCGAGCAGAAAAATACAACCAATGAGAGCGGTTGGTGGAAAGAGGAAGAAGTGGAACAACAAAATCTACTTAACAGCCAATGTAACATTAGTAAGCTCGGTCAAAGTCTAAACGTAAAAGATGGTTGGTGTAAACATGAAAGTTGATTGTGATTGTATCAACATGATCAAGATAAATATATCACTTATTTGTGCTCCCAAGATAGAGTCGTCATCGATGCAGGTACCGAAGATACTGAAGCTGAAGCGGCTTGATTACTAGTATTTATAATCAACATAATATGGTGGTCTGTGTCTCAATTCCAATATCATAATGTTCTCCTCGCATTGAAATGTCACAGGTACTGAATTATGATCGATAATGTTTACATTTATATGCGGAATAATGCGCGTCGTAAGATACATAAAAACCTTAATAAATGTTTTTATATCAACTGCATAAGCTGGATTTACCACAGGAGTAAACTCATAAACTGTATGCGTAGGGTTGCCGTCCAGTCATATAAGTATTTTAGATGTTAGTATAGCACAAACTATCCAAGTGATAAGAACTCTACTCAATACCACACGCATTTAAATATTACATGTCCGGGTGTTCTATAGACATCGAATTCTAGAATAGAAAATAAACCACTACCTTAAGCTACATCCCGAGCGACTCACATCATACGTACGCACAAAAAATGGCCAGTCTGAATTTTTTAGTAAATCGGTTAATTAATTTTCCTTTAAACAAAAGTAAATATACCAAAGAATTAAATTATATTAAAAACGTGGCCGAATATAACAGATACACTGCTTGCCTAGTGGAAAAATTAATCAACAAACATAAAACAAAGAAAATGTTGACGGAATCAACGACGTTCAGAAGAGAAAAATCGGAAAAAAACTTTGTTTGCTTACCATTTGAACCTAGAATCATGAGGGGTCTAGACAGCATTTTTAAAAAAGTCGACTTGCAGCTAACATTTTCAACAACAAATACCTTAAAAAAACTTGCTAGGCAACCCAAAAGACAAGGATAGCGCGGACAAAATGTCGGGAATTTATGAAATAAGTTGTAAAGATTGTAATCTTAAATACGTCGGACAAACAAAAAGATCGGTTGGTATAAGATTCAAAGAACACATATCCCAATTACGTTACGGTACTGTAGATAAGTCTGCCGTCGCCCGACATATTTGGGATAATAATCATCACGTTGATAAAGATAATCTGAAATTAATAAAAAATGTTAGCAAACCAGGACACCTAAATGGGTTCGAGAGCGTATATATTGTGAAATATAGGTACAACAAAAAATGTATGAACACTTCACCAGCGCCAATTACGAGTCACTTGATCGATTGCTTTGCTAAATAAAATTCCCACGTTTTCGGCACGTTTTACCGATAACATAAGTATACAGTTATTGCCGCCAAAGGAACCGCTGTTAATTTAGCTGTCTTTGAACTTTTTCAAAACTATTACAGATGGACACTTTTTAGATAAAGCAGTAGGGATAGCGCAAAGACCTGGTCCGGCGATAAAAATACAATACACTTTGGAATTTGCCTACGAGTAGTGTCTCATCTCGGTTCGATCTCTTTACCCGAGATCCGGTATATAAGTTGATGTTAGTTTTTTAAGTATTTAGAATGTTTCATCCTCTGATGACGCTAACTTGGTTAGTGAAACGATCGTCAGGTCTTTTAAAATGTGTTGTGGTGATTTGGGTTCTCCAAGTGTACTTATCAGTGCTCATCACAGGTTCCAATCTTCACTTAGTTCGTTATAAACTTATGTTTCTGTTTGATAATGGTCCCACGGTGAGACACCTTACTGCTGAAGGCTCCTACTAAGTGATTCTCATCTGTGCAGATCAAAGTACTTTTCGATATCTATATCAACTGGTTCTCTTATATGTCTAACTGTATTTATGTTAATATTTTTTTGTGTAAACTGTATCAGTTCATTGGAAAATAATTATCTCAAATATATCTGTTAATAAATTTATATAAAGGAAATGGGTTACTTTTTATTTTAGTGGTTAAGACCCCTTCATTGTGACAAGATGTCAGCAAAGAAGATCATATGAGGTATTGTGAGTCGTGCTCGTTACAAGTGAAAAGCAGTGTTCTATGGACATCTGCGCAGTGAAGCCACAAATTAAAAGTATGTGAATCGTGGGAAAGTGAAAAAGTGCCTATGCTAAATCAAGGTTTTAAAATAGAATGACTACTTATCATATTAGTCGAAAGGCAGTAACATAGAAGAACTCCGTCGAAACAATGAAAAATGTATTGTTTCAGCTTATTGAAGCTGTTTCAGCTAAACATAATGCAATTAAAATCACTTGGCATTGTTTGGTTTGTATATCTTTCAAAATAAAGAAAGAAAATAAATGAAATCATTCAATAATAAAAAACAAAAATGTTACAGTGTCAAATAATTATGCAAATACCTCTCAGGAATTCATCGAGGAAATTTAGAGTTGCAGAATTACAGTTTGCCGAAGGCGTGAGTGGTTGGATGTTGGAACGTCTTTTATGGCTGAAGCTAAATATTAATAAAGGTATTTTAAAATAAAACTGTAGTAAATAAAAAAAGTTTTACTTTTACAACGGGTGTTTTATTTAGGTGACAAGTTTACAATTTAAGCAAATTACAGCATACAATTTCTAATACCACAAATACATTTTCTTTTATAAAATTTAACAGCGTGATACATACATATTGGAGTGTCTGCTACCAGCTTCGGCAATCTTCATCGTTTTTCAAATTGATAACATCCTCGCTGCAACCACATTTCAATAACACCTCTTTAATATAACTTTTTATGATAACACCTTTCACGTAACCTCTATCTACCCGCTCTTCGATAATATGTTTTTTCTATTATGTTGGGTGATTCTTCTAAAGTAACGGTACCACAATCATAATCCATACACTGCTGTGTTCCTTGTAGAAACTTGATTTGTTTAACTATATCTGCACTCAATAGACCTAACGTTTTCGGTGTCTTGAACATATAATGTGCAGATTGATAACCATTATAAATTACTATTTCTCTGGAAGCCTACTCTCTCATACAGAAGCCTAAACATTCCGTGTGATCGAGAAAGTTGTTAGTATTTTTTATTTCCAATTTGATATCCACTGGAGCTGGCTTTATGGAATCGCTGTACCTGGAGCAATCAAATACAAACTTGGTATATTTCGTATAGGGCTTCTAATCCGGGGTAGGTCTGTTGTAATTAGGTTTATTTTCTATAATTATATTTGCAAAAGTTAATATCAAAACGAGTATTTATTTTATTATTTTGACAGAGTTGAAAAACAGTAAAAGTCAAGTTGACAGATTAATGAATATGTATAAGTAAGCCTGAAAAAACCACAGAGAATGAAAGCAAGTACAGAATAATGTCATCTATAGTTTAAAGCAATTAACACCATGAAAACACAAACTGCAACACTTTCCCTTGTTAATTGAATTGAAAAACTATCATCATATGTAAATTAAAATGGTGTATTTTATGAAAGTCCCATCTTGACACATAAAATCTTCAATCTTGTGGTTTGCAATGGTTTAGTCATAATGTCAGCAATCTGATTTTATGTAGACAGATTCAACCTCTAGCACGCCTTCGATTACTTTTTCACGGATGAAGAAATGATTTCTATCGATATGTTTGGTTCGACTGTGATACTCTGGATTCTGAGCCAATTTCAGAGCTGCTTCATTGTCTATTTGTAGTCGTGGGACATGAGACAGTTTTGTTATTTCTCTAAAAAGCCTACTCAGCCAAATGATTTCTTTGGTTGCTTCATTGGCTGCTACTAATTCAGCTTCTGCTGTAGAACTAGCTACTGACAATTGTCTCTTGCTTAGCCATGAGATAGCTCCTCCTGCATACGCAATTAGGACTCCTGAAGTTGATCTTCCTGTTTTAGTGCAACCTCCAAAATCTGCATCGCTGAAGCACTGTAAAACCCCTTTGTTCAAGTTACGTCGATAATTTATGCTGTATTCTATTGTTCCAGCTATGTATCGAAATACTCTTTTAACATTTGCAATGTCTTCTTTTGTAGGATTTTCTAACGATCTTGAGAGAAAACCAACGCTAAAAGCTAGATCCGGTCTCGTACCAAGCATCAAATACATTAAAGTTCCAACTGCTTGTCTGTATGGAAAGTTTTGAACTGTTTCGTCAACTTTCCCTGACTGTGATGTTTCGGTGCCTTTTAACATTGGTGTTGAAACTGGTCTACACCCATTAAAGTTGAAGCGTTCTAAAATCTTCTTAGCGTGTGCACTTTGACTGACTCGAATGAGGCCATCGGCCTGTTCGATTTGCAGTCCTAGAAAGAAAATTGCTGGCTTGGAGATAATCTTGAATTCTGATTGCAGATTATTTAAAAAGACTTTTAATTCCTTCTCGTCATTAGCTGCAACCATTCCATCATCGACATATAAAGCTAATATTAAACGAATTCCATTCACAATTCGTATGTAAAGACAAGGATCTTCTTTACTTTGTTTAAGTCCTAGTGTTAAGAGAAATTTTCCGAAGCGATTGTACCAGCACCTTGGTGCCTGTTTAAGGCCGTACAAGCTTCTCTTCAGTTGGCATACTCGGTCAGTTCCGTCACTGTATCCATCTGGTTGCTTGATGAATATGATTTCATCTAGTTCTCCATAGAGAAAAGCTGTTGACACATCAAACTGCATCAAAAGCATATCTTCACTTGCAGCTATACTTATGATAGAACGGATTGTTGCCATTCTTGCTACTGGACTAAATGTTTGATTATAATCTTCACCTCGACGTTGAGCACATCCCTTTACAACCATACGTGCTTTGTATTTATCTATTGTAGCATCTGGCTTTGTCTTTAGACGATAAACCCACTTACATGGCAGTACTCTTGCTCCATGTGGTAGTTTCGTTAATACCCAAGTTTGATTTTCCTTTAAAGAATTTATTTCAATGTCCATAGCCTTTTTCCACTCCATTTTTGCCTCGCTATTAATGGCTTCTTCATGGGACTCTGGATCAGCAGATGGATTGATTATGCTTTCAGCAGCCATAACATAATCATTTAGATACTTTGGAATCTTCAAAGTTGAGTAATCTCTCAGACTTCTTGATTGTGTTTGACCATCAGAATTTTTAGTAGTACTGGATTTTTCTTTTTCTTCAGCATCTTCAAAGTCGTCTTCTGATTCGCAGCTTTCATCTAGCTTAACTGATACGTCAGCACCTTTCTCATTTGAAAATGAAGTTTTCAAAGGTACGTCGACTTTCTTTAGACACATTCCTAGCTTTTCTTGAAAAACTACATCTCTGGATGTGATAACTTCCTTGTTTTCTTTGATATAAATTCTATACCGCTCATCACCATCATATCCAACTAGGTAGCCCTTTATTGCTTTTTTATCCATTTTCTTGCGTTTTTTAGATGGAATATGGACAAAACAAATAGAACTTATCACACGAAAGTGTTTTATTCTTGGTTTCTTTCCCATCCAAAGTTCATATGGACTCTTACCATCAACAGGTGATGTCCCAGTTCTATTTAAAACATACACCGCAGAATTTACTAGTTCTGCCCAAATAGCTTCAGGATAATTGATATCTTGATTTGAATATTTGAAAGTTCGTGCCATTTCTATGACAGTACGATTGTCACGTTCACTGCAGCCATTTTGCTCAGGTGTATACGGTGCAGTCAGTCTCTGTGTTATACCATGTTCTTTCAGAATGGATCTCACATCTTCGTTATCAAATTCACCACCTCCATCGCTCAATAACTCCTTGATTAAGCGGCCTTGTTGTTTTGCATGAACAAGCATTTGTACTAATGCTTCCTTGACTTCTGACTTGTGTTTGAGCATGAAACCATAGCGGAATTTTGTGTAGTTATCTTTGAACTCAACAAAGAATCTCTTCTTGCCAAACGATTCGTGAAAAGGCCCAACTACATCAGCTGATATCAACTCACCAGGAACAAGAGCCCCTCTCCTAGTGCCAAAAGGTAGGCGGTGAGCTTTACCATAAACATAGGGCTCGCAGAGGTCTCTATTTAAAGTGACATCAATACCCAGTTCCTTGGCTAGTAAAGCTTTAACGTGTCGCTTATCTTGATGCCCAAATCTTTCATGATAGAGTTGTAATAATGAACTGTCTGCAAGTGCAACATTTACATTTTGCTCAGCAGCTATAGGTCTTATGAAATCATGAAACAGGGTACCACCTACCTCACGTGTTCCGCATAGCACAATTTTACCATTCCTTTTAGACAACACTTTGTAGGCGTAGATTCAAACTTACTGTCCTTATTCAAATCTTGTGCTGCTAATACGGAAAATAGATTTTTCGATATGTCAGGAACGTACCACACATCTTGCAAGGTTAGAACCATATTTTTATCATTAACTGTAGACAAAATCTTTATAGTTCCCTGGCCAAACGCTCTGAGTTTTTCTTGTCCTGCAGCTTTAATAGTACACTGACCTTGAAACTCTTTAAAATCTATGAAGTGATCAAAACTATTCGTTACGTGTTTTGTTGCACCATTGTCGATCCACCAAACTGTTGAATCACTTTCTTGTGTATGGCTATCAGAAACACAAAGAACTATTGCAACATCAAGTGCATTGCTTTGGCCATGCAATTTGTCTGGAACAGTTTTATTCTTAGGTGGCCGTCCATCTGCTATCCATTTACGGCACTGTTTGACCCAATGACCCCTTCTATGACAATAGTTACAAACAGACTCTTGTTTATTTGGTTTTTTGATATTTGCCTGTTTTTGTTTATCTGAACTTGCTATTAGAGCCTCTTGTGTGAACTTTTCACTATTAGCAACTGATTTCTTCATGTTTCTTTCAAATAAACATAACTGAACTGTCAGCTCGTCAAAGGTTTTCTCGGTATCTTTTGTCAGAATCATCCAACTGGATCTAAACATTTCAAAGCTATCTGGTAGAATAAACAATGTTTTGCAAACTAACAGCAAGTCTGGTAGCTTATTTTCGTTTTTAGCTTTAAGACCATTATTTAATTCCGTCCACAAACTTCTCAACTTTGCAATATGTGTTGAAACGTCATCTCCATGCGACCATGAGAACGCAAAGAACTCATTGCATAATTTGAATAACTGATCCTTGGATGATACCTCAAATTGATCTTTCAATGCTTCCCAAGCATCATAGGCAGTCTCTTTGTCCATTATCTTCTCATAAACTGCGTCAGTGACTGAACTTGTGATCATCGATTTTGCATAACTATTCGCCTTTCGATATAATTCGCTATCTTCTTTGTATTGTTTCCTCTCATCTGCAGTTGCTGAAGCGGCAAGCTCTGCAGGTTTCTCTAGTTTCTTGTCGATAACATCAAGGGCGCCTTCATGATAATCAAGAATGTCACGCATTTTTCGTTTCCACATTGGCCAATCCGACTCGCCAATTAAAGGTTTGATGTGCCTCTTGAAATCCATTGTCTGGCTATTTCAATGATACTTCACACAAATCACAAACTATAAATATACACTCAGCCTGACTTATTAACTTTAATCCACGCAGTTTGGAGTTACTGAACCCATCACCTGTTGTAATTAGGTTTATTTTCTATAATTATATTTGCAAAAGTTAATATCAAAACGAGTATTTATTTTATTATTTTGACAGAGTTGAAAAACAGTAAAAGTCAAGTTGACAGATTAATGAATATATAGTAGCTCACCGAAGCTGCCGATAAGCGCTCTCACTCACATTCTTTCTTGCCATCTTTCTTTACTTAAGGGAAACTGTATTTATTTATGAACTAGAAAATTCGAACAAGCTGTTTTTTGTGAAAGACCATGATGTGAGTCAACCGAAATGTAACTTACAGTAGTGGTTTCCTTTCTGTGGATATCAAATTCTGAAATGTCTACTTTTTATGACTAATACACCAAGAAAAGGTAATTTGTTATTAATTTTTATTTCATGGGTGAATTTAATGTTCAATTTAGCAATAAAATCATCTACTTTGCGTACACTTGTATTAAATACCGCAAAAACATCGACCACATAACAAAACCATTTTTTTTTTGTTCCCTCAGGGCTCGTCCGCGGCCTTGCCGCCCCGATAGCACTGCTAACAAGACCATACTCTACGAAAATAGTAGTTTGGATTTGATAGGTCTGCTTCAAATCTACCCTATTCATTGCAGACCTTTTCATGAGTATATTTTAAACAGACCTAGCAAATGAAAATGACCATTTTTCTAGAGTGTGGTTTCGTTATGTTGACGATGTTTTTGCAGTATTTAATACAAATGTATGCAAAGTAGATGACTTTATTGCCAGATTAAACAGTAAATTTGACTCCATTAGATTCTCCCATAAAATAGAAATTAATAACAAATCACCCTTTCTTGATGTAATAGTCATCAAAAATAGACACACTTTAGAATTTGACATCCACAGAAAGGAAACCACTACTGTGAGTTCCATTTCGGTGGACTCACATCATAGTTTTCCACAAAAAAAAGTTAGTTTAAATTTTCTGGTTCATACGGTTATTAAAGTTTCCCTGAAATAAAGAAAGATACAACAGAGAACTCGAATATATTAAGAATGTAGTTAAATATAATGATTGTGCGTCTGGTTGGTGTAAAAATTCGTCAATAAACATAAAACAAACAAAACATTTAACGGAATCTAAGACTTTCATAAAAAAGAAAACAGACAAAACGTGGGTGTTTACAACTTGAACCGCGAATCACGAGAGGTTTTAATAACATTTTTAAGAAAGCCAATTTACAGCTGTACAAAAGAGAACTTGTATATATTAAAAATGTAGCTAAGTATAATGGTTACTTTGTTTGCTTAGTGGAAAAATTAGCCAATAAACATAAAACAAAGAAAATGTTAGCTGAATCTAGGACTTTCAGAAAAGTTAAAACAGACAAAACAGTTGTCTGTTTACCATTTGAACTGCAAATCAAAAGTGGTTTCAATAGTGCCTTTAAGAAAGCCAATTCACAGCTAACATTTTTTACAAAAAAAAAAAAAAAACATTTGTCTTAGCGCTATGCCGCCGCAACCATGACTTTCTGTCTTCAACAGATCTTTTCATTTCATTGTAGCTTCCACACTTCATCAGTTGTGCTAGGTTTTCCAGAGAATTCCATTTTGGTCTACCTCTTTGCCTTTTTCCAATTATGTGTTCTCCAAATAAAGTTGATAAAAACTTAATATGTCTCAGACTATGTTCAATACATTTTGCCTTCCTCCGACCACTTTCTTTCAAAAATCATCTTTCTTCTTTCACCTCTTCTAGTACATTTTTATTTGTATTTATGCCGGTGTGCAATTTTTCACCATGTCAACATTTCAAAGGTGTCTATGTTCTTTATATAAGTAAGCCTGAAAAAACCACAGAGAATGAAAGCAAGTACAGAATAATGTCATCTATAGTTTAAAGCAATTAACACCATGAAAACACAAACTGCAACAAGGTCGAGGTTCTCTACCATCATACAAACATTCGGTTTAATTTACTTGGTTAAAGTTCAAATTCATACCTTCTGTGGGGATTTGTTTAGAATTTAAGTAAAGTATTATATCTGGAATGTATTTTCTAACGTTATTGTATCGAACTGTTTGAAACCTCATAATAAAAAATCTAGGTCGTTCAGTATTTGAGGAAGTCTTAATTGACCACGAGCCTTTAGCTGAATTATCGAGATTCGGTAATTCATACATTTCCCATTCTCTATATGGTATAAGAACCTTTTTAACCATAGTAATCGACTTTAGTAATTGCTGTTGTATAACATCGTTAGGGTGAAAATGTAGTAAATGTTAAACATTCATGCTTTATCTGCTTCTGCTGCGCCAACCAAATTGGGGTAATTTCTAGTTAAAGGTATTAACGAATTGCTGAAAAGCTCTCTTATATCCTCTTTGAAAATATTACATAGGTATTAAGACAAACAGCTGTCTAACAGCTGCCCAACAGTTGCCCAACAGCTGTTCTGTCAAACTAGTATCTGTCTAACAGCTGTAGTGTTCGACACACAGCTGTCCAACAGCTGTCGTGATAGACAACTAGCAATAGATAGGTAGACGGATAACCAGATTGGAGCTAGTATACCTTAAACCGTCAAACAGTTTGTATCTCTTAGCACAGTAACCAACTAATAAGTGATTTGCATCAGACCAACAACCGACTTGTGTGAAACAAACAACTTGTTTGAAACAAACAACTTGTTTGACACAAACAACTTTGGAGAGATGGACGTGATGGGTAAGAGAAAAATATTAAGAAAAAGATTTTACTACAGCACACAACAAATCCTGCTGAAAACATTCGAGAGAAACACTAATGCTTTAACCTGATAGAAATAGTAGTAGTAGTAGTATTAGCAGTGGTGGGGAGGCCAACGCCAAGCAAGTAGGCCACCATGGGCCCTTTGTGTCAACCCCAGCAACCCAGCAACCATGCTCTACTCCTCCTCGGTTCCGTCGCCAAACCGCCTCGACCTCGAGATGAAGGCCGTGGCGGTCTTCAATTGGACGGTACTTACCTGATTCCTCTGCAGAGTCCTCGATCCGAACAATTCTGCTCGAAAAAGCCTCGCATTTGCACAGGTAGTGGTAGGACGTTTCCTCATCCTCGCCGCATTCCTGGCAAATGAGATCCCTCTTTACGCCTATCAATGTGAGGTGTCTTCTAAGGGCGCAGTGGCCTGTGACCACCCCAAAGATGCGGCGAAGCGTAGGTCGACTCCTTCCAAGCAGCCAGAAAGCTTTATCTCTGTCCGGCCCCTCCACGAAGTCCCTCGCCTGCCTGCAGCCACCAACCGCCCCCCAGTGCCTCTTCATTGCTTCCTAACAATGATGATGCTTTGTATTGCTTATACAAACACCTAGATTTCATTAATGATGAAATTTAACAAGATAAAATGAGATATCCACACATAGAAGGTTTGCTAAAATTAGTTTTTATGAAAAGACTTAAGGCATTTACTTATGACAATCTTAAACACTATAGAGATATTCTAGAGTCAAACAGTATTCATAAAGTTAAATACGATCCCAATGGGCGAACTAACGCTTTCTCGGAAAAGTATTGATCTCTAATAAAACGAATGCCAAATCCTTGAGCGGAATGTCCTCAACTCCTCACCGTTTTAGTTACGACACACCTCTTAACGAAAAACAATAGACCGAACCTAGGATTCAGAATGTAAGTAATAGAAAAATCAGCACCAAAAACTTGATGATACAAAATAACAACCAAACAAAATATGTATATTGGGATGACATAAATGAGATGGTTGATCGACATAGACTTTTAGTGGCTTCTAAAATTGCTGGTACTAATGCTCATAACAACGAAATTCAGTTAATCATTGCGGAACTGAAAGAAGCTGACGTTATCGCCTAGTAAACAGTCTGCGATTTAATTATCACAGTAGAGTCACTACGCATAAAATCAGTGCCAAACCAATGCGATCGCTGCCAAAGGTTTGGTCATTCTTAACTTCCTGCAAGGGCGAATTTTGCTGTGTAAAGTGCGGTCAAAACCACGACACCGCCAAATGTAAAAGGGTCAATACAATCCCTGGGTTTTGCTGTAACTGCAAACGTGAGCACACACCCAATTATTTAATTACCCAAAATCAGGAAAAACCACGAACACCAAAAAGCCCTGGGTTTCACATGCAAAAGCTACGTTGGCTAATACCACCACCCACAAATCTACCATTCCAACTGCTCCTGCTCCCACAAACTCTACTCCGTCGCATCCCCCCAGCTTTTTCTAGTAATAACACTACAGTAGACAGGGATTTCCTTGTCTACTGTAGTGTAATTATTATATTATTATTATTATCATAACCCGATAATGATGCTATTAGGAAAGATAGTCTACAATGCAGCACCCGACCCCAAGCAGACGAAGTTGAGGCATGCTTAAGGCCAAGCCGCTTATAGAATCATGCATAAAACTCAAAGGCAAGACCGGAACATCGTAATCGTTTTTAGTGGCTACCAGAAGAACCTAAAACCACAACGAATTAAGCAAGGTAAAAGACCTTCACAGCATTAGAATAAAATGGGAACCCCTAAGAAACAACAAGTCACGTAATTGTCAAAAATTTTGGTCATGGAACAAGTCAATGCAAACCTACATCAAGATGGATGTAGAACCACCATACCAAGGACTGCAAGAACGTGATATTGAAGTCCAGTGATGTAACTACCTGGGTCTTCTTGCATGATAACTACCGCAAGTGCCCAGTATACACCAAGTACATGGAACAGTTGGTGAAAACAAATCAATATAACACACAAAACCATCACCTTTCCCAAGTCAAACACACAACTCACACATAATCTGATACATCTATCCAACTTAAGACAAATACTCCAACATCCCATATATGGCAATTTGGTACATTTGTCAACGAACCAAAATCCTCAGTAACATATGCGACCTGAGCCAAATCCTCATAATGTTTCGTGACATTACTATGTCAGAGTAAAAAAAAAACTAAGTATTATCCATCAAGTCGCTAAAATTTATCCCTAAAAATAGTAAAATTTAATCTTGGAATGCATGTGCCGAACACGAAATCTTAACCGAAAAAATTCAACCATCTGCATACGGGAAAAACAACTAACACGAAGAACACCAAAACTACGATACTACAATAACGATATTCTCCGTAACACCCCATATGTAATGTAAACAGCATCCTCCGGTAGCAAAAATTAGTACCATCACAAACGCCTTGTTCGAAACACGCACCATACAAAAACATAACACACAGTAATCAATTGTTAGGACAAAAACGTACTCCCACCTAACATCGATGATCGATAATAACAATACGATGTAAACTCACGAAACCGAACACTCATAATAGGGTACTTTAATGCCAAACACAAACTGGAACTGTGTCTATAACGAAGGTAACGGCCTTAATCTAAACAACTGTATTTTACACAATTCATACACACTCCACAGCAATTTTGCTTACTCAGACAACACACCTTCAAACTAGAGGTCTGCATCTCAAATAATGTAAATATAAGAGACGTAAATGCTCAATGAACTAGACTCAGATAAACTCCCATCCTTGTAGAAATCAACACAAAAAATCACAACCACCCAAAAATCCCAGAAATCTCCTAGCATTTGAAAATTGTTTCAGGCTGCGTTCACCCAATTAAACAGTTTACGTTTGTGTTAGCTAACAGTTTAACAAATTATGTGTTCAGGTGAATGGTGTGTTTGTTTACCTATCACTAATGTCAAGAGTCAAATAAACTTTAACTTCATTAAAAATGTTTATATCAATTAAGTTTAACTCTAAATCCTAAGTATGCATAATACTGATCCTGAGTTTTAGTCATTTTTACTTCAGTTTCACTTTTAAAGATGATTCTCTCATAAGTTTGATATTCGTCAACAATTTCTGCGGAATTTTCGTCATTACTGATATATTCCAGAAGCCTCACTGACTCAAAAATGAATGTAACATATGTTGTTATTTATTAAGGCACCAGCTGTTTGATGAACAGTAGAGTTGTAAGTAGCAGTGACGTCAGGTAGTGTATTAAGCCACTTGTAGGAACAAACCAAGTTGAAATTTTTATATATATTCTCTTTCAAGATACGTATGACTCTATCCATCATAAGTGGAATATAGGTAATAATTACTCACTATCAGTGCTATAGTGATTAATGTTGTATTTTTTCATTAATGCGTTAAATTAGAGTACTAACCCAAGATAAGATTGGATGTTAGACGGTGCTGTAGCTTAAATATCAGCCATAGCTTTAGTCACCTCTTCATCATTTTTAGATTTAAGAGGGCGAGTCCACACATACTTTCAAAAACAATTGATAACCACTAAACTGTACTTGTAACCAGAGGTTTCTTTGTAGTAGTCTGTAATTCAGCTAAATCAATCTACCACAAATTATTTAAACCCTTGATAGTTGTACGTTTATATAATTCGTCAATAATTTGCTTTTTAGTATCAAATGGTTCATATGTTATATCCAGCTGATTCAGTATCTTACTTAGATCTTTATTCTTTGGTATATCAATATCATGCAGCACATGGGAAGTTATATCCTTAGTTCAATTTTTCAATTTGTTTTCAAACTCACTTTTAAGAACAGCTAGCCTTGTTAGCCCAGTACGATAACACGGAAAAAACTGGGTTAAATGCGAAAAAACATATAATAAGCAAAACAAAATCTAAAGTAGAAACATCTAATTTTAATAATAAACAAAATTTCGCAATAAATAGAGTAGTATGGAAACAAACCCCATAAAAATTAAAAATTCCAAAACAACTAATAATTCTAAAGCAAAAATACCCAATTTGGAAGAATTAAAAACAGCATCAGAGATTACAGATCAAATCATGTTTTCTCAGAAAACTAAAAAGCGACATCGAACTTTAGATGAGACCTATGCATAGATGAAAGACAAATTCTCTTTTTCAAAGATGAGAAAGGAAATTAAAGATTATATTAGGACTTGTGAATATTGCAACAAAAAAGAATATAATGCTTACATTAAACAAATTAAATAAACAATCGATTTACATTACCTAAATAAATTAAAAACGCGAAAATCGGATCATCAAACGGGGCTGATGCTGCAATCACTATCAAGATTCAATGATACAGAGAAGAGGATATACCACACACTAAGGCAGTTCGAGTCAAAATTGAACCAAGGTCGGGAAGCCATCAACAACATGAAGCCTTCGTACAAAGCAGTAGATAAGATTTCATGAAAGATTCACATATTGAGTGTTTATCCGATAGCTGATCGATATCTAGATGAACTTACTCATCATTTTAGAAGCTTGCTAAACATACAAGCTAACATTTACGACTTTCTTTCACCGGCACACATTGATCAAATCATAAGCGCAGCAACGAGAAAACTACGACAGCATCTGGAGATTATTTCATACCCGATACTTCGGTCAGAAATTGGTCACAGTGAGAAATATATTAATCTGTACAACTACTTCACAATAACAGATGTAACGCAATATTTTATATATATATATTTTATATATATATATATATATATATATATATATATATATATATATATATATATATATATATATATATATATATATATATATATATATATATATATATATATATATATATATATATATATATATATATATATATATATATACTAACTATAAAAGGATTTATAACACGGCATTTCTGTACTATACAAGAAGAAGGGTTAAGGGCAAAGCCGCAAGGAGACAACCGCATACACGTGTTTCAAGCTTATTAGCCATCATCGGTACGGTATAGCCAGGTGAAGATGGAAACACTCTGGATGAAGATGCAAAAATACATATATATCTATATAGATGTGGTGGAATTTGTCTTTAACTGCTTGGAGAGGGTAGATGGTGGTTTGTATACTACACAAATCCGCATTTGTCTTTAGACAACATTTTAAATTCATCTGATTGTAAATCATTTCTGATGTATATCGCAGCACCATGCTCTTTACATCAGATATGTAAATTCTAACATGGCCAGGTATCTGAATATAATTCTGCTGAGTTGTCGAAGATTCAACAAATAGTGTAGTCGATGCTTTTAGATAGCACTCATCTGAAATAATATCCTTCAAATGTGCCTTTAAAGACTAAACGTTTTCGAAAATTATAGTCAAGTAAGATGGATAATAATGTATAAAGTTCAGCGTTATTTTTACAGGCCTGTTAGCAAATGCATTAATTAATTTCACTTTTCACCACGTCTGCACTTTTCTGCTTTGGAAGAACTTTAGAAATTCCTTTATCCTTCCTAAATCCAGATATTGTAGATGCGCTTTGCATTAATATTTTTGTCCGAAAGCAGCACCGAAAGGAGGGTCTTATTACAAGAAAGAGCGGCTGTAGTACGTTCGTTAGATAATGCAATAATTTAGGTATTTCCGCCGATCGAAATATGTTAATTTTTGTGTTGTTGAACCACCCTTAATCGTTAGTGACCGACCACCTGCACAAGCATATAAGCAGAGTTGTCGATGTAAGATATTTAAAATTATATATCCTCTGACGACGGTAACTTGGTTAGTGCAAGTCAGGTTTTTTATATATATTATAGTCATTTGAGTTCTCCAAGTGCACTTGTTCTCATAATAGCATCTTGTTCCTCATTATTTTAGTCGTTTAGGTTTCTAGCTTATCTACAACTAAACCACCTAGTTTGTGTCATTTACTAGGTTCACATTCACTTTTGATGATATTTTGAGTGCCGGGTATTATGACTTTGACTTGATTTGATATATTTTTAATTAAGGTATCGAACATATTTGATAGAGACATTTTTATAGTAAGCAATAGGCAGGCATGTATGTATATTTACTAGGTGATAACATCAGCTTCTTTCAGTTCTGCAATGATTAACTGAATTTCGTTGTTATGGGCATTATTACCAGCAACTTGAGAAACCACTAAAAGTCTAAGTCGATCCATCTCATTTATGTAATCCCAATATAGATATAGATATTTTGTTTGTTTGTTATTTTGTATCATCTAGTTTTTGGTGCTGATTTTTCTTTTATTTACATTCTGAAGTCTAGGTTCGGTCTGTTGTTTTTCGTTAAGAGGTTTGTCGTAACCAAAATGGCGAGGAGTTGAGGACGTTGTGGAGATCGACACTTTTCCGAGGAAACTTTAGTTCGCCAATTAGGATCGTATTTAACTTTATGAGCACTGTTTGACTCTAGAATATATCTATAGTATTGAAGATTGTTATATGTATACGCCTTAAGCTTTACATAAAAACTAATTTTAGCACACCTTCTATTTGTGGATATCTCACTTTATCTAGTTAAATTTAATCATTATTGAAGTCTAGGTGTTTGTATAAGTAATGAAAAGCTTCATCATTTTCAGGTCTATCAGGTTTAAGCAGTAAGTGTTTCTTTTGAATGTTTTCAGCAAGATTTGTTGTGTGCTGTACTAAAATCTTTTTCTTAATATTTTTCTCCTGTCCATTACGTCATAATTTTGCTACTGCGCCTCCCAGGCATTTAGTTCTTTATGACTTCTTTCCTCCTGTTTTCTGTGGAAACTCCAATAACATCAATCGAGCAGTCTTCTATTCTGACAAATATTGGAATTATGCAATGAGATTTGTTTTGAACATGCACATGTTGTATAATATCATGTTGTAAATTGGTATCCAATTTATTTTGTGACACAAAGGTAGTTACAAATTAAAAATGAATAAATTTTTCAGATAACCTGAATAAAGACTCATCCATGATACTATCTGTTAACCCGACATCCACTGCATGTTGTCCTAGTTTGATTAGTTTCTTTTTTTGATCAGGAGCTACTTATAACTTTAAAGGAACCAAATCGTGCTTGTCAATTAAAATATACGTACATCTAATCTGAAATAGGGATGGTAATAATGTGTACTATTGGCCTATAGCATCATTCATCTCACTAAGTAACTTCACTGGTGCTGATTTACTTGCAACAATGTTGGTAATAGCAGCTGCACTGAGAAGTATCAAGTTTTCCTGACAATCTTCGGAGGAAATACTGATTACATCTTTTGATTTAAATCGTCTTTATTAGCAAACGTTTATTTCATATTAGCCTCGAGTTTTAACAATGGCAGATCTGTATAGTCTTTTAGTGAATATTTATTTAAAATATCGATGGTGAGACTTTGCGAAAATTTTTGCAAATGAGCGCGACCTAGGACCCATAGAACCCATATCCGGGGTCAGTGTTTCAATTTTTATATGTTTATATATATATATATATATATATATATATATATATATATATATATATATATATATATATATATATATATATATATATATATATATGTATATATATATATGTATATATATATATATATATATATATATATATATATATATATATATATATATATATATATATATATATATATATATATATATATGTATCCGTCTGGTAACTCAAAAAATAATTAACCGATTTCGATTAAACTTGGCAAGTGGCTTTCTTTTATTAATGGCTTGGACGAGTTCGTTAGCCAGAAAAATCGGACGGAGTTTTCCGGGAAAATTTTGAGTTTTCTTTCGAAAAAAATTTTTTTCTCCGAAAATAACAAAGCTGTTTTCATGAAATTTACTATATATGTTGCTTTGGGAGAGATCTTACTACGTACTGAAATTGAACTTTCTAACTTTATAAAAAATTGGGTTATTCAAATTTTCTTTCGAAAATTTTTTTCTCCGAAAATTAGAAAGCTATTTTAATGAAATTTGGTAGATATCTTGCGTTAGGAGAAACCTTACTACACACCAAAATTAAACTCTCTAAGTTTATAAAAAAATGAGTTATTCAAATTTGAAGCATTTAATATTTAACATGAAGTTTTTACCACAGAAATCGTAGAAACGACGAGACGATTTTCACGTCTCTAGTACCAGGATCACATGAGAGGATAGGCATGTTGTACATGCTAGTTTGTTATTCTGCAGATGATGTTTTCAATTTGTTTTCAATATATAGTGAATGTAACAGAATAGTTGAGACAACAGTTCGAACATTTAACAACAGATTCCTTTATTTGGCTCCAATGAATAGAACAAAATTCAGCAGAACTAAAAGTAAGTCGTCAAGTCATGGAATAATACTGACACGACGCGTTCTTAAACGTTTCAAAATTTAAGACAATGAAATGAATGAAATTATAGTTCTTGCATATTTTGAAGCATGTCTATAAAGTTCGTTAAGAAGTAGGTCTCAAGATTTGGGTTTATCTATCTGGGCAATACACAGAATATCGAGAAAGCACAATATGCATAATTAGTGAATTTTTATTTTTAAAAAATTCACAAATAGAGAGGTACTTATGGTGAGACTGCAATAATTCTTTCAAATGAGTGCGAACTAGGACCCCTAGAAGCCATATCCGGGGTCAGTTTCAATTTTTATATGTTTATATGTTTATATGTATATATATATATATATATATATATATATATATATATATATATATATATATATATATATATATATATATATATATATATATATATATATATATATAATTTTATCAAATTAAATATCTACCTGGTTTTTGATCTACTTACTATGCCACAGCTATTTTGTTGAGACTCTTCTTACCTACAGGGAATGTTTAATAGTTGGGTTCACCAATGTCGAAAATTCTTACTCTTGGTGCATATATATTATATTTGCTGAACTTTTTATATACGGCTAGAGGATTAATTGGTCAATGGGCAGATATGTGTGACATTTACAGAAAATAAAATAATGAGCAATATATAATTTGAAATTTTTTTTTTAAATATTTATTATTATTATTATTTTTATCAAAAAGCTTTTTGTTTGGTTATTGACTTAATTTTATAAATTTAAATTCTTACTTGGGATCTCGTATATTACTAATTTTAACATACAAATATGCCAGCTATATTAATGCAATTATGACTTATTATTGAGAATTTTATTTCCAATGCTTTGTTTAAAAAAAAAGTTATGACTTGCTATGACGGATCTGAATAGTTTCATTGGCAATTATTTATCACCATGGTAATAACGTCGTTTCAGGTGAATTTTGTTGCTTGGCAACGGAAATATTAAAATGGAGGAAATAAGGTTGAATTTCTTACGTTTACTTATCGCCCTCTGGTGACTCTTACAAGTACTTCATAAATATTTTATATTTAGTTCTTCTTTTGGTATGATTGCCTTTGCATATGACATTTAACTTCTTGGATTGACGTTGACATATTATTCTTTTATAAAACTTACAGGTTCATTTCTTGTTTTGAAGATATAATACACTTTTTAACAATTATTGATGTATTACCTTTGAGTTTACTTGGCGTGGGTCAATCTTCTAGCTTATTCACTGTTTTTACTCAATTTATGTACGGGTATTCCTGATTGGAGTTGTTGTATAGCTGTTTACTGGTAGGTATAACCTATAAAATACTCACTCTAGTTTTTAATCATTTACATTAACTTTTTTGAACATTTTCTCTTGCTGCAATCTACTAGCTTGTTCTTTCTACCAGCGTCTTCTTCCCAATCCCCGTTCTTCCTCCCGGAAGTTCTAATTTTTATCTTTTGTTTTGTAACTTCGAATCACAGTTGTTAATTATTATTTAAACTTGTTTATTTACCAATCACCATTTTTCTGTTTTCAGATAAGCCAATAACATGATTTAACTACATTAGTCAAAAGAAAGTCATTTCCTGCATATAATTCAATATTCCGATTTTATACATGTAAGTCAAATTGTGTTTGTTTTAAAATTTATAACCTATCAGTTCATTAACACATTAAACCTTATTTTTCTAGAATAATTACTTACACATAGTTTTCCTAATTGATAATTAACAAGTTTTTTACTTATTTTCTATACATATTAACACATTGGGATTCGCTTCTGCGACGTCGATACGGTCGGACCTGTTTCGGTGTGTGTGCAAAGTGATATTAATTTATTGTGATTTTAGGATAGTAATATCTATTTTAGAACCTTTGAAAATGTCATCGAGGAAAGAAAAAGAACCACCCGATAGGGCCAAATTAATAGATATGGATTTAGATGACTTAGAGACTGATATATCAAATGACTATGGTAATTCTAGCGGATCACGAACGTTGTCAGGTATCAATAATACTAAGACTGTAAGTAATACTCATATTTTAAATTCTTTACAACAATCAAAAGGAAATCAGGGTAATGAATTAGGAGAAATATTATTAAATAGATCAGAAATAAGCAATACGGAAATTTATTCACATAAAAGTGGAATGCAGATACGTGATAAAACTATTATTGATAACAGAAAAGAAGAAAGTAAAAATATTTTACCTAAAGAGATAATTTTATACGATGAAAATGATACCGGTCCATTTAATATTTACATCGAGAATGAAAATAAAAATATAGGCCGATCACATATCATTGGCACTTCAAGACTAATACGTAATAGCGTTCCTCAAGCACACAATGATATTGTAAGTATAAATAGTATAGGTAGAAACAAGTTGAAAATAGAGCTGTCAACAAAAAATAGTGCTAATGCTCTGGTAACTTCTAAAATACTGTTAGAAAGTGGGTACAATGTTTACATACCAAGGTACTTAGTTAGAAGACAAGGTGTAATCCGACAAGTAGATAGCAATATTTCAGAAACAGAATTGAGAGATTTAGTAAAACCAATGTACTTTGATAATTTTAAAATAATAGAAGTTCGTAGACTAAAACGCAAAGTAGTTGAAAATGATAAAGTCGATTACTTGCCCACACAGTCTGTTTTATTTTCATTTAGAGGGCAAATATTACCGGAAAAAGTTTTAATTGAGAAAATTGTGTTTCCAGTCGAGCCATATATACAAAAAGTTATCCAGTGTCTCAAGTGTTTGAAATACGGACATATAAGTCAGCAGTGTAAGGGAAAAGAACGGTGTAAAAAATGCTCTCAAGAACACAATCACAGTATATGTCAATCCGAAAAAATCCTGTGTGCATCGTGTGGTGGCGAACATATTGCTACAGACCGGAATGTTTGTCCGGAATTTGCCAAACAAAAAGCTGTTAAAAATATGATGGGACTAGAAAATATTTCATTTAAATCTGCCATAGAAAGGTATAACACAGGTTATGCCTATCCTCTTAAAACAAATAATATAATAGGTCAAAATACAACAACTCAAACACACAAAAATAGTTATTTTACAAAAATACAACCAAAACGTAAAAGAACAGAAGGCATATATTATAATCGGTCAGGTATGTCGCAACAGCAGAGAGACATTGTATCTTTTTCAAAATTACCCTCTACATCCGTTATATCTCAGACATCGAATCCCTGTCACAGCAACCCTACTAGCCTAAAAGACTTGACTAGTATAGAAACAATGGCAGACAGAATTTATATATTTATAAAAGATAAAATGATAAATGTTAATAATAGCTTTGAGTTGATAGATAAAGACGTTAAGGACAGCATATTACAAATTTTAGGTGGTCGCAATGTATAATCTAAATATATTGCAATGGAATGCTAGATCAATAGTGTCTAATAAAGGACAGTTAGAAAATTTTTTGTATGATCATAGCATAGACATTGCTATTGTGAGCGAAACGTGGTTAAAAATAACAAATAATATTATATTTTCCGGTTATAACTTACTGCGAAAAGATAGAGCTGACGGTTTTGGGGGAGTAGCACTTATAGTTAAAAATTCAATACTACATTTAGAAATAAGAGACATACCTCATATTGAGGGCTTAATGTGCGTGGGCGCCAGATTGTATTTGGGTACTGAAATGTCGAAATTAGATATATATTCAGTATATTCACCACCCAATAATATTATCTCGAGTAATCGATGGGAAACATTTCTTAGAAGTCTTAACTCACCTTTTATTTTAGCCGGGGACCTCAATGCTCATAGTCCTGCCTTTGGTAGTACTTGGAGTGATACAGCAGGTAGAAATTTGCTTCAGGCTATCGATAATAGCAGATTAATTTTTCATAATACGGAGCATGAAACTTTACTGAATAAACCAAACTCAACTAATAAATCAGCAGTGGATTTGACATTGAGTTCCCCGGAAATAGGGCCAAGAATTGACAACTGGTATGTACACGAGACAACATTGGGATCAGATCATTACGCGATAACATATTCATATAAAACTATTCTGAATAGAGATACTTCAAGTGACAATTTCAATATTCAAACTAGTAATATTATTAATGAAAACAGTGCATATTCATTCTTGTTAGAAAACTACAAATATAAATGGGATTTAAGTAATGCAGAATGGGGTTGTTTTTCACATTTGTTTGATCAAGCAGTAGTGGTGATTGGGGAAACTATAAGTTATGAAAATTTATATTCTATTATATTAGACGCTAGTAGTCAAACCATCCCCATTAAAACTAAAGTATTTAATAAAAAATTCAGAAAAATATGGTGGAATGAACAATGTAAAATAGCAATATACGACCAAAAGCAAGCCTTGAGAGAGTACAAAAGAAATCCTAGTGCTGCCAATTTTACAAATTACAATCGGGCAGTAGCTATAACAAAGAGAACAATAAAAAATAGCAAAAGTCAATGCTGGAAAGATTACTGCAACCAGTTAAACAGAAATGTTTCCATAACAAATATATGGCAACAAATTAAAAAAATTTCTTGTACATTTCAGACTCCAAGAATAAGCCTTCAGCTAAACGAATGCATGGAGGAATTTTTTCACAAGTTAGCTCCACCATGGGTTCAAGAACAAATAACATTTAGGGACGAGTAAGAGGAACACATTTTGCTTAAAGATTTCACTCTGTTAGAATTGGAAAAGTGTTTAAAAAATAATAAAAATACTGCTCCAGGTATTGATAACATACACTACAAAATGTTATCAGAATTATCTAAAGAAGGAAAACTGACGCTGGTGCGTCTTTATAACAGCATATGGATAACAGAAGAAATTCCAGAAATCTGGAAGATATATATAGTTATTTCCATGCTGAAACCTGGAAAAGATCCCACAAAAAAAGAGTCTTATAGAGCGTTATCTTTGGCTACATGTGTCCTGAAAATCTATGAAAATCTCATAAAAAATAGATTAGAGGCATGGTTGGAGCAGTGTGAGAAGATTCCGAAATCACAATTTGGCTTTAGGAAAGAACATTCAACCATAGGAAACATTTAACATCTGGTTTCAGATATTAATCTAGCTTTCTCACATAACAAGTCTTTGGTTGCGCTGTTTATTGATATAGAGAGCGCTTACGATAACATAAATTTAAATATTTTATACAAGAAAATGCTAGCCATAGGATTACCTTGTGCTTTCTCAAGAAAAATCATAAAATTGTACACTAATAGAATTAACTATTTTAAAGTACACAATAATTTGATTGGCCCCCGTAAAGTAAATAGAGGATTACCACAAGGCGGGAAACTTAGTCCTATTTTGTATATAATATACACCTTAGATATAGATGACAATATTAAAATACCAGGTGCAGATACTCTGTATTATGCTGATGACATATGTATTTATTCTAGTAACAATGACATTGAAAAGGCAATAGATCTAGTGAAAATAGTATTTAAGAAACTATCTTTGTGGTGTTTCCGCAATGGTTTGCCAGTCTCTATTGCTAAATCAGAATCGTGTATTTTTTCTAGGAAAAGAAGTATTGAACCGGTATACATAGATATAGCGGGCACTATAATACCTATAAAACCATATGTTAAGTATTTAGGAATACTTTTAGACAGAAAATTATTGTGGAGACACCACATAGAATATCTTATAAAGCGTAGTGAGAAGGGCATCAATATACTAAGGTCAACTACACACACTACATGGGGAGCAGACGTGGAGGTAGCACTGTTGATGTATAGATCATATATAAGGTCCATTTTAGATTATGGGAGTATGCTGTACCAACAAGCGGCACGTACACATTTAAGTAAATTAGATGTAATTCAAAATAGGTGTATCAGAATATGTCTAGGGGCCTTTAGAAGTACTCCTATAGATAACATGCTGGCCGAATGTAACGAAATGCCGTTAGCTTACAGAAGGCAAATACTAGGTTGTCGTTTTATAGCAAAAATGTTTGCCAACAACAGTAGTCTTATTGACAAGGTCCACCAGCTGTTTTTGTTGGATCTGACAAATTTGTATTGGGTCAAAAAGAAATCCCCTGCTTTAGTCTCCTGTTATGAAGATTTTAAACAAACCGGTGAGAACATATACAGATCTAACATATGTCCAGTTTATCAGCTTTTTCCATCTGTTCTTCCAAATATTACAGTCACAATTTTGAGAGATTATTCCCAGTACCCGGCACAAATAAGAAACGCCATGTTTAATAGTGATATAGAGGAGTTTCATAAAACATCCTACCAGTTGTTTACAGATGCTTCTAAATCAAACGAGGGAACTGCCTGTGCTGTTTACGATCCTCAACTGAATAAAAATTTCAAATACCGTTTAGATTGTAAGATGAGTATTTTTTCAGCAGAGACAATAGCTATAATAGAAGCCCTAAAATATACAAAAAAATATTGGAAATAAAAATATTCTAATTTTGACTGACAGCAAAAGCTGTGCGGATTCACTAAAGTACTTCTACTACAACTATAAAAACAATTATTTAATAATTCAGATTATCCGCATTTTAATAGAGTTAGAAGAGATGGAGATCGATGTTAGATTTGCATGGATCAAAGCTCATTGTGGGATTACAAATAACGAAACTGTGGACAGAATGGCTAAAGAAGCTTTAAATTGTGAAAACCTTTTAGAATATCCCTGTCCATGGACAGACATAAAAACTTTATTTTTTAGACAACAAAGACAGCTGTGGGAAACTGAATATCGCAGAAACGATAAGGGTATATTTTATAAAAGAATTGTACCAAAGTTACCTTGCCAGTTATGGTTTGCTGGATATCCTAGAGGATTAGTAACTAGCATATGTCGTTTGCGATTTAACCACTCCTTGATACCTACCCATTTACACAAACTCAACCTTAAAAATGACCCATATTGCGAATGTGGTGAAGAAGGAAGCGCACAACATGTTTTACTAGAGTGCTCAATTGGATGGGATTACAGAAATGAATTCCTAAACAGAATACACAACTTAAAAGACGTTGAGCAACCCTTTAATTTGGGACAACTTCTACAAATGGAAAGTAATAAAAACATATATTTGCTTATATATAAGTTAATTAAAAAACTCCAACTAAAAATATGAAAAAAACTAGGCTTTAAGTTTATGTGTCATTTGTGTCTATCCTTTATATGTACCCATGACGTCAGTGGCCCTCCTGTATGTCAAAGAGAAAAGTTGCCATGATAGGCCCCATTGGCATAAAGAATATGCGTCCCTGTCTAAATCCCTTAAGTAGTATCTAGATCTTAAGTAGGCTTAAGTTAACATAAAAAGCACCATTATTAATATTATTATACAAATAAATAAAATAAAAAATATCCAAAACTCCATGTTGGAACAAATTTCAATGCACCATGACAGAATGCATATGAACTGTTGAATTCACATACTAGTTGTAACAAAAGGCTTTTAAAATGTGCGAATTGTAACCATACCGCAGCCAGTGCAATCTGACGTCACACACATATTAACACATTTTGTTAAAATCCCTAATCACATTCCTATTTAAATTCACTTTGTTCTGTCGAAGACAATTTATAAATTTGGTCTTTTACCAGCTTGTTTGTGTTTGTAGCTGTCTATACCGGGTTTATATCACTTTGTATTTTGTTAAGCAGTTCATTCATTGTGAGTTTAATTGTTCAATGTTTTCTGATACAAAAATGTTTTTTATGCCTTACTATGTCAAAATCTATTCATTGACGAATATATTTATATTTAATTGTTTTTAATTTGTAGGTTCAGTAGGATAAAAGGCTGCTATTTACCACCTGTGTCTGACTATAGCTAGGACAATAAATTGGATTTTTACTTCCAGGTATGTGTTTATTTTAAAACATTTTTTTAATATATAGCCATGTCTGGGCATGCAGTAAATTTCCCTAATAAATAATTTTAAATCTGTTCGAGAATTGAAATTCTTTATTCAATACCAACTTTACATGAAGTGTTTATTTTCAGATTGTTCCAGTCATTCAAGGTTAAGATGTATCTGATATTTATTGTACAAAATTGATCAACCCTGTCGTCAGGTTTATCAGCTGCTTCAAGATACTTGCCATTCAAAATGAAATATACTTGCCGTTCAAAAAAAAATTTTCCATTGAAAAATATTTGTTATAGAAAATTGTTGTTATTCAAGACATCTGCTTATTGAAAATAACTACGCTACACTGCCCTGAATCTATGTTTCTACCAACTTCCTGTATAGTGTGTGTTTGTGTTTTTAGTGCTTCAAAAAAAAAATCTTAGTATCGCGAGAAGTGCTTCGTTATCCTTTTGAAATGGATATCAACAATTATTCCTTTTTTACCTATATGCCTTTTTGAAAATCATGTTTGCAGAAGCAACATTAGACTTAATTTTTAAGTTACATGCTTTATATAGATATCTAAAGCAAATTTCGATTAATCGCTGAAATCAAATGTCAAATTGACCTTTACGTCAATATTTAAATGCATGCTCTATTTGTATATAGCAATTTGCAAACTAACGTTTAATAATACGTTGTTGTATTGACTTTTAAGTCAACGCTTTTATAAGCGTTGGTAAATTGGTAAATTGGTAAATTGAATGGTAAATTGAATGGTAAAAGTAATGTTGGTTGCATATACACATACACGATGGACTAACGAACAAGAGATAAAGACGTATACACACACACATGAATCATTTATACAGGGGGGTAAATTTGAGGTTATCCTCAAATTTACCCCCCTGTATAAATGATTCATGTGTGTGTGTATACGTCTTTATCTCTTGTTCGTTAGTCCATCGTGTATGTGTATATGCAACCAACATTACTTTTACCATTCATCTAAGTTCTTTCTGTTTAGTTATTTTAAGTTCCACACTGCTTTCGATTTCATTTAGCACTGCTTTAATATTGTTCATCATGTTTTTGCGTCTGGCGTTTTGTTTCAAATTTAAATTACCCCCTTCTGAAGTTGTTCATTTTAATTTTAAACTCTTTCTATTTCTTTTTGTATTTGCCAACCATCAATCTTCCCCAAACTTGTATATATATATATATATATATATATATATATATATATATATATATATATATATATATATATATATATATATATATATATATATATATATATATATATATATATATATATATATATATATATATATATATATTTGCTTCTGTATATCTACGACTTTCTTCTCTTTTATTTACGGTCTTCTATTTTCTTTATATCTGGTTTCTCTTGGCTTGTTCATAAATTTATATTCATTTTCATCAGAACCTCTCATTAGGCCTATTTTCTTCTATTTGCTAGTAGCTACACCAACTTACTAACTCTTCTCTTTCCATATTAACACATATCTTTAGAATTCTGTAAATTTTCATTTTCTTAACCATTTTCATATATTTTCTCTTTTTGCTTGCTTTACCGTCCTCTGCGTTCATTGTCATTATTGTTGTCATTTTCATACTTCACTTTTCTTATATGCCTCGAGTTTTTCCAATACGTTACTCTTCTCTCTTGCTTACAGCCCATTTCTTTTGATCTTATTTCTTTCTTTTGCCTTCTGGCCTCTTGATTTTCAAAATTAAATTGCTTCTTTCTTACAAAATCATTCAATTTAATTCAAAATCCTTTCGCTCCAAGTCTTTTTGTAATATTGGCACTGCCCCTTTGAAATTTCCCATCTGTTTGCCTCCGGCCTCATTCTTTTAATTTTCTCTTTCTTTCCTAGTCTTTTTGTATATTTTGAGTTTGTTTATATATATATATATATATATATATATATATATATATATATATATATATATATATATATATATATATATATATATATATATATATATATATATATATATATATATATATTAAGTCGTTTATGTTAAATATACACCTATCAGCTTTTGTTTTTGGGTCGATTAGCTCATATCAATGCCATTGTCATTTAGTAATCTATATGGCTGTTTTAATTTTGAATTTTGATCATTATTTTCCTAAATATCTTCGGTTCAGTTTAAATTCATATAAGTTGTTTAATTTTAATATCTCCACGAACTTATTTTATTTATTATTTGTAATGGTATACATCTGCTACGTTGAATATTCCTCTTATTTGACCTGTCATGGTATCTTTAACTTCACTCTTATGTATGTAATTCTTGGCAACTCTCGTTTCATTTATTACTAAACCCTTATATTTTCTTATTAATTCCCCCACTTGCTTTTTATATTCTTCTTTGCAGTCTATCTGCTTTTCATTTATCAATTCATACTTATACTCTTCTATATCTTCATATAGTATATTATTTATACTTTTTTCTTGACATTCTTTGTCAATCTTCTTACTCGTTTCTTCACGTATTTTCCCTATTCTTATTTTTGAATTGCCCACCGTTACACACTTGTTAAGATAATCTATTATTACTTTGTGTTTTTCCATTTCGTCAGTCCCTAATATCATATCGTAGTCCATATTAGCCATTATTAATAATTGTAGTTCTAAGTTCTGCCCATCTATTTCTATTTCCAGAGATATTGTTTCATTTATTTCCCCAATCTTTTTTCCTTTTGCATTGATTAACGTTATTTTTGGTATTTTTATTCTTCCTATTTCTTAATTTTTGAGGTTTTCCAGTACTTTTTCATATACGATGGAGGCTTCCGATCCTGTATCTAACATTATTATTGTTATTTTGTCTATGGTTTTCTCTGTTCCCCGTATATCTTCCCCCTTGTTCATTTTGTGAGTCATTGTACGGTCCATATTGTCGTCCATTATACCTGTTCCCCCCATTTGTATCTTGTCTGTAATTTGGTCGATTTTCCTCATAGTTACGCCTCCTATTTTCATTTTTTTCTTTATTTTCATTCCGGGTGGTTCGCTGTATCCTTTGTAGGTAATCAATCATTTGGTCAAGCGTTCTTATGTTATAGATTTCTATCGTCCCTGATATTTCCTTGCTAAAATGTCTTGCTATGTACACTATTAGTTCTTCCTCTCTCATTCTCGGAGTTAAATGTTGCGCCATGTCATATATATGCAAATCATAGCTCGACATTTCCTTTGAATCGTTCGGATTGTATCTTCCAAAGTATAATTTTTCTCTTACCAAACCTTGCTGCGTATCTCCCCAATAATGGCTCATAAATTTTCTTTCAAAGTCTTCTGCGTTCTCTATCCCTTCTTCTTTGCTGGTGAACCATACCAGCGCATCTCCTTTCAAGCTTTGCTTTATAATTTCTTTTATATCTTGGAGATCGTAAATATTTTTCAGCTTGTTCAGCAGACTCGTGACGAATACTTTTGGATGTAATTTATTTATGTGTCCATCAAATTTAAGTCCTGTATCGTTTGTGACTGGGTAAACAACTCTTTCATTCCCCATACCTTGCCTTATCTGACGTTCGATTCTTTCTAATTTCTGTTTCATATTTTTTTCTACTCCTTCTCTTATTCTCACAGTCTCTAAATTTAATCTCATCTCTGTCTCATCTTTCAATCTTTTCATCTCATCCACACTGACACTTGTTACTTGTTCTACTCTTTCAACGTTCTCTTTCGTCTCAGTCAACTTTCCATTTATTTCACTTTGATAATTTTCAATCTTTTGTTCCATTATCAGATTCATGCCAATCGTACTCTGATATCTTTCATTTTCCACCTGTATTATACTACTTATCTCATCCTATGTCACTTTCATTCTCTCTAGCACCATCTTTCCGGTTTCCTTCATATTCTCAGTTATCTTGTCATCCACCTTTCTTTCTATGTCTATTTTTAAGTCTTGCATATCTTTCTCCATTTTTCCTGTTATTTTCTCATCCATTTCTTTTAGTCGTTCATCCATCTTCTTGATTCCCTCATTCATTTCCTTATTAATCTCTCCTTTCAGACTATTTATATTTTCATGCATCATTCTCTCCTGGTTTTCCATTTTCTCATTCATGCCATTCTTTAAACTACCCCTATTTTCTCCAATTTTTTCTACTTTCTCATTTATATCTCGTTTTATACCACTTATACTTTCATTCATTTCCCTTTTACTTTCATTTATGTCTTGTTTTAGGCTATTTATATTCCTTTCTTGTTTGTCCATTTTCTGGTTTATACTTACATTCATACTTTGCAGTAATGTTAACATTCTATCGTAGTCAATGTCAGATTTTTGTTTGGGCGTAATTGTTTCTTCTACCTTGCCTCCGTCAAGTGTCTGTTCTTCTACCACTGTTACTTCTCTTACGTTTACCATTTCTTCGGCCTGTTCTTCTACATTTTCACTAACCTCTTGCTCATCTCTTCTCTCCTGATCCATTTCTATACTTTCTTGTGGTTCTTGTTCTCTGTCGTCACCCCTGTCCTGTCTGTCTTTTGAAGTAGTTACTTTTCTCCCTCTAGGCATTTTTATTTTTGTTATTTACGTTATTATCGAAATTTGTAAGAATTTTCGAAGCCCTCACGTTTGTGGCGACAATAATTGTGTTTCGGGGGTGCGTATTGTTTTTTTTATATTAATATACTGAATTAAATTATGAGTTTATTAAGAAATATATATATATATATATATATATATATATATATATATATATATATATATATATATATATATATAATTTTATCAAATTAAATATCTACCTGGTTTTTTATCTACTTACTATGCCACAGCTATTTTGTTGAGACTCTTCTTACCTACAGGGAATGTTTAATAGTTGGGTTCACCAATGTCGAAAATTCTTACTCTTGGTGCATATATATTATATTTGCTGAACTTTTTATATACGGCTAGAGGATTAATTGGTCAATGGACAGATATGTGTGACATTTACAGAAAATAAAATAATGAGCAATATATAATTTGAAATTTTTTTTTTTTAATATTTATTATTATTATTCTTATTTTTATCAAAAAGCTTTTTGTTTGGTTATTGACTTAATTTTATAAATTTAAATTCTTACGTGGGCTCCCGTATATTACTAATTTTAACATACAAATATGCCAGCTTTATTAATGCAATTATGACTTATTATTGTGAATTTTATTTCCAATGCTTTGTTTAAAAAAAGGTTATGACTTGCTATGACGGATCTGAATAGTTTCATTGGCAATTATTTATCACCATGGTAACGTCGTTTCAGGTGAATTTTATTGCTTGGCAACGGATATATTAAAATGGAGGAAATAAGGTTGAATTTCTTACGTTTACTTATCGCCCTCTGGTGACTCTTACAAGTACTTCATAAATATTTTATATTTAGTTCTTCTTTTGGTATGATTGCCTTTGCATATGACATTTAACTTCTTGGATTGCTGTTGACATATTATTCTTTTATAAAACTTACAGGTTCATTTCTTGTTTTGAAGACTTTTGTTTTGTAACTTCGAATCACAGTTGTTAATTATTATTTAAACTTGTTTATTTACCAATCACCATTTTCTGTTTTCAGATAAGCCAATAACATGATTTAACTACATTAGTCAAAAGAAAGTCATTTCCTGCATATAATTCAATATTCCGATTTTATACATGTAAGTCAAATTGTGTTTGTTTTAAAATTTATAACCTATCAGTTCATTAACACATTAAACCTTATTTTTCTAGAATAATTACTAACACATAGTTTCCCTAATTGATAATTAACAAATTTTTACTTATTTTCTATACATATTAACACATTTTGTTAACATCCCTAATCACATTCCTATTTAAATTCACTTTGTTCTGTCGAAGACAGTTTATAAATTTGGTCTTTTACCAGCTTGTTTGTGTTTGTAGCTGTCTATACCGGGTTTATATCACTTTGTATTTTGTTAAGCAGTTCATTCATTGTGAGTTTAATTGTTCAATGTTTTCTGATATAAAAATGTTTTTTATGCCTTACTATGTCAAAATCTATTCATTGACGAATATATTTATATTTAATTGTTTTATATTTGTAGGTTCAGTAGGATAAAAGGCTGCAATTTACCACCTGTGTCTGACTATAGCTAGGACAATAAATTGGATTTTTACTTCCAGGTATGTGTTTATTTTAAAACATTTTTTTTTAAATATATAGCCATGTCTGGGCATGCAATAATATATATATATATATATATATATATATATATATATATATATATATATATATATATATATATATATATATAAATATATATACGTGCACAGCTATCTTTGTCACCTCCACCCACCGAAAAGGTACCCAGGCCTCCATGATATATCATTATGTTTTTTATGTATATTTTGCAGATTAAGCTTGTAATAATAAGTATCTTTAAAGGCAACAGGAGAGAGGTAAGAATTAATTAGATTTATTTTATACTTTTTATTGACACATTTTTAAATGTAACACGCCTCCATATATCGATCGTTGAAAACAACTCCTTTTGTGTTTACTTCGGTGCACGTATCATACGTATACGGCACCAACAATGTTGACAAATCTACATACTGACTTTATGCTTACTGCTAAGGTATCTTGCCCTTGAGCGTCTTACTTGTTTTTTATATTTCAGGCCCTATTATTTGTCTGGAACCGGTAAATATCGCCTTAAAATAGACTCCCAAATATTGAAGTCTATTTATTTATATATATATATATATATATTTTTTTATTAATAATAGGTGCCTCGACAATAAAAGCCATTGGCACAGACAAAAAATAAAAATAAATCTGAAACAGAAATTATAAACATAAACACTCGTCTAACTTAGTATAACATAAATGTGGAATCTTAAGTTACAATGTGTTGTAAACATTAGTAGTTTTCAAGAAATAAATTAGTCTCTTGGTTCCGGAGAAACTGAGGATATCACTGATGTTTTCCTTAAGATCCAGATACGACCGTTGTTCACTATATCCCGGGCACTCAGTCAAAATGTGGTTTACTGTGAATTGAGTACTACAATGGCTGCATAAAGGAGGTTCACTTTTTTCTAGTAGGTGTTTGTGGGTAAGCATAGTATGACCAATCCTTAACCTTCTGATAATGATAAGTTCTCGTCTGTTTAGGTTTGTTATTTTTGTTATCTGAGTGGTGGATTCTATGTTTCTGAGTTTAGTTTGAGCACTAAACCATGAATGTTGCCATTCCTCGTGAACAGTGTGTTTTAAGTGAGTTTGAAGATCTGTATGTATAATAAACTCATGATCTGGGTTAATTTTTCCACAAGCCTTCCTAGCTAAGTTGTCTGCCTCTATGTTGCCTCCTATACCAGAGTGAGATGGCACCCATATTATTACTGTCGATTTTCCACACTGGGATATTTCCCTTACCGTTTTATGTATGTCTGCAACAATAGGATGTTTGTTGTAAAGTGTTCCTATGGCATTGACAGCTGATAATGAGTCGCAGCAGATAATCGATCTGGTATGGGAAGATTTAAGGAAAGTTTCTAGACAGAAGTGTACGGCTGTGAGCTCTGCTGTATACACACTGCAAACATCCGAGAGTCGTAGACTCAGTTTTATATCCGCTCCGAAAACGGAGCAACCAGTGGTTAAGCCGCATCTAGATGCATCAGTGTAATATATTGCGTCATATGGGTACTGGCTGAGAACCCCATAGAAATCTGCTCTTAGAGGTGTTGTTCGTTTGTTGTAAATACTCAAGGTTGTGTTGATAATGAGGTGGTTTTCCAACCATGGAGGATCTTGGACAACATTCTTTCGGACGTAGTGGATATCTCTTGAGCTTAAATTATTGTGTATATCTAAATATATGTTAGCAAGGCGTGAATAGTTTTGAAATACCCTGTTCATAACAATCGAGTGTGCAGGGTTGCATGTATCCGATGTAATCTTCGCAGCATATGACAGCGATAAATATTTCCTCCTTAGCCACAAAGGTATCTCTCCAGTTTCCCTTAGTATACTTAAAGTAGGACTGGTCCTAAAAGCTCCTGTTGCTAGTCTTAATGCTGTATTTTGGATAAGATTTAGTTGCTTAAGAGTTGACTTACTAGCTGATGAATATAAAATAGAATCTAACAGATTAGAAAGTAGTAGCACTACTAGCTATCTGCTATCAGATTTAAATGATACAAATGATATGGTTTGCAAACGACGAAGGTAGGTATAGTAAAATTGTGTTTATTTATTATGTCTTGTATTAAATTAAGCAAGTGTAACAACAAAGTAGGCAAATAATACTTTAAATTTTTTAAGTTATAAAACAGTTAGTATTCCAAGGTATAGTAATAATAACCATAATCAATATATATTATTATGAACTCATTACTTCACTTATTATTCATTATGGTTATTATTACTATACCTTGGAATGCAAAGGGTGGTTTTGCCATGGTGAGTTCGACCACGGCAAGACAGCCCGGAATTCAGTTACAATTCTAACAACATCAGCTGTGAAAGCCCAAAGTCATCATTAGTATACCTATTTAACTGTGTTTTTCATAAGTTACAATTCAAACCTGCATTGATTAAAATTTAACATGCTGAATATTTCGACAATAGTGAATAGCCGCCAAGTTCCTGAATTCAATGATAGTATATCTGAATCCAAAACTAACTGAGATATAGCCATATTTGCATCCAAAAGTAACTAAAAGTTTGTAAACATTATCAGCGTATAGGCTGCCAGAGAAATATTTCTCGAATTCACAGTAAATGGTACAGCCATAAGCATTCATTAGGTCAAGAGCGATATTCTATTTGCCACTTATTTTTTTGTATTAAACATGGAAAAAAATTTCGGGGAATATTCGAGATTTAGTAATTAAACAGCTTATTTAGCACGTAACTGTGGCAGATACGGAAACATGTAAGCAAACACTTTTTGTGGACGATAAACCTCTTCTTTATAAAAAAATAATAAATTTAATTTTTGACAGAGCCGTCTTAATAATTTTACTAATTTAATATTAGTGAAACCCCACAACACCGTCTCTGGTTGCTTGTTAAACTTTATATAAGGACCGAATATGACAGCCTATATGGTGATAATATTCGTCAAATTTGGTTTAATTATCTCCGCTAGTTTGAACTGTTCAAATACTTGCTACTTTTTCGAAAACTTCAACGTCTTTTTTCTTTGAAACGAAGCGTTTTTGGGTTTATGTTAATATGATATTTTCGCCCTAGAATAAGTTTTTACGTCGACTGTTAAAGTTAGGCCACAAAAAAGTGCACCAGCCTGTGTATACAGGACCATTCACGGTTGTCCTATTAGATTATTTCGCAAACTATATGAAATTGAGGACTGAAAATTTGTGCATCTCGGTTATAGAAGATACTATATCACATGGTGATAGTTTCCAAAATGGCTTACTTTCGGTTATACCGGATATTGCTAAGAACTTTGTTATTTCAAATGGAACAGCCTGTATTTTATTGCATTTTTGAATTTGTCGTTAAGCTAATTTGATTATATTTGCTCTACCTAAATTTAATAGTTTCAAATATTTAAATTTTTTGGAAAATTTCCGAAAAAAACCGTATCTGTTTTGAAGATAATAACTCGCCGTGTGGATGATTTTTAAAAAAATTGCACAATATACATCAGAGAAATACAAGCTTGTATAGCATATATGCAAAAGTTAGTTCCATATACAGGTGTTCTGAAAACGGCTTCCATATTTCGAGAAGTTCAGAGTGTGATTACTCGCTTATTTCGAATAGAAAACTCTTCGTATTATGCCTTAAATGAATCCAATTTGTAATTATTGCCTTTCAAAGACATTTAATCCACTTTCATTTGTGTAGTGTGCTATGACAATAATAAATGTCAGAAACGAAAACTAATGTCAGTTCTGACATTTGTTTTTCACCAGTGGTTGATAACGTACTCGTCAATATTACCTATTGAAATTTAAAATGCAAGAAAATTTTACCAATATTGCAATTATTTTATATTCATGGTGAATGCAGCAGAATTGTGAGTGGAACTTGCAGATTTTTCAACGAAATGTATCCAGATTTGCCTCCAATGAGTGAGGAGAAATTCAAAAAAAATTGAATTGAATTTCTCGAAAAAAATACTTTCCATAATCGTCCAATGAAGACAATGAGATAACAGTTATATCCTATTTCAAGGCTCATAAACAAACATGAATAAATAGTGCCGTTGTCGATTTAGGACTGCCTTTCTCATCAATCCAGAGAATTCTGACAAATTTACATATTTAATACAGCCGTAGAAACTTTTTGTGGCTTTACGAGCGCTTGAGTTCTTTTTTGCAACCGATTTCGCTATTAAAGGCATCGTCAGGCAAATGAATATTTTTTGTTGATCAACAGAAGTTATAGTCTACGGCTGTATTAATTTTAACTTATTTCATTAGCAAATGTTTATATACAAAATGTTCTTGTACTTTGGAATTTTCTGACAAAACGTTTTTAAAAATTTCTAAATTTTCTTGCAAAAAAAATTCGTTTTGAATTTTAGTGTGAAAGAATGTTTGGCAAAGTTTTGATGAAACAATTTTTTAACGAAATTCTTCAAAAAAAATCATTGTAGAAAACAGGAGCCACAACCTTTTTAGTACATACGTACAATCCTTGTAATTTGAAGTAAAGTTATAATTAGAAAATTAGCTATCGGAATGTTTAAAAGTCTAAATAACTAAAAAGTTGGTTAAATGACAAGAGTAAAAGTTGTTATGAACTTGGCTTGACTAATATGTAAACATTGCTCAAAGACGTTAAACAGGTATTCGGTATTCTGCATTCGGCAAAATTAAATATAACGCCGATCTGTTAAGTTACGCGAAAATTTTACTAATGTTAACAAAACGCGCCATTTGAGGACGCAAAATGTTTCTATGACTTTTGGTTTTTAAGTATATACCTTTTGTTTTAAGAAATATTGGATATTAGTCGAAAACCGCATAAAGTAAATATAGTAGATAATATGAACCAACAAAGTACCTGGCTGCCTGACAATATTGTGAGTGCTAATCACATATTTTTATGTTCTTATTTATTAGATAATAGGTAACGTCTACAGAGAACCCACGACTTAGTTAACCATATGCCTATAGAACCATCTTTCAATAATTATTTCTTTACAGAGACTATAATGCTAACATTTCATGATCATAGAGGTGTCCCGTAAATGTTGGGACAGTGGGCTTACACATATTCCTAAAGCGTAAATAAGACGGTAAAATCTTACTTATAACGAAAAAGGCACATTGCCCAAGAGGTGGATCGCACATAACTTGAACATAGTTTGTCACCAAATATTAAATTTTGCAAAAGTATTGCTGCTATAAATACTACCAATTAAAAAATACATATTTCAAAATTAACGGTTTATGCGAGCGCTACAAGTATTAAATATTTTTAAGTGTTTATGAAGTTTTAATAATCCTTATGGTGTTTTTAAAAACCTGTTCTATTGCAATCCATATAACATTCATAGATAAGCTTTTCTAAATTGATATATTTTTACATCAGGAATCGGTACCAAGCCACTGTCATAACACTTTAGGAACACCTGAATCAATATACAATTTACTAATTGAATGGCAGTCTTTAAAATGGAAAAAAATAGAATTGTTGGGCTTTTTTTAGCATTTTTTTGTCATGTGTTGCTAGCATGGCTCATTTATTTTGTTATATGGATTGCTAGCACCGTTAAACATATTTACCTGCAGCAATCTAATTTGTTTAGCTAATACCCATTTATGTATTTGTAAAATATAAAAAGTGCAGTGGCATAGTAACTGTTTACACTATCAATAGTTGTTGCCATTACTTTGTGAGACCGTTTCATACTAAATATAGACACGGAGATTATTTTCGTGGTTTCGCTGTATGACAGCATCATCAGACCGGAGAAAATTAAATTGATTTATACTAGTTCATGACAAGTACAATGAAAAATCTGTTACGTTATGACGATCTGATCAAAAAATTCTTTAAAAACTAAAAGTAAAATAAAAATGACATATGTCGTCTTCAAAATGTCTATGTGATGTACGTCAATACTGAACATGCAGAAAAAAAAAACAAACATTTGTGAAGCCAGAGAAATAGTCTATATGTCGGTATCTAGTATTGACACTCAATTAGGTAACCGGCAAACGTATTTTTTCTTACTCTATTAAAATGCCTGTTTAAAGTAAATTAAATTACAGGAAACAGACGGGAAAAGTGGAGAACAACAAAAGATAAATATTGCAAACAAATTTTTTTTAAAAAGTACACCGCAACCAAATAAAGTCGTAAGTTGAATTATTATTTTATTTTTCTGTTACTTGCTTCATTTGAAATTAATTTTTTTAGCAGTCTGCTATCCACGAAACGGCAAAAAAAGGACCACATGTAAATTTTGTTTAACATTAGTGACCAAATTTGAACGACACTTAGAACGAAATCACACTGAATGCAAAGAAGTAACTGAAATGCTGTCGTATCCCAAAGGACATACTGAAAGAAAAAAAATTATCGGACTGATTAGAAACTCCGGCCATTTTTCAGAATATCTTAAAAGAAATGTATTACCAAAATATGCCACTTCAGGTAATAGTGAAGATTTATATCCATGTTCTCGATGCAAGGCATTATTAAAAAGAAGCTATTTATCACGACACATGAAGACTTGTATTCTCAAAGATGTGAACAAGACGGAAGGTAGGATTAATCAACTAGCAGCGTCACAGACCATCATTGCTTGTGCAATAGATGAAAATAATACGACACATAAATTAAGGGTAAAAGATGAAGTTTTTTGCAGAATTAAAGCCGATGAAACATCGTTTACTGTAAAGACGGATAGTCTGATTTGTAATTTTGGTGAAAATTATTTAAAAAAGCATAAAAGGGAACAACTTGCAACTGTTTGCTCAAATAAAATGAGGGAGCTGGCTCGATTTTTAGGAGAATTTAGGAAAATAGCCAATAATTCAAAATATAGTGTACAAGATATTTTAAAACCCAAATTCTTTGATATGGCTATTGAGTGTGCTAAAAGACTTGGGGGATATAATCCAGAAAACAAAATATATCGATCACCAAGTTTATCTGCCCATATAGGTACATCGTTAAAACAAGTCTGTGAACTGTATATGCGACTAATTTTAAAAGAGGATAGTTCAGTATCAGGTTCTATTAATAAAGCAGAGACATTAAAAGACACAAAACGCTTTAAAGAGCTTATAGATTCACAATGGACCACAGAAATAAGCAGCTTAGCATTTAAAGATCTGCAGGAAAAACAATGGCAAAAGCCAATGATTTTACCTTTAACTCGTGATGTTACACGATTCAAGGAATATGTTACAAATGTAGCCGACAAGGCAATGACTACCCTTAAAACTGACTGCAACAATAAAAAAGAATTTAAAAATTTAGTTCATGCTTCATTGACGCTGACCATATTGTTCAATAGAAAAAGAATTGGCGATGTCCAATACACCAAACTTGATACCTGCATTCAAACTATAAGTTCAGTTAATCAGGAAGAGTGCGAAAAAGCATTGTCGGAGTCAGCAAGAGCTCTAACCAAACATTACAAACGGATTGTGACGGGAGGAAAAGGAAGTCGACCCATAGCAATTTTGTTTCCAACAAACTTACAGACATATATAGATTTTTTCATTAAATAGATCAGAAACACACATAGTTACTGAAAACAATCCTTACCTGTTTGGATGCCCTGGAACAAAGAAATGGACCAGATCAGATGTTGTGATTCGAAAATTTGCTGAAAATGCCAACCTAGAATTTCCTGCACAAATTTCATCTAATAAACTCAGAAAGCAGATAGCAACAGTAATGCAAATTCTAAATCTTAACAAGGAGGAAACAGAACAATTTGCGCAATTCATGGGACATACTGAAAAAACGCACAACGAATATTATAAGTAAGTTTTTAGTTTCTAATTTGTTGTAATAACCATACAAAATTGCTCTAGATCAAGCATTTAACTTGTGGTAATTGGCAAAGTGATCACAAAAATAATTCTTTTAATATCATTGGTAATATTTTTAACAACTGAAGATATCTTGCATGAAAAAAATTAATATGCTAGTATTATTTGAGCTTTTCATTTTTGCGTCTTGTCGATTTTACAATTTAACTAAATCAACGTGTGGTGACTCAAGTACCTACCAAATAATTCTAAATTACTTGGCTCATAATAAAAGTGATTTTTCTTTCCATGTGTTTTGATCTTCTGCTCTTTTATAAAAAATTTATACATTATGAATAATTAAGTTATTGAAAACAGATTACCACAAGATATTTACCAAACTGCTAAAATATCCAAGCTTTTACTACTTATGGAAAAAGGTGTGGACGCATATAAGGGTAAATCCTTAAGTGAAATTGATATTGACCCCCAAGAGGAAGCTGCAGAAGAAGAGTTAGATGACGAGGATAGTGACTTTGTTTTTGATATGATGTCAGTGAAGTTTTCCAACAAGAACAAAGAAGGTAGATATAGCATTTTTAAATTTCTGTTTTATGGCATTTTTATTGAGAGAATTCGCCAATATTGGCAATAAGACTTTCAGAAAAAAAATTAAGTGTGTGCGTTAGAGTCCGTTAAAATTCTTATATGTTTATAAGTTTTATTTTTTTTTAATAATCTTTTTTAAAGAACTATGATTAGCTACATAACCTTTCAATACAAAGATCTTTAAATCATTACATTTAAATGTTTAATTTTACACAAATTGCTTAAGATTTAAGATTTATTTAAGAATATAAAAAATTAATAGCGTACAGGCAATCCATTAAAAACAGTCGCGATAGTAGCGGTGGTAGTAGTGGGAGAGGATTGCAAAAATAGTCGTCATCTTCAAGCCTAAAATTTGCATATTGTGAACACCTTTCATTATAATTGCATAAATTATTTATTGGAGATATATTTAAGTAGTCGACAATTATTATATAATTTTTTTGTAAAATTTAAAGAAAAATGTAATGTAAACGCTGATAAATCAAAGTTACATTTAATGGAAACGTACACTTGCAAATAAACTAAAATTTGTAGCCTTACTAACAAAATATAAAAGCAGATTTACGTTACAGGTGAGTTTTTCCTTTTAACTTCGGATTATTTCCGCGACTATGGGCAATCACCGACACTGGGGCAGTTTCACCTCACTGTCCTCGAATTTTTGCCGAACCCCTGCCTTTCGGTAAAAAGAGTAGATATCCTTAACGTGAACAACATTACATGGTCCACGGGATGCCCCTCCGAAGGGCGGAACGTATAGATATTCAACTTGCCCAAGTTGAAGTTTCTATAGATTTTAGTATAACAGACCTAATTTAAAAGTTTTTTTAACCCTTACTATTTATTTATTTTTAGATGGCGTACAAGAGGTTCTGGAAAAAAGAAAATTATCAAAAAATATTAAGGGCAGAACCCACTGGACCCAGGAGCAATCCAATCTGGTTAAAAGGTATTTTAAAAGTAATATAACCTCAAAAACGGTTCCAAAAAAAGGTGAATGCCTGGAAATAATTACAAAATACCCCACTATATTTTATAATAAAGACTGGGTTCGCATCAAAGCCTTCGTATATAATACCTTCCGAAAAAAATAGTTATGTGTGCACAATATATAGAATTTCTTTTTTTAGTTACTTAGTATGCAATTATTTTTGTTTTGCTACCTGAATATCAATAAATTGTAACCCAAATAATTATTGTTTTTGTTTCCACATACACTTCGTAACCCTTGGTGGTAACACCACAATTCTACCTGCTTAATTTAACTAACTAATCAATCTAAATTTGTGTTTAAAAACCTAAAGCACCAAAACCTATATAAAGGAACACATTTACAAAACCAGCTGAAGGGTTGGAAAAGTATTACAACTTTTATCATATTTTTGTTATTCCTTTTAATACATGAATAAAATAGTGATGCAAATTAAGTCATAACTTCCACATCGCCGTTAAAGTCTACTCTTCTCAGAAAGGCTTTTATTAACTTCTAAAACGATATATTACTCAAAATTTTATCAACCCCCTATTTTTTCCCATTTTTCTGAAGCAATTTTATTCACAAATAATTCAGATTATTAGGTGTATTAAAGTCGATTGCTAAATTAGAACAGAATTTAATTTCCCACCTCTACATGATCAACCCCTATCTGAAATATGAAGTGGACCTTGATTCGGCCTAGAAAGTTAATATCAAATTCAAGGTAATCATCAGATAGCCAGGAAAAAACCTCGAGCTCTGGTCTGGAACTTTTTTCTTTGCGAGTTGAACTTTCCTAGTTATTCTACTGTTCTGTTATACTTTCGTGTCACCACACAAGTGCCGAATTCACACTATAAACCACAACCCCATTACAATTTTATGGTAAAATGTGGATTTCTCGATGAAAAGAATGAAAGGAGGAACTAAATTCTACGTACATTTAATAATCTAATGTCAGTACTGTTTCCAAACTAAATTCATATTCCACCCCTTCACATTCAACCCCTACTTCAATTTCATCACAGAATACCATATGAGTGATGAAATTGAAAGTTTTGTTATAAAAAAACCTGAAACGTTATATAACTCCAGTTTTAACGAAAAAAAAAACTCAATTTCCATCACATCAGCCCTCATTCATCCCCTACGTCCTGGAGCCATTTTACCCAAAAAACAATACCAACCGTTCGTTTGTCAGGTTCTAACTGTATACCAAATTTGAAGGCTATTCGTCAATTCATTCGAAAATTATCGTGCCTATTAACAGCCAGACAGACACAAAAAATCTTCGTTTTCAAATCAGATTTTCTATATATTTTGACACTTTTTACGCCGTTGCAGTAAAAAAAACAAATTTCTGTCACCGCTAACATACTTTCACACATATTGATAATGCCATAATAACAGTAAAGTATTATGATTAAAAAAGTCGCCAGGGCGATGTTGGCCTTTTTTTTTAGAAAATTGTTAATTGCCTAAATAGTAATAAATACAATTGATTGATTGTTGTTGCCCTTACTTGGTTTAACTGGTCCATACTACATACAGACTTGGAGACTACTTCTCTGGCTTGTTGGCTTTCGTTTCTGTAGGTGAAGGGTGTAGCCAGCGCGTAAGCTAACTGGAGCAAGAGCCCCTTATGAATTCTAGATGTTCTCGGATGTTCTTCAACGTTTCTGCGACTACTTTCGCTGCTTGACAGCATTCTCAGACAGATAAAAATTGAAGACTATTTGTTAATTCATTCGAAAATTATCGTGCCTATTATCTTATTTTAATGGCGTGGTGATTGAAACAGCGTGTGAGGATAAAACAAAAAATATTTTAATCAATATTTTAAAACAGGTAGGTAAACAGCCTTAAAAAAGGTAAAATAATAATAACAGTTTCTTGGCCTTTAAATAGACGATTATGAAGAATATTTTAAGTTGCCGCCAAATTGATAAAAACTCTGTTAACAATATGTACTAGTAATTAGTAATGAAACAGTTTACTTGCTCTAAGCATCAACTTTAGCAACTGACTTCATTTTATATTACACACTTCGAATCTTTATATGTGTACTCGTAGATATGTAAGTAGAAGTTTTAGCATTATATCGCTGTCGGTAATAAACAATTTTGATACTCATATATTTAAAAGCCTTCAATTTATTTGATGCTTTTTAGCGTTTTTTTTAAATGCTCAACTTTTAAATTTATTAGTAAGCTCATGTTTTTGAATTTGATGTCAATAAGTTAACTGTTATTTTGCGTAATAATTCAAGTTTTAATTGCATTATCATAATGTCAAGTTACAGTACTACCACACACACTTTAATCACAATTATCACATTTACAACGTGTGTGTTTTGTTTCTTTAGCGTCGGCCTAATTCCGCGACTATGGCCAATCAGCCGTCGCCAAGAAGCAGTTTCACCTCATCATCCTGGAAATGTTGCCGGACCCCTGCCTTTCTGTAAGGAAGGTAGGGATCTTTAACGTGCCCAACATCGCATGGGCACGGGACCGACGGCATTAGGCCCCCTCCGAAGGGCGGAACGTGCATACATTCAACTTGCTCAAATACAATGCCAGACCCTCGGTTGATGTCGATGTTACAGTTTGTACTGAAAAAGTGAAAGGAGAACCCTGGGATCGAACCCAGTACCCTTCGGTTCAGAGGCACACGTTCTTACCTCTGAACCACCGAGGCTCACATTATCAATACCCACATATAATACAATAGTAAATTTCTACAGCGAATAAAGTTATTTTGACAAAAATTGGCAGTTAACTAAATGTACGATTCCGAAGTCTTCGTTTCAATAATTTTTATTTATATATAGTTATTCAATGCGTAGTGTGCAAAAAATACTTTACAGTTTTTCTGTTTAACGGGAATAGAGTGCAAACTGTATGTAACAGTAAACAAAACGCCAAGGGACAAAGCCTTAAGCAAAAGCTAGTTACTAATATAGAGTAGTAAAGTAAATATTGAAGAGATAACAGATATATACGTTTATCGATTTTAGCGAAACCCATCGTACCAACAGACCTCCGTTTTTTGTGACAAAGGACCTGTTTCGAGGCCAACTCTCTCACGCAATCACACGCAACAGACCTCCGTACACTGTTGCAACATTTCTGAGGCGTATTGGTATGCAAAATACTCGGAGGAAAAGCCTACTGGGCCATCGCATGAAGTGTATATGTGTATTAAACGGAGACGCCACCTGTTAAACGTACCGTGAACTGGTTTGTGTAACTGTATATGTATAACTTGTCAAATGGCCTCCGATCAAAAATTTGAAATTCACCCTTTAATGATGAATAGATCATGATTTAGACGTTATACTCATGGATACGTATTGGCCTCCGATTTTTCGTAGTCGCCTCCGGTTTTGGAGGCGAGTTCTTTGAACGAGTATCCATTTTGGAGGCGTATAAGACATAATGCATATATATGCATATATATATATATATATATATATATATATATATATATATATATATATATATATATATATATATATATATATATATATATATATATATATATATATATATATATATATATATATATATATATATATATATATATATATATATATATATATATATATATATATATATATATATGTATCCGTCTGATAACTCAAAAAATAATTAACCGATTTCGATGAAACTTGGCAAGTGCCTTTCTTTTATGAATGGCTTGGATGAGTTCGTTAGACAGAAAAATCGGACGGGGTTTTCCGGAAAAATTTGGAGTTTTCTTTCGAAAAAATTTTTTTTCTCCGAAAGTAACAAAGATTTTTAAATGAAATTTACTATGTATATTGCCTCAGGAGAGATCTTACTACGTACCAAAATTTAACTTTCTAAGTTTAGAGAAAATTGAGTTACTCAAATTTAAATTATCTTTCGAAAAAAAATTTTTTCTCCGAAAATTACAAAGTTATTTTAATGAACTTTTGTGGATATCTTGCCTTAGGAAAGACCTTACTACATATTAAAATTAAACTCTCTAAGTTTATAGAAAATTGAGTTATTTACATTTGAAGCATTTAATAAAAATTCACTACCATAACGCACTTGCTTCGTCCCGAGTTTTTGGACTTTAGATATTGTGGTACCAACAAAATCAAAGTCAGCAAAAGTCTTTTTGTATTTGCGTTACGAGTATACGCTATTTGATGTGTATCTACTCCTTTATATACTTTTCGAGAGTAATTGATGTTTACGTAACACTAGTTAAAAGAAAATGATTTGCAGGTTTAATGCAATTTTTCAATAATCGAAATTTTTTTCAATCACACAATCTGAAGGTTCAATAGGTTCTTACTTAACCTATGATCTTATAAATCAACATCACCATGGACTTTTCGGAAACATTTGTCTTTGAACAACTCTGTTTAGATGTTTTAAATTTGTAGAACTTCCGAGTTTTTCGTTTGGCTTGTTAAAAGTGATTAACAACACAAATCTGCTTCTTTATATAACACTTACCTCCTTCATTTATTCAATAATTCATTTAATTTCAATGTTATGCGCGTTATTACCACCTGCCTAAGAAGCCACAATATTCCGGTTATCCGCGGCATCCCAGACCTAGAGAGGTGGTTAATCTACAGTCCAAAATGCAATGTTCTGTGGAAATGCATCAAGGACGAACCCCACCCCAAGGAATCTGCCCCCATTTCCGTCCAGTATCAACGAAATTATACTTCAAAAAAGTTGAATGCGTATACTAGCTCTACACATCAGAAACCCCACCGACAAACGAGAAGCAAACAAACTCATCAAACAAGAAGGTGAAGACTGTTACAGCAAAAATATAGTTGAATTGTGTGCTGTATACATGACCGGCTACTGCTCCACCCAGTTCTTTGCTTTAGCTTACACTCAGGGTTCTCTTTAAATAAGCCATTCTTTAAATATTTACCAGAAGTAGCAAAATATCACTACAGAAATAGATGAACCAATAGAGATATAAATTTATGGAGTCTTAAAATGATCATAAGAGATTTTGAAAGTTGACACAGCAACCGAGCAGAAAAATACAACCAGTGAGAGCGGCTGGTGGAAAGAGGAGGAAGTGGAACAACAGAATCTACTTAACAGCCAATATAACATCGGTAAGCTCGGTCAAAGTCTAAACGTAAAAGATAGTTGGTGTAAACATGAAAGTTGAATGTGGTTGTATCAACATGATGTGTCATGTGAATGAAAACAACAATTTTAGATAACATCAACCACCAAATGTGATAAAATAAAGAAAGAAAACAAATGTAATCATTCAATAAAAAAATGTTACAGTTACTACTAATTATGAAAATATCTATCAGGAATACATCGAGGAAATTTAGATATGCAGAATTGAAGTTTGCAGAAGGCTTGAGTGGATTGATGTCTTTTGTGAATGTAGATGACTGGACTGGAAATATATTTTAAAAAGCTGAAGCCATACCAAAGCTGTTTTGTCACACACACACATATTTTAAAACAAAACTAATAAATACATTTACTTTTACAATGGTTCTTTTATTTATGTAACTAGTTTACAATTTAAGTAAATAATAGCATACAATTTGTAATACCACAAATACATTTTCTTTTATCAAATTTAACAGCGTGATACATACACATATATGCTACCATTTCGGCAATCGTCATCTTTTTTCAAATTGATAACATCCCCGCTGTAATCACATTTCAATAACACCTCTTTAATATACCTACTCATGATAACACCTTTCGCGTAAACTCTATCTACCCGCTCTTCGATAATATGTTTTTATATTATGTTGGGTAATTTCTAAAGTAACGTTACCACAATCATAATCCAAACACTTCTGTGTTCTTTGTAGCAACTTTATATATTTAACTAAATCTGCATTTAATAACCTAGCGGTTTCGGTGTCTTAAACATATAGTGTGCAGATTGATAATTATTATAAATTACTAATTCTTTGGGTGCCTACTCTGTTACACAGAAGCCTTGTGTATCTACCATGATAAACCTCATCTAAAAACTATGTATGGCAATGAAGATTTACATTATATAACGCACGATGTTGGAGACTGGGGCATACTGGACGTCGCTCTCACGTGAATTACACAATAATATTTCGTGTGATTGAGAAAGTTGTTAGTATTTTTTATTTCCAATTTGATATCCACCGTAGCTGGCTTAATGGAATCGCTGTATCTGGAGCTATCAAATACAAACATGGGATATTTTATAAAAGCGTTGTAATTCAAAGTAGGTGTTGATTCTCTACCAACATACGAACGCTCGATGTAACTTATTTGGTTAAAGTTCTGTGGGGATGTGCTTATAATTTAAGTAAAGTCTTGAATCTCGAATGTATTTTCTAACGTTATTGTATCGTCTTAATGGACCACAAGCCTTAAGTTGAATTATCGAGATTCGGTAATACATACATTTCCCACCGCTTTATTAATAGTAATCGACTTTAATAATTGCTGTTGTATAACATCGTTGGGGTGAATATGTAGTACCATGAATTCAATTTTAAATATTAAAGTTTATCTGCATCTGCTGCGGCAACCAAATTAGAGCAATTTCTAGCTATCGGTATTAACGCATTGCCAAAAGCTCTCTTATATAGTCTTTGAAAATACTACATAGGTATACAGTATCAGGAGAGACCGCTGTCTAACAGCTGTCCAACAGCTGCCCAATAGCTTTCGTCTCAAACTAATCGGTTTAATTAGGTTGTTGTGTGTGTTATTACCAGCGGCTTGAGAAGCCACTAAAAGCCGCAGTCAACCCATTTATATCATCCCAGAGTCTTATTATGCATCATGATACCATAACCTGAAGTTATGAAAGTAGGACGTGACTTTGCGCCCGCTTATTTTCCTAGAATTGGTATTACTATTTGTTGCTAATTGGGAGAACTGTTTCTTAAAATGTCTTCTTGGGGATCGTTCTCTTTTCTGTGAAGACTAGTAGCTCTCATAATAACTGCATAATCAGGTAAAGCTTGCGAATTTTCCATAGCAGCCGTAACAGGTTTTCTCAAACATATTAATTCCCACAGATGATTAGTATCAATTATTACCAAACATAATTTGAAAGCTATGTCCATTCTTATCATCTATGTTTAACAACAAATTTCATAGGTTTGTTGCCAAGCATCAAAGTGTTGGTGGTTTTATCATAAATAACACTATATGCTGTGTCACGTTAATGTTTCTCTGTGAAATATTTATCAACATAGTATTTAACACCAGTAGGATATGAACTTAACATTCGTTCGTGAACTGAACAACTCAATACCAAAGTTTTTCAGTTAACCGAGATATATAAAGTGATCAACCCTCTTGTGTTCAGTATCTTTAACATAAAATGTTTGTTTTGCCAAAATCCACCACAAAGGAATTTCAACTTTTCAAAACTCATATCGGTAGTTACATGATCATCATACTAATTTCATATTCAATTCATTGATCGTTCTTACCCTTACTTGGTGAAACTGTACCATACCTGAAGTTAGCTTCACATTGAAGCCAGAGAAATTATCTCCAGTCTGTATGTAGTAATTTCACCTTGTTTAAGTAAACTATGGTGTTAGCATTATCACGACCAATTGTTTCGGACACAAATAGAAACTGTCACTATGTCTACCCATACAAAAATACGATTTTATTTTATCTTGCTTATCACAGGCTACATCATCTAATATAAAAATTGAATTGCCCTTTGCATCTGCTGGGTCAACACTTCCTTTAACATGCGATATTTAGGCTGATATATAAAGGCTTTGAGTATACGTATATGTTTTCAAATTTTAAGTGGTGTGGACCACATAACAAACATCTAACTGAGGTTGGTCAAAGAAGTCCATGTCTTTGCTGTTTGGGTGATGATGATGTGGTAACAATATCATCTATGTTTGTGACTGTTGGCTTTTGCGTGTTTTATAATACACATCGTTAACTAAACTAAAACTTTGTACGACCTCTACATCCGATATAAATACGCAGATATATCATACCTCATTAAGTATAAATGTTGGTGTGTCAAGGTGAAGGGCTTGTTGACGCAGTCATCAAAAAATTACCTGTTAAGCTGCACGTAACTGGCTATTAGGTCAGAGGTCCAGGCACTAAACTTAAAGAACGTTTCACAAGAGGTGATCAAGGCATCAATAATCTAGATCGTCCTTGTCTCTCGACAAGTACAATCTAGAGGATTGATATTTTATAATCATGATGTATACCAAAAGTATAATACTTATAATGTAGTCACTTATGTTTAAAAAATTTAAATAAAAGACTTGAACAGTACTATCTGTCTTTCAGTCATTGCGCGTACGTTTGCTTTCAATGGCTCTACGTCAATGGGAATATTTCCACCGTTAGTTTTAAAACCACACTTTGATTAATCTCTCTATACCAGACATAGAGCGTGGGTATAATAAGTATCACTACTTTTCTGCTGTGAGTGGTGAAAAGAGTTGACTAGAAATAATTATTCCCGATGGTTCGTATGAATTCAGTGATATCGATAAATACATTCAGAATCAGCATTGCGCCATTATATTAAACAACAGTACCCTACAGTAGAGAACAACATCGACGTGGTACAGCTGTTTTCGCTAAAAAGTCAACAACAACACTTTAGAATGTGAGACAACATGTCAGTATGACACAGACTTTTCTATAGATGCTTGAATAGCACCAATATTGGTGTTTTCTAAACAACGTCTTACCGCTAGCAAACTCCATGTTTCCGATTTAGCGGTGGAGAGTAAAGATGATTCGTTTAGAATGTAATATTGTGGATGGTCCTTACCACGACGGCAACCCTACGCATACAGTATATGAGTTTACTCCTATGGTAGATCCAGGTTATGCAGTTGATATAAAACCACATAGTAAGGTTTTTACGCCTCTTACGACGCGCATTAGTTCGCATATAAATGTAAACATTGTCGATCTGAATTCAGTACCTTTGTCGTTTCAATGTGAGGAGATTATTGTGATATTGGAATTGAGACGGAGACCACCAATTATGTTGATTATAAATACTAGTAATCAAGCCGCTCCAGCTTTTGAGTATCTTCGGTACCTGCATCGAAGACGATTCTATCCTGGGTGCACATGCAGTATCTAGATTCATTGGGTTACGAAGTAAGGAAACTACATATATTCGCAGACCCTGTGCACGACGAGTCAATCAGAGGGAAAGAGATACACACATAGGCTTGTCATCTCTATTATATCGGCATTCCTGCCTCTCCCGAAAGAATTGTGTTCGTTTTTGTGGTTTTTGTGTAATCAGCTCCAATGTTTCAGGTGTGAATTAGAGATGAGTTTTTGGATGTATTTTGTGTGATGCCTCTTGGTAGCTGTCTTGTATGACGGTGGAGAATTCAGATATTGTCATCTATGTCTCGTGTTGTATGTACGGGTTTATTATGATTTTTTTATACTGTTACCAGTTGGTTTAAATTGTGTGTTTTGTATGGGTGCGGGGGTGTGATTTTCGTGCTGATTTCTACAAGGATGGGAAGGTTATCTGAGTCTACTTTATTGAGCGTTTTACGTCTCTTATACATTATTTGAGATGCAGGCGTCTATTGTTGAAGGTGTGTTGTCTGAGTAAGCATGTTATATGAATTATTTGGATAGTGGAGTGTGTATGTATTGTGTAAAATACAGTTGCTTAGTTTAAGGCCGGTACCTTCGTTATAGACACAGTTCCAATGTGTGTTTGGCATTAAAGTCCTCTATTATGAGTGTTTTGTTTTGTGAGTTTAGATCGTATTGTTATTCTCGATTGTCGATGGTAGGTTTGCGTACGTTTTTGTTATAATAATTGGTTACTGCTGTGTTATGTTTTTGTATGGTGCGTGTTTCGAACAAGGCGTTTGTGATGGAGTTAAGTTTTGCTACCGAAAGATGCTGTTTACATTACATATGTTACACTTACATTCTGTTAAGATTTCGAGTTCGTTAAAATTTTTAAATAAAAGTAGTAAAAACAGTAGTATCTAAGTTTCAGTCATTGCATGTACGCTTGCTTTCAATGGCTCTACGTCTATGGGAATATTTCCACCGTTAGTGTTAAAACCACACTTTGATTCATCGCTCGCGCTTGCAAACTTTCACAGATATAACACTATACCAGACATAAAGCGTGGGTGTAATAAGTTTCACTGATTTTCTGATGTGAGTGGTGAAAACCGTCGACTAGAAATAATTATTCCTGATGAATCGTATGAAATCAGTAATATCGAGAAATGAATTCATAATGAGGATTGCGTCAATGTATTAAAGATTTACTTCAGTACCCTGCAGTAGAGAACAACATCGACGTGGTAAAGCTGTTTTCGCTATACGCAAACAACAACAACACTTTAAAATGTTAGATAACATGTCAGTATCATATAGACTTTTCTACCGATGCTTCAATAGCACCAATATTGGGGTTTCTAAACAACGTCTTACCGCTGGTAATTCCATGTTACCGATTTATCGGTGGATATTGTGAGAGTGTAATATTGTGGATAGTTCATAGCAGGACAGCAAACCTACGCATACAGTATATGAGTTTACTCCTATGGTAGATCCAGGTTATGCGGTTGATATACAACCATATAGTAAGATTTTTATGCCTCTTACGACCCGCATTATTTCGCATATAAATGTAAATATTTTCGATCAGAATTCAGTACCTGTGACGTTTCAAGGTGAGGAGATAATTGTGATATTGGAATTGAGACAGAGACCACCATATTATGTTGATTATAAATACTAGTAACAAGCCGCCCCAGCTTCAGTATCTTCGCTACCTGCATCGAAGACGATTCTATCTTGGGCGCACATGCAGTATCTAGATTCATTGGGTTACAATGTTAAGAAAACTACATATATTCGCAGACCCTTTGCACAACGAGTCTATCAAAGGGAACGAAATACACAAATAGCTTCCCAAACCAGTTTGTTTCCCATAATGATACCTGTGAGTTTGCAATCAACCAACAAGATAATTTTTACCTTTGGTCTTCAGCTTTTCTACTAATAAATGGCAGTATTGAGACGACTGGCACGATTGGAGATGTACTAGTAACATCTAATGCAGCAGCCCGATTATTGAACATGAGACAAATAGTTACAGCAATTCGAGTACTTTTGGAAGCAAACTGTAATGAAACAAGAGCTCTAATTCAAGCCGGGTGGCACCCTACTTCATACAATACAATCCTGAAGGATGGCTGTTTCTACTTCTGCATACCTCCTTGCTACTTGTGTAATATTTTCAAAGATAATAGAAGGGTGTTTTTTCAGCTAATTGCTGTTACGGATAACTAAAGCTCAGAGCGAAAGAAATTGCTTTATTTTGATTGGAGCAGTCGACGCAGATAAGGCATTAAAGTTACATTGAGTACATGGCACTGCAGGTGAAACTTATCCATCCCAGCGAAGTTATACAGAAACAATTATTACTGTCGGTTGCCCTTAATAGAAAGATCCTGGTACCATATAGAAAATGGGAAACGTATGAATACCAAATCTGAATAATCCTACGAAAGGGTTGTGGTCCATCAAAACATTCTCAAACACTGAATGACCTAGATTTGTTATTGTGATATTCCAAACAGATCGACAGAATAACGTTAGAAAAACCTCAAAAACTTTGATCATGTAGGCATTCGATATATAAGACTCCACTTAAATTCTCAACGAATTCCCACAGAAGTCATATAGAAACATGACTTACTTTCAACGCGCATATGTTGGTAGAGAACTCCAACCTACCTTGGATTACAAAGCCATCGAAAAAATCCCATGTTTGTATTTGATTGCTCCAAGTACAGGGAATCTGAAAATCCATCTATGATAGATATCAAATTGGAAATGGAAAGCACCAACAACTTTCCAATCACGCAAAATGTTATTTTTTCGTTATACATGATTGCATCATCGAGTATGCCACACTCTTCAATATCGTGCGCTATATAATGTAGTATAAGGTTATTGCAATCGCTCTCAAGATGAGGCGCGTAGTCGTCGATACTCAGGGTTTTTGACTGCCTGAATTTACACCTAAAGAATTTGAGATTTATAGTGGTTTCCAAACTGAGCATTGTGTGTATAAACTACATATGTTTACTACCTGCAGTCATAATTAAGCAACTGTATCGACATTTCTCCATATGTCTGACACAAGTACAAACTGTCATTATTTTTATGTCTACCCATTCAAAAATACGATTTTGTGTTGTCTTGCTTATCATAAGCTACATCATCAAAAATTGAATTGCTCTTTGCATCTGCTGTATCTAATATCTCTTCGTTTTCACTTTTGTAGCATACAACATCTCCTTTAACATGCTATAGTTAGTCAATAGTTAGCTGCTTGGGGTGTTTCATAACTACACGATGGAGGCTATTGCTGTTGGTCAGCGAGGTAGTGGTTTGTATATGAAGAAACAACGAAGTGGTCATGGGTTGTATTTACATAAACCAAAAAACGTATAGGTTGTTTACCTCTAACATATGTAGATCTTGTGAAATTTTTTGATAAAATGAAAATCTAATACTTTAGAGGTGTATACATGCGAGACACTTTACCATCAGCTGGACCACGTAAAACTGAATCATTCGTCATGAATTAGCAAACAAAGAGCCTGGCAGTTATTGGGTTGCAGTTAGGAAACGCGGTGATACAACTGTGTACTTTCAGATGGAAACTTGAAGCCACCAATTGAATTGTTGTGTTATCTTAAAAACCCCACTATATTGTATAATCATGATGTATACCAAAAGTATAATACTTATAATTGTGGTCACTTATGTTTAAAATGTTTAAATAAAAGACTTACACACTAGTGTGTAATGACAAATGTAAAGACCTGGTGTTCTTCACCTGGCAGTAAAATAAAATCAATAATAGAACGGGGTCGGTAATAAATGCTTATTCGCAAAATTGTGGATTCCACGGCACCAGGGACGTGGTGTGGACAGACGTAGGAACTGTGGAAACAACGGTAATGTAATGACGAAAAATGTAAATACCTGGTGTTTTCACCTGGCAGTAAAAATAAAATCAATGAGAGAACTGGGTAAGTAATAAATGCTTACTTGCAAAATTGTGGATTCCACGGCACCACGGACCTGGTGTGGTCAGACGTAGGAAATGTGGAAAGAGCAACTTTTTCACAAGGGCAATGTACTGACGACAAATAAGAGAACGGGGCGGCAATGAGCGCGAATTTGAGACATATGTAGCGAGGTAGAATAGGGAGACTCTGTCTGATTTTTCATAAGAAATACCCTTGCTTTTATATGATGCTGATACACTTTCTCAATGCTAGAGACGCGAACGCCGGTTAATTGGGGCGAAAGGCCCGTGTATCAGACGTTGCTTTCGCAACGCTCAAAACGACATTAGGTTGATATTGCCGTGTATTCTATATGACTTCGCCTATACCATGTCTCCTTATTAATTCTACATTCTCATAAAGTAGCCTGGCAACAATGTCATATACATCATATTTAATAAAATATTCTAACTTCCTAATTTACACAGAAAATCATTTCATGTCCTACTTACATTCATTACTATTAACAGTATTTTAGCATAATCAGAATCAGGGAACTAGAATATCAGTAATAAGTGCATATTACCTGTTAAAATACATTTACAAATATAGTTGCAAGTATTTATTTTATGAGGCATTTCGACCTGATCTACTATTAAATAAGTTTAGTTTTCATCAACAATATGGGGTGAAAAATAATTAGATTTATATTATTTTCTCTACACGGCCGGTTACCATTGAAAAACATAACATATTTGTATAAATGATTTAGTACAGCCACGTTAACCATAACATTCCCGCGTAGGGCGGATACAGGATCCATAAGCGCGAGAGAAAAAAACAAGCCTGAAGTCTACGGTTGGTTACCTGTAATAGACGCTCCGCCGTGAGAACCGGAGTAACGTCTGTGCGACATTACCACTAAGTCGTATAAACGTTCCTTGGGAGTGCCGCCTATACGATGTTTTAGGGACTACAAAGTAGGTTGGCGCTGACGTGACTGCGCCTGCACTGTGAAATACGCTGGGTCTTCACTATATTTCGAACTACTGAAATTGGCAAACACAATAACAGACAAGAAGGGCATAGTGTCATTTCGATCGAAACACTTCAGAGGGCATAATAATAATGAAGAAGAAAAACGTATGAACAAAGTAGGTGGAGTCTCACCTGGGCGCTGACATGGCGGCGGCTGCACTGTGAACTATGCTTAACTACGAACTGAGAAGAAGGTGGTCAATATTTGTTTAAGCATACACTACCGTGCCACCTCTGGAAGTGGTGTGGTCATTGTGGTATGCCTTTATAGATAGATGTTGTCCGGCACGAATGACGAGGCCGGATTAGTTGAGAGTGACCTACGTCAACAGCGCCGCGTAACAAAAACGTAGTCGATTTCAGTGCGGACCGTCGTAACAATCGACACCCATTTAAAGGGCAACACAAAATCCGAAACATGACTACAGGGGTAAAGTTACGTAAGCAACAATCGAAAAATATACTTAAAGACCAAAGAAGAAGAAAAACGGACCGTCACTATCGTTCCGACGTTTGTCCTGTATACTATACGACAAGATCTTAACCTATGTTCTTGTAAATCAACATCACCATGGACTTTTCGGACACATTTGTTTTTGAACAACTCTGTTTATATGTTTTAAATTTGTAGAACGTGCGAATTTTTGGATAGGAATGTTGAAAGTGATTAAAATCACAAATCTGTTTCTTTATATAACACTTACTTCCTTCATTTCTTCAATAATTCATTTAATTCATTGTTATGCGAGTTATTACCAGCTGCCTAAGAAGCCACAATATGGGCTGTGTGGGGTGGTTAATCTACATGTCAAAATCCAATGTTCTGTTGGAAATGCATCAAGGACGAACCCCGCCCCAAGGAATCTGCCCCAATTTCCGTCCAGTATCAAAGAAATGATACTTGAAAAATATTCAATGCGTATACTAGCTACGCATCAGAAACTCCACCGACAAACGAGACGCAAACAAACTCATCAAACAAGAACTAACAATGTGAGCGAGTCTAACTTAAGACAGTTGCTGTTGGAAATAAAAGAGCACGCTTATATATATGAACGCCAATCTGAAGGTGAAGACGTACTGATCCACCCAGTTCTTTGCTTTATTGAGTTCTTTTTAACTAAGCCATTCTTTAAATATTTACCAGAAGTAGCAAAATATCACTACAGAAATTGTTGAACCAATGGAGATATATATTTATGGAGTCTTAAAATTATTATAATAGATTTTGAAAGTTGACACAGCAACCGAGCAGAAAAATACAACCAATGAGAGCGGTTGGTGGAAAGAGGAAGAAGTGGAACAACAAAATCTACTTAACAGCCAATGTAACATTAGTAAGCTCGGTCAAAGTCTAAACGTAAAAGATGGTTGGTGTAAACATGAAAGTTGATTGTGATTGTATCAACATGATCAAGATAAATATATCACTTATTTGTGCTCCCAAGATAGAGTCGTCATCGATGCATTTACCGAAGATACTGAAGCTGGAGCGGCTTGATTACTAGTATTTATAATCAACATAATATGGTGGTCTGTGTCTCAATTCCAATATCATAATGTTCTCCTCACATTGAAACGTCACAGGTACTGAATTATGATCGATAATGTTTACATTTATATGCGGAATAATGCGCGTCGTAAGATACATAAAAACCTTACTATATGGGTTTATATCAACTGCATAACCTGGATCTACCATAGGAATAAACTCATAAACTGTATGCGTACGGTTGCCGTCCAGTCATCTAAGTATTTTAGATGTTAGTATAGCACAAACTATCCAAGTGGTAAGAACTCTACTCAACACCACACGCATTTAAATATTACATGTCCGGGTGTTTACACTACGCCCAAAACAAAGTGCTGACAGATATCAGTAAACACAACAGTGGCTCTTCCTCTTAAAAAACGTTTCATCATCCTGGTAGCCCTATGCCAAAATATGATTTATGGTCCACAAACGACCAAATGTGAAAGAAGTGAGAACCTTTTTCGATAACGACGACTGCATGAAATAGTCTTGCTTAACAAGAACACTTCTTACCTAGTTGAAACTTCTACTTACAACATGACCAAGATCAAGGCTTATACTGTTCGTTATAAACTTATGTTTCTGTTTGATAATGGTCCCACGGTGAGACACCTTACTGCTGAAGGCTCCTACTAAGTGATTCTCATCTGTGCAGATCAAAGTACTTTTCGATATTTATATCAACTGGTTCGCTTATATGCCTAACTGTATTTAGGTTAATATTCTTTTGTGTAAACTGTATCAGTTCATTGGAAAATAATTATCTCAAATATATCTGTTAATAAATTTATATAAAGGAAATGGGTTGCTTTTTATTTTAGTGGTTAAGACCCCTTCATTGTGACAAGATGTCAGCAAAGAAGATCATATGAGGTATTGTGAGTCGTGCTCGTTACAAGTGAAAAGCAGTGTTCTATGGACATATGCGCAGTGAAGCCACAAATTAAAAGTATGTGAATCGTGGGAAGTTGAAAAAGTGCCTATGCTAAATCAAGCTTTCAAAATAGAATGACTACTTATCATATTAGTCCGAAAGGCAGTAACATAAAAGAACTCCGTGGATACAATGAAAAATGTATTTTTTCAGCTTATTGAAGCTGTTTCAGCTAAACATTATGCAATTAAAATCACTTGGCATTGTTTGGTTTGTATATGTTTCAAAATAAAGAAAGAAAATAAATGAAATGATTCAATAATAAAAACAAAAATGTTACAGTGTCAAATAATTATGCAAATACCTCTCAGGAAATCATCGAGGAAATTTAGAGTTGCAGATTTACAGTTTGCCGAAGGCGTGAGTGGTTGGATGTTGGAACGTCTTTTATGGCTGAAGATAAATATTAATAAAGGTATTTTATAATAAAACTGTAGTAAATAAAAAAAGTTTTACTTTTACAACGGCTGTTTTATTTAGGTGACAAGTTTACAATTTAAGCAAATTATAGCATATAATTTCTAATACCACAAATACATTTTCTTTTATAAAATTTAACAGGATGATACATACATATTGGAGTGTCTGCTACCAGCTTCGGCAACCTTCATCGTTTTTCACATTGATAACATCCTCGCTGTAACCACATTTCAATAACACCTCTTTAATATAACTTTTTATGATAACACCTTTCACGTAACCTCTATCTACCCGCTCTTCGATAATATGTTTTTTCTATTATGTTGGGTGATTCTTCTAAAGTAACGGTACCACAATCATAATCCATACACTGCTGAGTTCCTTGTAGAAACTTGATTTGTTCGACTATATCTGCACTCAATAAACCTAACGTTTTCGGTGTCTTGAACATATAATGTGCAGATTGATAACCATTATAAATTACTATTTCTCTGGATGCAAACTTTCTCACACAGAAGCCTAAACATTCCGTGTGATCGAGAAAGTTGTTAATATTTTTTATTTCCAATTTGATATCCACTGGAGCTGGCTTTATGGAATCGCTGTACATGAAGCAATCAAATACAAACATGGTATATTTTGTATAGGGCTTCTAATCCGAAGTAGACATACAAACATTCGATTTAATTTACTTGGTTAAAGTTCAAATTCATACCTTCTTTGGGGATCTGTTTAGAATTTAAGTGAAGTATTATATTTGGAATGTATTTTCTAACGTTATTGTATCGAACCGTTTGAAATCTCATAATAAAAAATCTAGGTCGTTCAGTGTTTGAGGAAGTCTTAATTGACCACGAGCCTTTAGCTGAATTATTGAGATTTGGTAATTCATACATTTCCCATTCTCTATATGGTATAAGAACGTTTTTAACCATAGTAATCGACTTTAGTAATTGCTGTTGTATAACATCGTTGGGGTGAAAATGTAGTAAATGTTAAACATTGATGCTTTATCTGCTTCTGCTGCGCCAACCAAATTGGGGTAATTTCTGATTAAACGTATTAACGAATTGCTGAAAAGCTTTCTTATATACTCTATGAAAATATTACATAGGTATACGGTATTAAGACAAACAGCTGTCTAACAGCTGCCCAACAGTTGCCCAACAGCTGTTCTGTCAAACTAGTATCTGTCTAACAGCTGTAGTGTTCGACACACAGCGGTCCAACAGCTGTCGTGATAGACAACTAGCAATAGATAGGTAGACGGACAACCAACTCGGAGCTAGTATACCTTACACCGCCAAACAGTTTGTATCTCTTAGCACAGTAACCAACTAATAAGTGGTTTACATCAGACCAACAACAGACTTGTTTGAAACAAACAACTTGTTTGAAACAAACAACTTGTTTGACCCAAAAATTTTGGCGAGATGGACGTGAGGGACAAGAGAAAAATATTAAGAAAAAGATTTTAGTACAGCACACAACAAATCCTGCTGAAAACATTCGAGAGAAACACTAATGCTTAAACCTGATATAACTGGTAGTAGTGGTATTAGCAGTGGTGGGGAGGCCAACGCCAAGCAAGTAGGCCACCATGGGCCCTTTGTGCAAACCCCAGCCACCCAGCAACCATGCTCTACTCCTTCTCGGTTCCGTCGCCAAACCGCCTCGACCTCGAGAAGAAGGCCGTGACGGTCTTCAATTGGATGGTACTTACCTGATTCCTCTGCAGAGTCCTCGATCCGAATCATTCTGCTCGCAAAAGCCTCGCATTCGCGCAGGTAGTGGTAGGACGTTTCCTCATCCTCGCCGCATTCCTGGCAAATAGGATCCCTCTCTACGCCTATCAATGTGAGGTGTCTTCTAAGGGCGCAGTGGCCTGTGAGCACCCCAAGGATGCGGCGAAGCGTAGGTCGACTCCTTCCGAGTAGCCAGGCAGTTATATCTCTGTCCGGCCCCTCCACGAAGTCCCTCGCCTGCTTGCAGCCACCAACCGCCCCCCAGTGCCTCTTCATTTCTTCCTAACAATGATGATGCTTTGTATTACTTATACAAACACCTAGATTTCATTAATGATGAAATTTAACCAGATAAAATGAGATATCCACACATAGAAGGTTTGCTAAAATTAGTTTTTATGAAAAGACTTAAGGCATTTACTTATGACAATCTTCAACACTATAGAGATATTCTAGAGTCAAACAGTATTCATAAAGTTAAATACGATCCCAATGGGCGAACTAACGCTTTCTCGGAAAAGTATTGATCTCTAATAAAGCGAATGACAAATCCTTGAGCGGAATGTCCTCAACTCCTCACCGTTTTAGTTACGACACACCTCTTAACGAAAAACAATAGACCGAACCTAGGATTCAGAATGTAAGTAATAGAAAAATCAGCACCAACAACTTGATGATACAAAATAACAATCAAACAAAATATGTATATTGGGATGACATAAATGAGATGGTTGTTCGACTTAGACTTTTAGTGACTTCTCAAATTGCTGGTACTAATGCTCATAACAACGAAATTCAGTTAATCATTGCGGAACTGAAGGCGCTGACATTATCGCCTAGTAAACAGTCTGCGATTTAATTATCACAGTAGAGTCACTACGCATAAAATCAGAGCCAAACCAATGCGATCGCTGTCAAAGGTTTGGTCATTCTTAACTTCCTGCAAGGGCGAATTTTACTGTGTAAAGTGCGGTCAAAACCACGAGACCGCCAAATGTAAAAGGGTCAATACAGTCCTTGGCTTTTGCTGTAACTGCAAACGTGAGCACACAGCCAATTATTTAATTAATCAAAATCAGGAAAAACCACGAACACCAAAAAGCCTTGGGTTTCACATGCAAAAGCTACGTTGGCTAATACCACCACTCACAAATCTACCATTCCAACTGCTCCTACTCCCACAAACTCTACTCCCTCGCATCTCACCAGCTTTTTCTAGTAATAACACTACAGTAGACAGGGATTTCCTTGTCTACTGTAGTGTAATTATTATATTATTATTACCATAACCCGATAATGATGCTATTAGGAAAGATAGTCTACAATGCAGCACCCGACCCCAAGCAGACGAAGTTGAGGCATGCTTAAGGCCAAGCCGCTTATAGAATCATGGATAAAACTCAAAGGCAAGAACGGAACATCGTAATCGTTTTTAGTGGCTACCAGAAGAACCTAAAACCACAACGAATTAAGCATTAGAATAAAATGGGAACCCCTAAGAAAAAACAAGTCACGTAATTGTCAAAAATTTTGGTCATGGAACAAGTCAATGCAAACCTACATCAAGATGGATGAAGAACCACCATACCAAGGACTGCAAGAACGTGATATTGAAGTCCAGTGATGTAACTACCTGGGTCTTCTTGCATGATAACTACCGCAAGTACCCAGTATACACCAAGTACATGGAACAGTTGGTGAAAACAAATCAATATAACACACAAAACCATCACCTTTCCCAAGTCAAACACACAACTCACACATAATCTGATACATCTATCCAACTTAAGACAAATACTCCAACATCCCATATATGGCAATTTGGCACATTTCTCAACGAACCAAAATCCTCAGTAACATATGCGACCTGAGCCAAATCTTCATAATGTTTCGTGACATTACCATGTCAAACTTAAAAAAATTAAGTAATATCCATTAAGTCGCTAAATTTTATCCCTAAAACAGTAAAATTTAATCTTGGAATGCCTGTGCCGAACTCGAAATCTTAACCGAAACAATTCAACCAGATATAATCTGCGCACGGGAAACACAACTAACACGAAGAACACCAAAACTACGATACTACAATCACGATATTCTCCGTAACACCCCATATGTAATGTAAACAGCATCTTCCGGTAGCAAAAATTAAAACCATCACAAACGCCTTGTTTGAAACACGCACCATACAAAAACATAACACATAGTAATCAATTGTTACGACAAAAACGTACTCCCACCTAACATCGACGATCGATAATAACAATACGATCTAAACTCACGAAACAAAACGCTCATAATAGGGTACTTTAATGCCAAACACAAACTGGAACTGTGTCTATAACGAAGGTAACGGCCTTAATCTAAACAACTGTATTTTACACAATACATACACACTCCACTATCCAAATAATTAATGCAGCAATTTTGCTTACTCAGAAAACACACCTTCAAACTAGAGGTCTGCATCTCAAATAATGGAAAAATAAGAGACGTAAATGCTCAATGAACTAGACTCAGATAAACTCCCCATCCTTGTAGAAATCAACACAAAAAATCACAACCACCCAAAAATCCCAGGAATCTACAGTTTACGTTTGTGTTAGCTAACAGTTTAACAAATTATGTATTCAGGGGAATGGTGTGTTTGTTTACCTATCACTAATGTCAAGAGTCAAATAAACTATAACTTCATTAAAATTGTTTATATCGATTAAGTTTAACTCTAAATCCTAAGTGTGCATAATACTGATCCTGAGTTTTAGTCATTTTTACTTCAGTTTCACTTTTAAAGATGATTCTCTGATAAGTTTGGTATTCGTCAACAATTTCTGCGGAATTTTCGTCATTACTGATATATTACAGAAGCCTCACTGACTCAAAAATTAATGTAACGTATGTTGTTATTTATTAAGGCACCATCTGTTTGATTAACAGTAGAGTTGTAAGCAGTAGTGACGTCAGGTAGTGTATTAAGCCACTTGTATGAACAAACCAAGTTAAAATTTTATATATATATATATATATATATATATATATATATATATATATATATATATATATATATATATATATATATATATATATATATATATATATATATATATATATATATATATTCTCTTTCAAGATACGTATGACTCTATCCACCATAAGTGGAATATATGTAATATTACTCACTATCAGTGCTATAGTGATTAATGTTGTATTTTTTCATTAATGCGTTAAATTTAGAGTACTAACCCAAGATAAGATTGGATGTTAGACGGTGCTGTACTATTAGCTTAAATATCAGCCATAGCTTTAGTCATCAGTTTTAGATATAAGAGGGCGAGTCCACACATACTTTCAAAAACAATTGAGCGAGATGGACGTGATGGACAAGAGAAAAATATTAAGAAAAAGATTTTAGTACAGCACACAACAAATCCTGCTGAAAACATTGGAAAGAAACACTAATGCTTAAACCTGATAGAACTAGTAGTAGTAGTAGTATTAGCAGTGGTGGGGAGGCCAACGCCAAGCAAGTAGGCCACCATGGGCTCTTTTTGCCAACCCCAGCAACACAGCAACCATGCTCTACTTCTCCTCGGTTCCGTCGCCAAACCGCCTCGACCTCGAGATGGAGGCTGTAACGGTCTTCAATTGGACGGTACTTACCTGATTCCTCTGCAGAGTCCTCGATCCGAACAATTCTGCTCGCAAAAGGAGAAATTTTTATAGATATTCTCTTTCAAGATACGTATGACTCTATCCACCATAAGTGGAATATATGTAATAATTACACACTATCAGTGCTATAGTGATGTTGTATTTTTTCATTAATGCGTTAAATTTAGAGTACTAACCCAAGATATGATTGGATGTTAGACGGTGCTGTACTATTAGCTTAAATATCAGCCATAGCTTTAGTCACCTCTTCATCATTTTTAGATTTAAGAGAGCGAGTCCACACATACTTTCAAAAACAATTGATAACCACTAAACTGTACTTATAACCAGAGGTTTCTTTGTAGCAGTCTGTAATTCAGCTAAATCAATCTACCACAAATCATTTAAACCCTTGATTATTGTACATCTACGTCTAAAGCTTATTCTTGCAGGTTTATATAATTCGTCAATACTTTGCTTTTTAGTATCAGATGGTTCATATGTTATATCCAGCTGATTCAGTATCTTACTTAGATCTCAATTCTTTGGTATATCAGTATCATGCAGCACATGGGAAGTTATACCATTAGTTAAATTTTTCAATTTGTCTTCAAAATCACTTTTAAGAAGAGCTAGCTCTGTTAGCCCAGTACGATAACACGGAAAAACTGGGTTAAAAACGAAAAAACATATAATGAGCAAAAAAAAACCTAAAGTAGAAACAAATCTTTGTTATTGTGATATTCCAAATCCCGTTCGTTCATGACGAAATTCGAAGATACGCCCAAAATTATCACGCAAAGTTGCCTGGCCACGAGAATCCTCTAATACAACAACTCTCTGAAGACCCTGAAGGATAACCTGGCCAAGAGACCTACTTAATTAACAATTCAGTGTTGTCCGAGAGGGAGTGCCGACACTGGTGGGCTTCTCCTCACACGCGTTGCATTATTTTGGAGCAATTTTCAAGAGGTAAAGGAAATATGTAAGGACACTCTAAGGCCTCAATCTGCCTACTCCTTAGAGTGATGGACAAAGGTGGGTAAAGGAAATATGTAAGGACACTCTAAGGCCTCAATCTGCCTACTCCTTAGAGTGGTGGACAAAGGTGGGTAAAGGAAATATGTAAGGACACTCTAAGGCCTCAATCTGCCTACTCCTTAGAGTGGTGGACAAAGGTGGGTAAAGGAAATACGTAAGGACACTCTAAGGCCGCAATCTGCCTACTCCTTAGAGTGGTGGACAAAGGTGGGTAAAGGAAATACGTAAGGACAGTCTAAGGCCTCAATCTGCCTACTCCTTAGAGTGGTGGACAAAGGTAGGTAAAAGAAATATGTAAGGACACTCTAAGGCCTCATCTGCCTACTCCTTAGAGCGGTGGATAAAGGTAGGTTGGGTTGTTGTAGCTCGATTACGGGGCCTCAATCTGCCTACTCCCCAAATCTCGCCGGAGATCGTCTGTGAGGTCTCAGTGTGTTCAACCCTAGGCCTCAGACATATATATATATATATATATATATATATATATATATATATATATATATATATATATATATATATATATATATATATATATATATATGTGTTATTTTTAATTTTTTTTATTTTCCAACCAGAACATACGTGTAACATATTTACATAATACTCCTTGTAGAGTAGATTGTAAAAATTTAATTTAAAAAAAGGCGCGAGATACCTAGAGCCACAACAATGGTCCTTGATACCATCACGTCACCTTCCCACGAGCAGGACAGCTGTGTCAGCATGAAGATTGGCGGCGCCTGCAAGCAAGCGAGCTGAGAACGACGGAATACCACACGTGAGAAACAACGTCAGCAAGACCAAAATCACCTCGGGGAACAATAGAGCCACGCCTGGGGGATTTTGTTCACCAGTGGAAGGTCGTTCATTCTTGTTCCGAGTTAGAGACTGCACATCGCGTGCTAAAGTAGTTTATTCACTTGTATGTTGATATTTGTCTTAATTTTATATTATGCTTTGTATCTTATGGATTAAATGTTTAAAGTCATAATAATTTTTTTAATTCAAACGTCTTAACCGTAAAGTTAAGTGGCGCAGTCGTTAGTATTGGTTACAAAACCGAAAGCTTATCGATTTTTAAGCGTATCGACGCCCAATAACCAATTCGAGCCAGGCAGAGCCAAGTTAGAGCAGAAACAGTAGCCAAGTAGAGCCAAATGAGAGCAGAAGTCATCATCATATTTGTGTAAGTTGTTTACTGCTATCCCATTTATAATAAATATATATATATATATATATATATATATATATATATATATATATATATATATATATATTGTAATATTCTCCCCTTTCCAATAATATAATAAATATATATATATATATATATATATATATATATATATATATATATATATATATATATATATATATATATATATATATATTGTAATATTCTCCCCTTTCCACCCCTTTATTACAACACAAACCCCCCCTTACTTAATGACACTTTAATATAACGATAAAAACACTGTTGTTAATAACAAGATTTGGTACAGCATGTGAATAAACGCTCCATCATCTCCGCCACTGGGCTCACCATATACACGCACAGTGATAGAGCGAGTGAGAATCACCTACATTACACACGTCTTACCCGCGTCTCACAGTCATCTGGGTCACTATTACAAGTAACTTTGGCCTATGATCATCCACTGGATCCTATGCAGTAGTAGTAACCGAAAGTTCTAGCCATGAATTGAGGATGGTGAGAAAGAGACAGAGAAGGAAACACAATCGTTCTTTTAATTAGATATATTGCATAAGACAAATATCCATCTAATACAAAGGTTAAATTGCCCAGCTAGACACCTCGGCGCTTCTTTGAAACATATAATTCTGAACTAAATCCCCCTTATTGCTACTACCAGATGTGAAAATGCAACACCCGTTCTCTATTATCGAAGGCGAACAGCTGACGGTGCACCTCAGAAATTCCACAACCCTGTGTATCCTGTTTCAGTGGCGTGCGATTAGTGAAAAGAAGATTCAGATAATATTTATGTTTTGTTTTCAAATTTTCCCTTTTTTTTTAATTTTTTTTTGTTTTACTGGAAACAGGACGGTAATGTAATGACGAAAAATGTAAATACATTGTGTTTTCACCTGGCAGTAAAAATAAAATCAATGAGAGAACTGGGTCAGTAATAATGCTAACTTTCAAAATTGTGGATTCCACGGCACCATGGACCTGGTGTGAGCAGATGTAGAAAATGTGGAAAGAGCAACTTTTTCACCAGGGCAATGTACTGACGACAAATAAGAGAACGGGGTGGCAATGAGCGCGAATTTGGGACAGATGTAGCGAGGTAGAATAGGGAGACTCTGCCTGATTTTTCATACGAAATGCCCTTGCTTTTATATGATGCTGATACACATTCTCAATGCTAGAGACGCGAACGCCGGTTAATTGGGGCGAAAGTCCCGTGTATCAGACGTTGCTTTCGCAACACTGAAAACGATATTAGGTTCATATTGCAGTGTATTCTATATGACTTCGCCTATACCATGTCTCCTTATTAAGCATTCTCATAAATTAACCTGACAACAATGGCATATACATCATATTTAATAAAGTATTCTAACAACTTACAAATTTACACAGAAAATCATTTCATGTCCTACTTACATTCATTACTATTTACAGTATTTTAGCATAATCAGAATCAGGAAACTAGAATATCAGGAATAAGTGCATATTACCTGTTAAAATACATTTACAAATATAGTTGCAAGTATTTATTTTATGAGGCATTTCGACCTGTAACGTCTGTGCGAAATTACCACTAAGTCGTATAAACGTTCCTTGGGAGTGCCGCTATACGATGTTTTAGGGACTACAAAGTAGGTTGGCGCTGACGTGACTGCGCCTGCATTATGAACTACGCTGGGTCTTCACTATATTTCGAACTACTGAAATTGGCAAACACAATAACAGACAAGAAGGGCATAGTGTCATTTCGATCGACACACTTCAGAGGGCATAATAATAATGGAGAAGAAAAACGTATGAACGTTCATTGCGGGTGCCGCCTATAGGATGTTTTAGGGACAACAATGTAGGTGGAGTCTCACCTGGGCGCTGACTTGGCGGCGGCTGCACTGTGAACTACGCTTAACTACGAACTGAGAAGAAGGTGGTCAATATTTGTTTAAGCATACAAGGCCGTGCCACCTCTGGAAGTGGTGTGGTCATTGCGGTATGCCTTTATAGATAGATGTTGTCCGGCACGAATGTTGGGGCCGGATTAGTTGAGAGTGACCTACGTCAACTGTTAAGTAATTTGCTTTTTAACAAAAATTAGAAAAATAGTGGTTTTAAATATATCGTTTATATCACATAAAATATCTTTCGCTTAAAAAATGTGTGGTAATATACGTATATTTTATGTATGAATCCCTACTTCGTGCATGTGTTTCATAGGCGAACTGTGATGAAATAACCTTTAAATATTATGTTTAAAAACACTTAATTAATAAGGTCTTTTACAATGACAAATTGTTTCGTTACTTTTTGTTTACAAAAATTAGGAAAACAGTTGTTTTAAACATAACGTTTATATCACATAAATATCTCTCACTTATAAAATGTCTAATAAAATACGTGTATTTTATGTATGAATCCTAACTTCATGTAGGTTTTTGGTAGGCGAACTGTGTTGAAACAACGTTTAAATATTATGCCCTTCATCAATAAAGTCTTTACGAGAAAATGTTTACCTAATTTTTTCACAAAAATTAGGTAAATACCTGTTTTACGTAAAATAGACGTTTATTAAACGCAGGTGTGTTTATTGGGATGTAGCACGCATCCGATATTTCTGTCAAATCAGTATCTGTCTGTTCTCCAGGTAACTACATACTATTTTCAGCAAATATGGCTCAACTTGCATCTTTCTTAACACTTCGTATATGCCCTCCATGGTGCTGTATTGAATACATTTTTTACGTCCAGGTTTACCAAGTCCACAAGCCTTTCGCACTGAAATCCCCTCCAATTAATGTCTTCCTCTTATGTTGCCTAACGTCTCTGTTGAAGAAGGTTAGAAATTTCTCGAAGTCTTCTTCTCCAATTGCAGTTGATACATAACAGGAGTACAGAACTATGTCAATCATTTCTGTGATCAAAAAGAGGTAGCAATTTCAAACACTAATTAGCATATTTGATTGGTAATAATAACCAAAAGAAATGTATGATGATATCCAGGAGGAATAAGAACGGGACTGTTAAGAAAAACCTAAACCAGGCAAGAAGCTAGCAGCGTGCAGTTTAGTAAAAACGTTTAAAAAGATAGAGAAAACCCAGAACATAAGTAAAAGTTTTATGGAGGCTGTATATTTACAATTTACAATGTACATTTATAACTGCTGAAGAACTTTAAGCAAGGCAATTAGTAGGTATAACGAGAAAACAGCCAATAGTGGAAAATCCCAACAGACGCCGCAGTTTGAATTTCAGGTATTTCATCAAATAATAACAAAATAACAGCTCAGAACTGGCATGGACGTGGGAATCCGACTATCTAATTCAAACAAAGCAATGTTTAATCTATTTGGACCGGGCAGATTTTCCTGGAAAATTAGCCACGAAAATCTACCCATTCCAAATTGATTAAACATTGCTTTGTTCTAATTAGCCAGTCGGATTCTTCGGTCCATATCAGTTCTCAGCTGGCTTTTAATTAAAAGTCAGCTTAGAACTGGCATGGACGTGGGTATCCGACTATCTAATTAAAACAAAGCAATGTTTAATCTATATGGACCGGAAGATTTTCATGCTGACATTTAATTAAAAGCCATTCAGAATTCGTATGGACGGGGAATCCGACTGTCTAATTTTAAAAACAGCAATGTTTAATCTATTTGGAATGGGCAGATTTGCATGGCAGCTTTTCCTGGAAAATTACCCAGGAAAATCTGACATTTCAAATTGATTAAACATTAATTTGTCTAATTAATTAAAACATTAATTTGTCAATTAATTAGAAAAAATTAATGTTTAATCTATTTGGAATGGCAGATTTTTCTGCATAATTTTCCAGGAAAATCTGCCTATAGATTACAAAATGCTTTGTTTAAATTAGACAATCGGATTCCCCCATCCATACCAGTTCTGAGCTGGCTTTTATTGATTAATAAGTCAGCATGATAATCTGACGGTCCAAATAGACTAACAAAGCAATGTTCAATCTACTTGGACCGGGCAGATTTTCCTGGAAAATTAGCCAGGAAAATCTGCCCTGTCCAAATAGATTAAACATTGCTTTGTTTTACTACATAGTCGGATTCCCACGGCCATGCCCAGTTCTGAGCTGACTTTTAATTAAAAGGCAGTTCAGAACTGTTATGGACGGGGGAATCCGACTGTCTAATTAAAATAAAAGCAATGTTTAATCTATTTGGAAAGGGCAGATTTTCCTGGCTGATGTTCCAGGAAAATTTGCCCGGTACAAATAGATTAAACATTGTTCTGTTTTAATTACTTAGTCGGATTCTCACGTCCACGCCAGTTCTAAGCTGACTTTTAAATAAAAGCCAGCTCAGAACTGGAAAATTAGCCAGGATAATCTGCCCATTCCAAATTGATTGATCATTGCTTTGTTTTAATTAGCAAGTCGGCTTCCCCGGGCCATACCAGTTCTGAGCTGGCTTTTAATTAAAAGTCAGCTCAGAACTGGCATGGACGTGGGAATCCGACTAAGTAGTTAAAACAAAATCATGTTTAATCTATTTGTACCGGGCAGATTATTCTGGAAAATTAGCCAGGAAAATCTGCCATTCCAAATGTATTAAACATTAATTAGACAAATTAATTAGACAAATTAATGTTTAATATATTTTCCAGGAAAATCTGCCAGGAAAATCTGGCCATGGATTAAACATCGCTTTGTTTTAATTAGATAATCGGATTCCCCCGTCCATGCCAGTTCTGAGCTGGCTTCTTATTAAAAGTCAGCGCAGAACTGACATGGACCTGGGAATCCGACTATCTAATTAAAACAAAGCATAGTTTAATCTATTTGGACCGGGCAGATTTTCCTGGAAAGTTAGCCAGGAAAATATGCCCATTCGAAGTAGATTATCTTTTTGGCCAATCTCAACCTCTATGATTAAGTAAATATTATCCCCATCATCGATGTTTTCCAATCAAGTTTATTTCTATTCATTTCCATATCTCGCCTGCCCACGGTATTTTATTAGATGTATAGATCATCCTTAATCCCGCACTTTATACAGAGGCCACTGTTGTCCATTCGGTGTCTGGCTAATTTTTCTCTACAAGGATACACAATGTTGATTGCTTTAAATGTTGCCCCTCTCCACTCAGTCGATACGATTGGCATACTTGTGTTTTCCACACTATATTTCACTGTATTTCATTCTTTATTTTGGACTCGATTGTAGTCCTTACTTTTTCCGGTGCATTATACAAATACCGCGATGTTATTGACTGTTGCGATATTTGTTTGCAGTAAAAATCTTTTAATGCTTTTAAAATTATGACTAGTGATTGACTCTGGCCCTTCAAATATTTTATTACATATAAAGGTGAATTGAAACTTATTTCCTCTGTTCTTCCAAGCACTATGATAGGTATATCGTAAAAAAAGGTGTTGTAGATTTAATTTCTACGTTAATGAGTCTAAGTCCCCCCTCTTCGGAGTTGGAAATAAAGTTGTGGTCTTCAAACCCAATATAATGACCCGTGTCATAAAAATTTGCCAGTTATTTGTACAATGCTTTGACTATTCTTGTGACTTAACGGAATTATCTGTGCAAGATACCACACTTTACACATAATAAACGTGTTTATAATACTAAACTAATTTAATAAAATCCATGTCACTAAGATTTTCAGAGCATATTTTTGTAACCTATTTTAAAGTTTTTTCCAGTTAGCTTCAATCATTGTGTTTAAATCTGGCTTTATGATTAGACCAAAAATGTGTGCTTCTTCTACCATACTAAAATTACTTGTAATGACAACAAGCTAGATTTGCTCACGTTTATTTTAATTCGTAGGCTCTTTCTTATACATCTTTTATTTTACCAAGATTTTCTGTATCTGTGTTGTTTTTTATGTAGACTATTACGTCGTCGTCATATGCTATACATTTGTGATTTTTATTGATAATACTTTTTTTAAATTCATTTATTTTTACTGCCATAGTTGGCGAAACTCTACACACGACATACAGACCTGGACTACTGTTGGTTTTCATTTACGAAGGACGTGCCAGTGCGTAAGCCAGCTGGATAAAGTTGCCCTTCTGAATTCTAGATGTTGTAGGATGTCCTTCAAAGTTCCTGTAACCCGTTTCCCTGTTTGACAGCATCCTCAGTCAGAACAAAATTAAATTAATACGAAATCACGACAACTACAAATACAATTCTGTTGCTATGTATTGATCAAAAAATTTATTCAAAATGAAAATAAAATAAAACAAAAATTACGGATGACGCCTTCAAAATGTCTACGTGATGTATGTCAATATTTAATATAAAGATAAAAGTAGCTCTAACAGTAAGTTATTATAGTTATATAATTGTTTACTGTTATTGTTTAGTTATTTTATTGTTGTAATTGTTATTACAACAATAAAATAACTAAACAATAACAGCAATTTAGCAGACTCTACACAATGAAAATATCGACACACAGTAACTCATTATCTTGGAAGTTAAAAAAAAAATTGTTAAATTTATTTTGTTTGATTTGTTTAATTAGGAAGAAGAATATCCAAGAAAGGGGATGCCAAATCAGTTTGCTTATTTAAAACAAGGTTTTTGTCGTGTATGTGCATTTTTACTTCTAAGGCTTCAAAAAAGTCGTTTACACTTATCATTACAAAAATGTTGTGGTTTTATGCGGTTATTTACTGTCGGTCTATGTTGAGTACCGATAATAGTTTTGCAAATGTAGATTTGTCAGCGTGGTTATTTCTAAATGCAGACATATGTTCTTTGTGTCGGTTGTTGAAATTTCTAGAAGTTTGCCCGATGTAGACTGCGTTACAATGTGTACAATCTGCAAATTCCAGCTTTTGTCAAAAAGCAAAATTTTTATTTCTGTTTAAATAACAAATCACGTGTCGTGTTGTAAGATTTAAAAGCTACGTTTGTATTTGAACAGGTATTTTGGAAATGTTTCCTGAAATGGTTGCAAAATAAGTTATCGAAACATACTGTTGTCTTTTTGTCTCTAGTATTTGCATAAATTGAATTAATCGCTAATTTGGATTATTTTCTCTCTATCATTATGTTTATTATTTTAACAGAGTACCCAAGTAAATGTATTTGCTTAATTATTGAAATTTCTTTTTCAAAGTTTTTTTGGGTCACGAGTATTGAAAACAGGTCGTAGTCCCTTTTGTCTTCTTCACGGACCACCATATAACAAATTAGAACCCCATGAAACATTGTACGAGGAATATAACCAAAAGACTGAAAGAAAGATTACCTTTTTTCGATCAAATCTACAGAAAATCTAAAGAAAAGTCATAAACTATTCTCCAAAAAAGAAATAAACGTCTGGTAGCAGCAAGTGCATTATGGAGGTGAATTTTCATAATAATGTTTGCTATTAAAAAGCAAATATGTCTTTAATGCAAGCAGGCATCAATTGGGTTACCTAAAACCTATAACGATGTACTGTATTTTATCAAAATAAGTTCTTGTTTGAAAACGTACAAAAAATTCCGAAATTAAACTTAAAATATTTTCGATAAAACTGGTTTCCTAGCCAACAAACCTGACGTTAATAGCAAATTGAGTTATTTAAATTTGAAGTATTTAGTGAAAATTGGCTACCAAGACGCACTTACGGCGTCTCGATTTTTTCTTAGAAACATTCTCCATATGTTGATGAAAAATCAAAAATGAAATAACATAAAGGATATTCGAAAATAAAAATTGTATGTATCACCAACGACTTATGGGCAATCCTGTGATTGTCAAGATAATTTTATAAGATGCAGTTCAAGAGATACAACGTTTTCTTGTATCTTGTATACTAACAATTATATTAAGCTTTACCGTATATGTAAACAGATAAAAACTTAAACTATTTCTAATTCTAAATATTTTTAAAAATCAAAAGTTTGCTCATTAACGAATTTTTCTATGAAAATTAGGGAAAACTTATCGACCGTAAACTTAACCAAAACTATGCCAAGGGATCAGAGAAAGGGTTGATTTAAAATGAATTTTCTGGAAATATTTTAGTAAAATGAAGGACAATGACGGTTGAAGCTGAAATGTAAGGATCTGTTGAACATTGTTGTACCGACATTTTCTTCACATAACTCGTATTAGTTTTAGGTTCTTCGCCTAAATTTTGCCAATTACGTTTTAAATCGCGACTTTGATGTTTTGAGGAAAACCTCAATTTTTTTGGAAATGCCTATAACTTTTTTTCTTTTAACTAACACGCGAAATAAATTGTAACTCCGGTTTACGGCTTTAAAATTAAATTTATTTATTTATTCAACGCTTGTTGGGTTACAATTCATTAAAAAATACGAGAACTGCAAAGACACAAGGCCTTAGTCTAAGACAGAACTGATGAAAATTATAAATCTACACATATTTAATAACTTGGGTGGTATGATGTCGATCATGTGACATCAGGTCATTAGTGTGGAAGTTTACAATAAAAAGTACTAAATTGCATTATTAAAGTTCACAGGGTTCATTAATAATATTTCATCAGATCATTATCTAAATAAACTTGCTAAATTAGATTTACGTATTATAAAGGAAACATTTATAAATGCTGAAATGCAGAATTGCATAAACTATACTATAATGTAAATTAATAATTAGATTTAAAATATCCCTATATACTTATATACAGGTCGATTACATAATTCCTCCATGCCCAGATGAAAACATAGGTCTTAGTGACGTAGTTTTTCAGGTTAATGTCTTCTAAGGGAATTTCTCTTATTTCTGAAGTTGATACTTCACTTGGCACTCGGTTCATTATAATGTCTCTATATCTGTATAAACAAAACATTGTATAATAACAAAAGTAATACTACATATAAGATAATAGTTCATTTGCTAAAACTTGAATGAAATAGTGGTAATTCTATACTCTGTAATGCATCTTTCGTATGCTGCATATGCAGATGGGCTGTAGATCATCAAGGTTGACTAGATCTAATTTCAGTAATGTCATTGTCGCTATTTCTTTCTTGAAATTTAGTTGATTCATTTTCATTTCTGGAATCTCCAAATGTGTAATTCGTTTCAAAGGGCTCTTGTAAGATCGAATAATTTGTTGTCCAAATTGTATCTGGCAATCTTCGGGAATACCAATTATGTATGCACCTTCAAGATAACAGTAACTTTGTTATTTGAGCACTTTTTGTTGACTATAGTTTCTTGAGGAAACACTGCAATCCATTGATCGTTGTTTACTTTCTGTATTTTTGGGTGATTAAGTTGAGCGGGATGCTGTATACAATTTTCGTAGTTGTGGGGAAAATTACATAAGTGTAATCTCACAAGGGCTGTCTTCATTTACTTCTTGGGTACTCTGTTGCAGAGATACATATTCTGCGGCACTAATTTTTTTGCATGGACTACTTGATAAACTGTAGTCTCTCTCGTTTAGGATAAGGTTAGGGTATGCAAATCATTTGGCGGTGATTGTAAGCGGAGGAAATAAGGGTGACCTAGAAAATAATATCAACTGGTCAGTGACAAGGGTGGAGAACTGGATGGCAAATAGTGGACTACATCTTGAGCCTCACAAAACTGAGAGTATAGTGCTAGTGGGATGAAGAACACTGAGAACAGTAACCGTCAAGTTGGGGAATGCAGAAAATTGTGGTCTTATCTCTTTATGGTGTTCAGTAACGTTAACAATGACGGATACTGGATCCAAAAGTGACGAGAGAAAAAAACGAGCGAGAAGTCTACTGTCGGTTACCTCTAATAGACGCTCATTTCTCACGGCTAGATGCTTGAGATTATTGTTGTCGTATTAAGGGGAAGATAGAGGATTGCGAGGGTGATAAAATAAGTGATATATTTATCTTGACTGCAATGTATGCAAGAACAAGAATGTGTTTGATAAACAGACTGTATATATTACATGAATAACTTGCTGAACCATAACCTACTTGTAATATATGTAGTTCATTTTGCAATTGGCTAATGTAAACCTGGTCAATTGCGTAGTTTAGACAGGAGACGGCTGATTTCAAGAACAAGTTCTATTGTTTAAGGGCATATTTAGTGCTATTTTTACCACTACAAAGGCAGAGTTCGTTCAGGCCTGTGTAGACAAAGAAAAGCGCAGGCACATTAAATCTATGTTGTAAAAGAAAAATAAATAGGTTAGTTGTATTCTTTGTTTTAAGTATGCCTACAGCAATTTGAAAAGGTTTGACATAATTTTAAATGCTACAAATTTGTGCAGATTTGAACCTGTGATGAGCACCAATAAGTACAATTTGGAGATTCCGACTCATCACAATGCAGTTTTATACCTGACGATCGTTTCGCTAACAAAATCAGCTTTACTACTACTGGATAAAATTTAATGTATCATGTTTATTCACACAACGAATTATTGTTACGCGTCGGTCATTGAACCAAAAATTTATGTACTATGTTTATTCAATCAAGCAATTAAAAGTTAGGCTTTGGTCATTGAATAAAAAAGTAATGTGCTCTGTTTTTCATACAAGCAAGTGAAACGTAGGCTTCGCCTCGCTGATAAACTAGATTTACTATCGTTGGAAAAAGTTCAATATACTTGCGAGTGAATAAATGTTGTGCCCGTGTCGTTTGAAAAGAAAATAAATGAGGATGAAGAGGAATAGGTAATGCTAGAGAAATGTGTAATATTATGGGTAAGGTGGCTGTACTAAATCATTTATACAAGTATGTATTGTTTTTCAATGGTAACCCGCCGTTTAGAGTAAATAATATAAATCTTATTATTTTCCACCCCATATTGTTGATGAAAACAAAACTTATTTAATGGTAGGTCGAAATGCCTCATAAAATAAATACTAGCAACTATACGTTTATTCCTGATATTCTAGTTCCCTGATTCTGATTATGTTAAAATACTGTAAATAGTAATGAATGTAAGTACCCTTGTAGGATATGAAATGATTTTCTATGTAAATTTGTAAGTTGTTACAATATTTCATAAATATGATGTAGATGCAATTGTTCTCAGGCTAACTTTATGAGAATGTAGAATTAATAAGGAGACATGGTATAGGCGAAGTAATATAGAATACACGGCAATATGAACCTTATGTCGTTTTGAGCGTTGCGATATGCAACGTCTGATACACGTTCCTCACAATTCCTCTAAATTATATTCAATCAATGCAGGAGTTCCTCAAGGTTCAGCTTTAGCCCCTACTTTGGTTCTTCTCCACACCAATGACCTCCTCTCTAGCACATCCAACCCTGTTCACAGTTACGCGGACGACAGCACCCTCCACTCAAATATACAATATCCTAAGCCTGTCTCCTTAGCCCAACTATATGAGGATCGCAGACTCATGAAGGATTCTGTCTCCGTGGGTCTCCAAAGAATATTAGACTGGGGAAGTAGAAATCTTGTACAATTCAACCCCACCAAAACTCAGTCTTGCTGTCTTACTCATAAGAGATACACCAGCTCTAGACCCATCACAATGAACAACCAAGTTATCCAAAGTAATGAGTCCTTTTCACTTGTTGGCATCTCTGTGGATCGATGTCTCAATTGGCACCAACATGTCACTTCAATTGCAGAATCGGCTGCTAAGAAATTAGGCTTGCTCTGCCGGGCTCGCAAATACTTTTCACCAGCTAATCTCTATACCTTATGTACTTCACAAATAAAGCCAAACCTCGAATAGTGCTCACACATCTGGGGTGCCGCTGCCGCTTCTACACTCGCTATCCTGGACTCCATTCAGAAGAGAGCTATACGTCTCATCGGTGACCCTACACTCACCCAAAGGCTGCCATCCCTTGCCCACCGACGTGCCGTTGGTGACCTCTCTCTCTTTTATAGATATCTGCACGGGCACTGCTCAGAGGAGCTTTCTTCCATAGTTCCTCCACCTGCTGCCCCCAACAGATCTACCAGGGGAACAGAGCGAATGCACCCTTTTACTGTCCAGGTCTCCAGACATAGAACATCTTGTTATGCCCGCTCTTTTGTCCCGAGGACTTCCAAGTTATGGAATTCTTTGCCGGCACATGTTTTTCCTTCTCCTCCGAACATCCAAATCTTCAAGTCTAGAATTAACAAGTTGCCTCTTTCCTCCTTGTCGACACCCACGGTACGATAGTATTTAGGCGGTAAGCCCTCGTGGTGTGTTGTCGAAATAAAAAATAAAATAAAAAAAAAACACGGGACTTTCGCCCCAATTAACCGGCGATCGCGTGGTTGAGAGTGATTGCGGTACCTTTATAGCTACATTATATCGCGCACGATGTTGTAGAGTGGGGCATACTCGATGATGCAATCATGTATAAATAAAAAATAACATTTTGTGTGATTGGAAAGTTGTTGGTGCTTTCCATTTCCAATTTGATATCTACCTTAGATGGATTTTTGGATTCCCTGTACTTGGGCAATCAAATAAAAACATGGGAAATTTTTCAAAAGTTTTGTAATCCAAGGTAGGTTGGAGTTGTCTATGATGGTTGAAATTCAGTCATGTTTCTATATGCCTTCTGTGGGGATTCGTTGAGAATTTAGTTGAGTCTTATATATCGAATGCCTACATGATCAAAGTTGTTCATGTTTTTCTAACGTTATTCTATCGATCCGTTTGGAATATCACAATAACAAAGCTAGGTCGTTCAGTGTTTGAAGATGTTTTGATGGACCACAAGCCTTTCGTTTAATTAATCAGATTTGGTCATTCATACGTTTCCCATTTTCAATATGGTACCAGGATCTTTTTATTTTGGGCAATCGACTGTAATAATTGATTCCGTGTAACTTCGCTGTGGTGGATAAGTTTCACATGCAGCGCCATGTACTCAATGTAACTTCAAAGCTTTATCTGCGTTGACTGCACCAATCAAAATAAAGCAATTTTTTTGCTCTGGGCTTTAGTTATACGTGGCAGCAATTAACTGAAAAAACACGCTTCTATAGTCTTTGAAAATATTACACATGTAGCAAGGAGGTATGCAGTAGCAAATACGGCCATCCTTCAGCATTGTATTGTATGTAGTAGCATGCCAACCTGCTTGAATTAGAGCTCTTGCTTCATCACTGTTTGCTTCCAAAAGTGTTCGAATTGCTGTAACTATACCAGGATTTCTCACATGTTCAATAATCGGGCTGCTGGATTAGATGTTACTTGTACATCTCCAGTCGTGCTACTCGTCTCAATACTGCCATTTATTAGTAGAACAGTTGAAGACCAAACGTACGTTGTTACTTGATTGCAGAATCACAGGTATCATTATGGGCAAGCGAACTGGTTTGAGAAGCCTATGTGTGTATTTCTTTCCATTTGATTGACTCGCCGTGCACAGGGTCAGCGAATATATGTAGTTTGCTTAACATCGGTACCCAATGAATTTAGATACTGCATGTGCTCCCAAGATGGAATCGCCTACGATGGAGGTAGCGAAGATATTAAAGCTGGGGCGGCTTGATTACTAGTATTTATAATCAATATAATATGATGGTCTCTGTCTCAATGCCAATATCACAATATCACCTTGAAACGTCACAGGTACTGAATTCTGATCGATAATGTCGTAAGAGGCATAAAAACCTTATTATATGGTTTTATATCAACCGCATAACCTGGATCTACCATAGGAGTATACTCATATACTGTATGCGTAGGTTTGCCGTCCACAATATTACACTCACAATTTCCACCGGGAAATCGGAAACATAGAGTTTACCAGCGGTAAGATGTTAAAAAAAACAATATTGGTGCTATTGAAGTATCGGTAGAAAAGTCTATATGATACTGACATGGTATCTCACATTTGAAAGCGTTGTTGTTGGCTTTTAGCGAAAACAGCTTTACCACGTCGATGTGATTCTCTACTGCAGGGTACTGGTGTTTATCTTTCATGTAAGACACAGTGTTCATTCTGAATGTATTTATCGATATCACTAATTTCATAGGAACCATCAGGAATAATTATTTCTAGTCGACTCTTTTCACCACTCACGGCAGAAAAGTAGTGAAACTTTTTACACCCACGCTCTATATATAGTGTTATATCTGTGAAAGTTTGCAAGCTCGAGCGATTAAACAGAGTGTGGTTTTAACACTAAAGGTGGAAATATTTCCAGCGCCATTGAAAGCAAGCGTACCCGCAATGACTGAAACACAGAGACTACTGTTTAAGTCTTTTATTTACAAATTGTAAACATAAGTGACCACATTATAGGTATTATAGTTTTGGTATACATCATGATTATACAACATCAATCCTCTAGATCGTGATTGTTGAGAGACAAGCACGATCTAGATTTTTGATGCCTTGATTACTCGTGAAATGTTCTTTAAGTTTAGTGTCTGGGCCACAAATCTGATAGCCAGTATGTGCAGCTCAACAGGTATTTTTTTGATGACTGTGTCAGCAAGACCTACACCTTGACACACCAACATTTATACTGTTAAAAAGGTATGATATATCTGCGTAATTATATAGGATGTAGCAGTCGTACAAAGTTTTAGTTCAGTTAACGATGCGTATTGTAAAACACGCAAAAGCCCACAGTCACAAACATACATCATGACCCAAAACAGCAAAGACATGGAGTTCTTTTACCAAGTTTCAGTTTCAGTTAGAAGTTTGATATGTGGTCCAAGTGGTTATGGTTAACAAATATTATGTTAAATTTGTTATTTGGTCCAAACGGCTTAAAATTTGAACACGTATACGTATACTCAAAGCCTTTATATATGAGCCTAAATATAGCAAGTTAAAGGAGGTGTTGTGTGATACTATCTATACAGTGAAAGCGAAGAGATATTAAATCCAGCACATGAAAAGAGCAATTAAATTTTTATATTAGATTTGTATGTGTAGATTGTATGTGTAGATATTAAGACATTGACAGTTTCTACTTGTGTCTGAAACAGTTGGTGCGTGATAATGCTGACATCATAGTTTTATTTAAACAAGATGAAATTGCTACATACAGATTGGAGATAACTTCTCTGGCCTCACTGTGAAGCCAGTAGTATGGTACAGTTTCACTAAGTAAGGACAACAACGGTCAATGAATTGAATATGAAATTAGTCTTGTGTATGATGATCATGTAACTCCCGATATGAGTTTTGAAAAGTTCAAACTTCTTTGTGGTGGATTTCGGCAAAACACTCATATTATGGTGGCTGTTGTTAAATATACTGATTTAACACAAGAGGTTTGATCACTATATATCTCGGTTAACTGAACAACGTAGATATTCAGTTGTACGGTTCACGAACGAATGTTAAGTTCATATCCTATTGGAGTCAAATACTATGTTGATAAATAATTCGCAGAGAAACATTCAAGTGATACAACAACATATAGTGTTATTTATTTCCGAGTTATCGGGCCCTGAACGACAACGCAACACATCCTCATTTTCCAGGAACCCCCGCACGGTGTGGGCAGTTGCAACCCAAATTGCAGTGTGAAAATGAATCAAGCAACTAGTCACTTCATTTTATAAGATATCTCAGCAATGGGGAAATCAGAATTTATACCTTCTCAACCTCTGAGCGCCTCCGTGGCCGTGCGGGAAAGTCGATTCAGACTTTCCAATACGGACTCGGGGGGTCGACGGTTCGAGCCTCACCGGCGGCAGGATGATTTTTCAAAATCACTGTCGTCGTTGAAGTCGAGCTCAAGGTGGAGGGTAGGTTAGTTTAGATGAGCAAAAAGGGTCAGCAATGGCCTAATTGCCAGTAAGCATATTACTTACCTTTCTCAACCTCTGACAACGAGAACATAAAAGAGGAACATCGCAACAGCATTATCGAATTTTCCACATTCCGCCCAAAAAAAGGTATAACTAAAAATATAGTCCTCAAAGCAGCACCCGACCCCAAGCAGACGAAGTTGCATGCCTAAGGCCAAGTCGCTTATAGTATGATGCATAAAACTCAAAGGCAAGAACGGAACCTCGCCATCGTTTTTAGTGGCCACCAGAAGAACCCCAAACCTCAACGAATTGAGGAAGGTAAAAGACCTTCACAGCATTAGAATAAAATGGGAACCCCTAATGAAGAAACAACAAGTCACGTAATTGTCAAAAATGTTGGCCATGGATCAAGCCAATGCAAACCTAAATCAAGATGCGCAAATGCATCAAGAACCACCACACCGAGGACTGCAAGAAGGTGATATGGAAGTTCAGTGTTGTAACTTCCCGTGTCTTCATGCAGATAGCTACCGCGAGTGCCCAGTTTACACCAAGTATATGGATCAGTTGGTGAAAACATATCAATATAACACACAAAACCATCTCACACATTTCCCAAGTCAAACACACAACTCACACATAATCTGATACATCTGTCCAACCTAAGACAAATGCTCCAACATCCCACTTGTAGTAATTTGGCACATTAATCAACGAACCAAAAATCCTCAGTAACATATGTGACCTGAGCCAAATTCTCATTATGTTCCTGTGACATTGCCATGTCAAACTTAGGAAAACTAAGTATTATCCATCAAGTCGCTCAAATGTATCCTTAAAAACAGGAAAATTTAATCTTGGAATGCCTGTGCCATTGAGAACAAGTTCAACGAACTCGAAATCTTAACCAAAAAAATTCAACCAGATATAATCTGCATACAGGAAACACACCTAACACGAAGAACACCAAAACTCCGATACTACGATAACAATAATCGCCGTAACACCCCATATGTAATGTAAACAGCATCATCCGGTAGAAAAAATTAACACCATCACAAACGTCTTGTTCGAAACACGCACCATAAAAAAACATAACACAACAGTAATCAATCGTTACAACAAAAACGTACCCCCACTTAACATCGACGATCGAGAATAACATTATGATCTAAACTCACAAAACAAAACACTCATAATAGAGGACTTTAATCCCAAACACAAATTAGAACTGTGTCTATAACGACGGTAAAGGCCTTAAATTAAACAACTGCATTTTACACAATTCATACACACTTCACTATCCAAATAATTAATTGTTTGCTTACTCAGACAACACATCTTCAACACTAGACGGCTGCATCTCAAATAATGTAAATATAAGAGACGTAAGACGCTGAATTAACTAGACTCAGATCACCTCCCCATCCTTGTAGAAACCAACACGCAAAATCACACCCCAGCACCCATACAAAAAACACAATTTAAAACTAACAGGAAATAGTATAAAAAAATCATAATAAACCCGTACACACAACACGGGACATAGATGACAATATCCGCATTCCCCACCGTCATACACGTTTACCTTTGATTGATTCGTCGTACACAAGGTCTGCGAATATGTGTAGTTTTCTTAACATCGTAACCCAATTAATCTAGATACTGCATGTGCTCCCAAGATAGAATCGTCATCGATGCAGGTACCGAAGATACTGAAGCTGGAGCGGCTTGATTACTAGTATTTATAATCAACATTATATGGTGGTCTGTGTCTCAATTACAATATCATAATGTTCTCCTCACATTGAAACGTCACACGTACTGAATTATGATCGATAATGTTTACATTTATATGCGGAATAATGCGCGTCGTAAGATACATAAAAACCTTACTCTATGGTTTTATATCAACTGCATAACCTGGATCTACCATAGGAGTAAACTCATAAACTGTATGCGTAGGATTGCCGTCCAGTCATCTAAGTATTTTAAATGTTAGCATAGCACAAACTATCAAAGTGATAAGAAATCTACTCAACACCACACGCATTTAAATATTTCATGTCCGGGTGTTTACACTTCGCCCAAAACAAAGTGCTGACAGATATCAGTAAACTCAACAGTGGCTCATCCTCTTTAAAACGTTTCATCATCCTGGTGGCCCTATGCCAAAATATGATTTATGGTCCACAAACGACCAAATGTCAAAGACGTGAGAACCTATTTCGATAACGACGACTGCATGAAATAGTCTGGCTTACCAAGAACACCTCTACACAACGATTGCCTAGTTGAAACTTCCACTTACAACATGACCAAGATCAAGGCTGATATTGTTCGTTATAAACTTATGTTTCTGTTTGATAATGGTCCCACGGTGAGACACCTTACTGCTGAAGGCTCCTACTAAGTGATTCTCATCTGTGCAGATCAAAGTACTTTTCGATATTTATATCAACTGGTTCTCTTATATGTCTAACTGTATTTAGGTTAATATTCTTTTGTGCAAACTGTAGCAGTTCATTGGAAAATAATTATCTCAAATATATCTGTTAATAAATTTATATAAAGGCAATGGTTTGCTTTTTATTTTAGTGGTTAAGACCCCTTCTTGTGACAAGATGTCAGCAAAGAAGATCATATGAGGTATTGTGAGTCGTGCTCGTTACATGTGAAAAGCAGTGTTCTATGGACATCTGCGCAGTGAAGCCACAAATTAAAAGTATGTGAATCGTGGGAAGTTGAAAAAGTGCCTATGCTAATCAAGCTTTCAAAATAGAATGACTACTTATTATATTAGTCCGAAAGGCAGTAACATAGAAGAACTTCGTGGAAACAATGAAAAATGTATTGTTTCAGCTCATTGAAGCTGTTTCAGCTAAACATAATGCAACTAAAATCACTTGGCATTGTTTGGTTTGTATATGTTTCAAAATAAAGAAAGAAAATAAATTAAATCATTCAATAATAAAAACAAAAATGTTACAGTGTCAAATAATTATGCAAATACCTCTCAGGAATTCATCGAGGAAATTTAGAGTTGCAGAATTACAGTTTGCCGAAGGCGTGAGTGGTTGGATGTTGGAACGTCTTTTATGGCTGTAGGTATTTTAAAATAAACTGTAGTAAATAAAAAAAGTTTTACTTTTACAACGGCTGTTTTATTTAGGTGACAAGTTTACAATTTAAGCAAATTATAGCATACAATTTCTAATACCACAAATACATTTTCTTTTATAAAATTTAACAGCGTGATACATACATATTGGAGTGTCTGCCACCAGCTTCGGCAACCTTCATCGTTTTTCAAATTGATAACATCCTCGCTGTAACCACATTTCAATAACACCTCTTTAATATAACTTTTTATGATAACACCTTTCACGTAACCTCTATCTACCCGCTCTTCGATAATATGTTTTTTCTATTTTGTTGGGTGATTCTTCTAAAGTAACGGTACCACAATCATAATCCATACACTGCAGTGTTCCTTGAAGAAACTTGATTTGTTTAACTATATCTGCACTCAATAAACCTAACGTTTTCGGTGTCTTGAACATATAGTGTGCAGATTGATAACCATTATAAATTACTGTTTCCCTGGATGCCTACTCTCTCACACAGAAGCCTAAACATTCCGTGTGATCGAGAAAGTTGTTAGTATTTTTTATTTCCAATTTGATATCCACTGGAGCTGGCTTTATGGAATCGCTGTACCTGGAGCAATCAAATACAAACATGGAATATTTTGTATAGGGCTTCTAATCCGAAGTAGGTTTAGGTTCTCTACCATCATACAAACATTCGATTTAATTTACTTGGTTAAAGTCAAATTCATACCTTCTGTGGGGATTTGTTTAGAATTCAAGTGAAGTATTATATCGGGAATGTATTTTCTAACGTTATTGTATCGAACCGTTTGAAATCTCATAATAAAAAATCTACGTCGTTTAGTGTTTGAGGATGTCTTAATTGACCACGAGCCTTTAGCTGAATTATTGAGATTCGGTAATTCTTACATTTCCCATTCTCTATATGGTATAAGAACCTTTTTAACCATAGTAATCAACTTTAGTAATTGCTGTTGTATAACATCGTTGGGGTGAAAATGTAGTAAATGTTAAACATTAAGCTTTATCTGCTTCTGCTGCGCCAACCAAATTGGGGTAATTTCTTGTTAAACGTATTAACGAATTGCTGAAAAGCTTTGTTATATACACTTTGAAAATATTACATAGGTATACGGTATTAAGACAAACAGCTGTCTAACAGCTGCCCAAAAGTTGCCCAATAGCTGTTGTGTCAAACTAGTATCTGTCTAACAGCTGTAGTGTTAGACACACAGCGGTCCAACAGCTGTCGTGATAGACAACTAGCAATAGATAGGTAGACGGACAACCAACTCGGAGCTAGTATACCTTAAACCGCTAAACAGTTTGTATCTCTTAGCACAGTAACCAACTAATAAGTGGTTTACATCAGACCAACAACCGACTTGTTTGAAACAAACAACTTGTTTGACCCAAAAATTTTGGCGAGATGGACGTGAGGGACAAGAGAAAAATATTAAGAAACAGATTTTAGTACAGGACACAACAAATCCTGCTGAAAACATTTGAGAGAAACACTAATGCTTAAACCTGATAGAACTAGTAGTAGTAGTAGTATTGTGCCAACCCCAGCAACCCAGCAACCATGCTCTACTTCTACTCGGTTCCGTCGCCAAACTGCCTCGACCTCGAGATGAAGGCCTCGATCCGAACCATTCTGCTCGCAAAAGTTTCGCATTCGCACAGGTAGTGGTAGGACGTTTCCTCATCCTCGCCGCATTCCTGGCAAATGAGATCCCTCTCGACGCCTATCAATGTGAGGTGTCTACTAAGGGCGCAGTGGCCTGTGAGCACCCCAAGGATGCGGCGAAGCGTAGGTCGACTCCTTCCGAGTAGCCAGACAGTTTTATCTCTGTCCGGCCCCTCCACGAAGTCCCTCGCCTGCTTGCAGCCACCAACCGCCCCTCTTCATTTCTTCCTAACAATGATGATGCTTTGTATTACTTATACAAACACCTAGATTTCATTAATGATGAAATTTAACCAGATAAAATGAGATATCCACACATAGAAGGTTTGCTAAAATTAGTTTTTATGAAAAGACTTAAGGCATTTACTTATGACAATCTTTAACACTATAGAGATATTCTAGAGTCAAACAGTATTCATAAAGTTAAATACGATCCCAATGGGCGAACTAACGCTTTCTCGGAAAAGTATTGATCTCTAATAAAACGAATGACAAATCCTTGAGCGGAATGTCCTCAACTACTCACCGTTTTAGTTACGACACACCTCTTAACGAAAAACAATAGACCGAACCTAGGATTCAGAATGTAAGTAATAGAAAAATCAGCACCAACAACTTGATGATACAAAATAACAACCAAACAAAATATGTATATTGGGATGACATAAATGAGATGGTTGATTGACTTAGACTTTTAGTCACTTCTCAAATTGCTGGTACTAATGCTCATAACAACGAAATTCAGTTAATCATTGCGGAACTGAAAGAAGCTGACGTTATCTCCTAGTAAACAGTCTGCGATTTAATTATCACAGTAGAGTCAGTACGCATAAAATCAGAGCCAAACCAATGCGATCGCTGCCGAAGGTTTGGTCATTCTTAACTTCCTGTAAGGGCGAATTTTGCTGTGTAAAGTGCGGTCAAAACCACGAGACCGCCAAATGTAAAAGGGTCAATACAGTCCCTGGATTTTGCTGTAACTGCACACGTGAGCACACAGCCAATTATTTAATTACCCAAAATCAGGAAAAACCACGAACACCACAAAGCCCTGGGTTTCACATGCAAAAGTTACGTTGGCTAATACCACCACCCACAAATCTACCATTCCAACTGCTCCTACTCCCACAAACTCTACTCCCTCGCATCTCACCAGCTTTTTCTAGTAATAACACTACAGTAGACAGGGATTTCCTTGTCTACTGTAGTGTAATTATTATATTATTATTATCATAACCCGATAATAACGCTATTAGGAAAGATAGTCTACAATGCAGCACCCGACCCCAAGAAGGCATGCTTAAAGCCAAGCCGCTTATAGAATCATGCATAAAACTCAAAGGCAAAACGGAACATCGTAATCGTTTTTAGTGGCCACCAGAAGAACCTAAAACCTCAACGAATTAAGCAAGGTAAAAGACCTTTACAGCATTAGAATAAAATGGGAACCCCTAATGAAGAAACAACAAGTCACGTAGTTGTCAAAAATTTTGGTCATGAAACAAGTCAATGCAAACCTTCATCAAGATGGATGAAGAACCACCACACCAAGGACTGCAAGAACGTGATATTGAAGTCCAGTGATGTAACTGCCTGGGTCTTCTTGCATGATAACTACCGCAAGTGCCCAGTATACACCAAGTATATGGAACAGTTGGTGAAAACAAATTAATATAAGACACAAAACCATCTCACACCTTTCCCAAGTCAAACACACAACTCACACATAATCTGATATATATATCCAACCTAAGAAAAATACTCCAACATCCCATATGTGGCAATTTGGCACATTTCTCAACGAACCAAAAATCCTCAGTAACATATGCGACCTGAGCATAATCCTCATGTTTCGTGACATTACCATGTCAAATTTAAAAAAAACTAAGTATTATCCATCAAGTCGCTAAAATTTATCCATAAAAACAATAAAATTTAATCTTGCAATGCCTGTGCCGAACTCGATTTCTTAACCGAAAAAATTCAACCAGATATAATCTGCACACGGGAAACACAACTAACACGAAGAACACCAAAACTACGATACTACAATAACGATATTCTCCGTAACACTCCATATGTAATGTAAACAGCATCTTCCGGTAGCAAAAATGAAAACCATCACAAACGCCTTGTTTGAAACACGCACCATACAAAAACATACCACACAGTAATAAATTGTTACGACAAAAACGTACTCCCACCTAATATCGACGATCGATAATAATAATACGATCCAAACTCACGAAAGAAAACACTCATAATAGGGTACTTTAATGCCAAACACTAACTGGAACTGTGTCTATAACGGAGGTAACGGCCTTAATCTAAACAACTCTATTTTACACAATACATACACACTCCACTATCCAAATAATTAATACAGCAATTTTGCTTACTTAGCTAACACACCTTCAACACTATAGGTCTGCATCTCAAATAATGTAAATATAAGAGACGTAAATGCTCAATGAACTAGACACAGATAAACTCCCCATCCTTGTAGAAATCAACACAAAAAATCACAACCACCCAAAAATCCCAGAAATCTACTAGCATTTGAAAATTGTTTCAGGCTGCGTTCACCCAATTAAACAGTTTACGTTTGTGTTAGCTAACAGTGTGTAAATGGTGTGTTTGTTTACCTATCACTAATGTCAAGGTCAAATAAACTTTAACTTCATTAAAAATGTTTATATCGATTAAGTTTAACTCTAAATCCTAAGTATGCATAATACTGATCCTGAGTTTTAGTTATTTTTTCTTCAGTTTCACTTTTAAAGATGATTCTCTCATAAGTTTGGTATTCGTCAACAATTTCTGCGGAATTTTCGTCATTACTGATATATTCCAGAAGCCTCACTGACTCAAAAATTAATGTAACGTATGTTGTTATTTATTAAGGCACCGTCTGTTTGATTAACAGTAGAGTTGTAAGCAGCAGTGACGTCAGGTAGTGTATTAAGCCACTTGTAGGAACAAACCAAGTTGAAATTTATATATATATATATATATATATATATATATATATATATATATATATATATATATATATATATATATATATATATATATATATATATATATATATATTCTCTTTCAAGATACGTATGACTCTATCCACTATAAGTGGAACATATGTAATAATTACTCACTATCAGTGCTATAGTGATTAATGTTGTATTTTTTCATTAATGCGTTAAATTTACAGTACTAACCCAAGATAAGATTGGATGTTACACGGTGCTGTACTATTAGCTTAAATATCAGCCATAGCTTTAGTCACCTCTTCATCATTTTTAGATTTAAGAGGGCGAGTCCACACATACTTTCAAAAACAATTGAGCGAGATGGAAGTGATGGATAAGAGAAAAATATTAAGAAAAAGATTTTAGTACAGCACACAACAAATCCTGCTGAAAACATTCGAAAGAAACACTAATTCTTAAACCTGATACAACGAGTAGTAGTAGTATTAGCAGTGGTGGGGAGGTCAACGCCAAGCAAGTAGGCCACCATGGGCCCTTTTTGCCAACCCCAGCAACCCAGCAACCATGCTATACTCCACCTCGGTTCCGTCGCCAAACCGCCTCGACCTCGAGATGGAGGCCGTAACGGTCTTCAATTGGACGGTAAGTACCTGATTCCTTTGCAGAGTCCTCGATCCGAACAATTCTGCTCGCAAGAGGAGAAATTTTTATATATATTCTCTTTCAAGATACGTATGACTCTATCCACCATAAGTGGAATATATGTAATAATTACTCACTATCAGTGCTAAAGTGATTAGTGTTGTATTTTTTCATTAATGCGTTAAATTTAGAGTACTAACCCAAGATAAGATTGGAAGTTAGACGGTGCTGTACTATTAGCTTAAATATCAGCCATAGCTTTAGTCACCTCTTCATCATTTTTAGATATAAGAGGGCGAGTCCTCACATACGTTCAAAAACAATTGATAACCACTAAATTGTACTTGTAACCAGAGGTTTCTTTGTAGCAGTCTGTAATTCAGCTAAATCAATCTACCACAAATCATTTAAACCCTTGATTATTGTACGTCTACGTCTAAAACTTATTCTTGCAGGTTTATATAATTCGTCAGTAATTCGCTTTTTAGTATCAGATGGTTCATATGTTATATCCAGCTGATTCAGTATCTTACTTAGATCTTTATTCTTTGGTATATCAATATCATGCAGCACATGGGAAGTTATATCATTGGTTAAATTTTTCAATTTGTCTTCAAACTCACTTTTAAGAACATCTAGCTCTGTTAGCCCAGTACGATAACACGGAAAAAACTGGGTTAAATACGAAAAAACATATAATAAGCAAAAAAACCTAAAGTAGAAACATCTAATTTTAATAATAAACAAAATTTCGCAATAAATAAACAGAGTAGTATGGAAACAAACCCCATAAAAATTAAAAATTCAAATAATGTTTTCTCATGAAACTAAAAAGCGACATCGAACTTTAGATAAGACCTATGCATAAATGAAAGACAAATTCTCTTTTTGAAAGATTAGAAAGGAAATTAAAGATTATATTAGGACTTGTAAATATTGCAACAAAAAAGAATATAATCTGTTTACATTAAACATATTAAATAAACAATCAATTTACATTACCTAAATAAATAAAAAACGGAAAATCGGATCATCAAACGGGGCTGATGCTGCAATCACTATCAAGATTCAATGATACAGAGAAGAGGATATACCACACACTAAGGCAGTACGAGTCAAAATTGAAGCAAGGTCTGGAAGCCATCAACAACATGAAGCCTTCCTACAAAGCAGTAGATAACGATTCATTAAAGATTCACATATTGAATGTTTATCAGATAGCTGATCGATATCTAGATGAACTTACTCATCATTATAGAAGCTTGCTAAACATACAAGCTAACATTTACGACTTTCTTCACATTGATCAAATCATAAACGCAGCAACGAGAAAACTACGACAGCATCTGGATATTATTTCATACCCGATACTTCGGTCAGAAATTGGTCACAGTGAGAAATATATTAATATGTACAGCTACTTCACAATAACAGATGTAACGCAATATATTATTTATATATGTATATGTATATATATATATATATATATATATATATATATATATATATATATATATATATATATATATATATATATATATACTAACTATAAAAGGTTTTATAACACGACATTTCTGTACTATACAAGAAGAAGGGTTAAGGGCAAAGCCGCAAGGAGACAACCGCATACACGTGTTTCAAGCTCATTAGCCATCACCAGTACGGTATAGCCAGGTGAAGATGGAAACACTCTGGATGAAGATGCAAAAATACATATATATCTATATACATGTGGTGGAATTTGTTTTTAACTGGGTGGAGACGGTAGATGGTGGTTTGTATACTACCCAAAACCAAAGTTTCGCATTTGTCTTCAGACAGCATTTTAAATTCATCTGATTTTAAATCATTTTGATGTATATCGCAGCACCATGCTCTTTACACAAGATATGTAAATTCTAACAAGGCCAGGTATCTGAATATCATTCTGCTGAGTTGTCGAAGATTCAACAAGTAGTGTAATCGATGCGTTTAGATAGCACTCATCTGCAATAATATCCTTCAAATGTGACTTTAAAGACTAAACATTTTCGAAAATTATAGTCAAGTAAGATGGATAATATTGCATAAAGTTCAGCGTGACTTTTAAGGCCTGTTAGCTAATGCATTAATTAATTTCTCTTTTCACAACTTCTTCACTTTTCTGCTTTGGCTTCTGGCCTTCTATAACTGGTAATATAAAGTTCGCATTGTTTAATAAAATAAGCAAGATGCTTCTGTCCACCGGAATATTCGGGGATCATGATAGCAGCTTGCCAAAATTCGGCAATGTGATTATTTGCCATTTCTAAATTATTTAAATTTAATTGATTAAAATTGTCTTCCTCTAATTCTAATAAAAGTTCGCTTTTCCTAATAGGCGATCTATCTCTTATCATTACACAACATACATGAACAAGTAATGGTTGTTAAGTATTACAGGGTGAATTGAAAAATAGAGCGCGAATAGGAATTATTGAACAAAATTATATATGGTATAAATGTAAAATAGATACGATATGAATGCAAACATAAAAATATTGGAGGAAACTTACAGGAAGCTTATTGGTACTTCTGCTATTGGTTTCTCGCTGATTTCCCTCTGGCAGTGTGGACTGATTTGCACCGGTGTGGATGTTCGATGTTGCACATAAACTTTTCGAAAAAAAAACCGAAACTAATTTTACGAAGATTTAAAGCTTGCCAAAAGTAGGTTTCGATGTGCAATACTGTTCTATGCAGCGCCAATTAGTTTTTTTCGTAGCGATTGTCCGAAAAAGTAATTTATTTATTTAAGTGGTACAATTATTTCAGTCTTAAAATTTATTATAAAATATGTGATTCAAAACAACATGTGAACAACTACAGTTACAGCGATTGAATGAAATAATGTTCTACAGAATTAACATAAATGCAAACGTCTGCATCAGCACTCTTACACAGGTCACTAAACTGATGACGCATGGTTTCAGGATTCGTCGTATTTTGTTTGTATGATGTTGAGAATATACAGGGATGTAACTATATATATATATATATATATATATATATATATATATATATATATATATATTTATATATATATATATATATATATATATATATATATATATATATATATATATATATATATATATATATATATATATATATATATATATATATATATATATATATATATATATATATATATATATATATATATATATATATATATTTTATATATATATATATATATATATATATATATATATATATATATATATATATATATATATATATAAATTTTAATTTAAGTTTCTAAGTCAAGGTAGGCGGCGCCTACCTTGCCTACCTTGCCTACCCCGACCAGCCGCCACTGGTAAATATACATATTGCCTGCCTATTGCTTAGTATAAAAATGTCTATCCATCAAATATATTCGATGCCTTAATTAAAAATATACCAAATGAAGTCAAAGTCATAGTAACCGGCACTCAAAATATCATCAAAAGTGAATGTGAAGCTAGTAAATGACACAAACTAGGTGGTTTAGTTGTAGATAAGCTAGAAACCTAAACGACTGAAATAATGAGGAACAAGGTGCTATTATGAGAACAGGTGCACTTGGAGAACTCAAATGACTATAATATATTTAAAAAAACCTGACTTTTAAGGCCTGTTAGCTAATGCATTAATTAATTCTCTTTTCACAACTTCTTCACTTTTCTGCTTTGGAAGAACTTTAGAAATTCCTTTATCCTTCCTAAATCCAGATATTTTAGATGCGCTTTGCATTAATATTTTTTGTCCGAAAGGAGCACCGAAAGGGAGGGTCTTATTACAAGAAAGAGCGGCAGTAGTACGTTCGTTAGATAATGCAATAATTTAGGTATTTCCGCCGATCGAAATATGTTAATTTTTGTGTTGTTGAACCACCCTTAATCGTTAGTGACCGACCACCTGCACAAGAATATAAGCAGAGTTGTCGATATTTAAAATTATATATCCTCTCACAACGGTAACTTGGTTAGTGCAAGTCAGGTTTTTTTAAATATATTATAGTCATTTGAGTTCTCCAAGTGCACCTGTTCTCATAATAGCACCTTGTTCCTCATTATTTCAGTCGTTTAGGTTTCTAGCTTATCTACAACTAAACCACCTAGTTTGTGTCATTTACTAGCTTCACATTCACTTTTGATGATATTTTGAGTGCCGGTTACTATGACTTTGACTTCATTTGGTATATTTTTAATTAAGGCATCGAATATATTTGATGGATAGACATTTTTATACTAAGCAATAGGCAGGCATATATGTATATTTACCAGTGGCGGCTGGTCGGGGTAGGCAAGGTAGGCTCCGCCTACCTTGACTTAGAAACTTAAATTAAAATTTATATATATATATATATATATATATATATATATATATATATATATATATATATATATATATATATATATATATATATATATATATATAAATATATATATATATATATATATATATATATATATATATATATATATATATATATATATATATATATATATATATATAAATATATATATATATATATATATATATATATATATATATATATATATATATATATATATATATATATATCCCTGTATATTCTCAACATCATACAAACAAAATACGACGAATCCTGAAACCATGCGTCATCAGTTTAGTGACCTGTGTAAGAGTGCTGATGCAGACGTTTGCATTTATGTTAATTCTGTAGAACATTATTTCATTCAATCGCTGTAACTGTAGTTGTTCACATGTTGTTTTGAATCACATATTTTATAATAAATTTTAAGACTGAAATAATTGTACCACTTAAATAAATAAATTACTTTTTCGGACAATCGCTACGAAAAAAACTAATTGACGCTGCATAGAACAGTATTGCACATCGAAACCTACTTTTGGCAAGCTTTAAATCTTCGTAAAATTAGTTTCGGTTTTTTTTTCTAAAAGTTTATGTGCAACATCGAACATCCACACCGGTGCAAATCAGTCCACACTGCCAGAGGGAAATCAGCGAGAAACCAATAGCAGAAGTACCAATAAGCTTCCTGTAAGTTTCCTCCAATATTTTTATGTTTGCATTCATATCGTATCTATTTTACATTTATACCATATATAATTTTGTTCAATAATTCCTATTCGCGCTCTATTTTTCAATTCACCCTGTAATACTTAACAACCATTACTTGTTCATGTATGTTGTGTAATGATAAGAGATAGATCGCCTATTAGGAAAAGCGAACTTTTATTAGAATTAGAGGAAGACAATTTTAATCAATTAAATTTAAATAATTTAGAAATGGCAAATAATCACATTGCCGAATTTTGGCAAGCTGCTATCATGATCCCCGAATATTCCGGTGGACAGAAGCATCTTGCTTATTTTATTAAACAATGCGAACTTTATATTACCAGTTATAGAAGGCCAGAAGCCGAATCACACGCAAATCGAATGTTACTAGAATTTATAAAAGCTAAAATCACTGGTAACGCTCGTGGCGTGTTAATTAGTTTAGAAAACCATACATGGGAAAATATAAAATTTGCTTTAAAAAATCAGTTTTCAGACCCCCGTTCAGAAAATCTTTTATTTAATGATTTAAATACTAGCTTTGTGACTTAATCACAAACTATTCAGGAATATTTCAATGTAATTAAAGAAAAGCTAAAGATTTTAATTGAACATGTAGATATACAAGATTTAGTAAACGATGTAAAAACTTACAAGAAAGAATTTTATCAACAAAATGCAGTGGCAGCATTTAAAGCGGGTGTAATAGAACCTTACTTCTCGCATCTTAGATTAGTTAGTGTTAATACTCTTGATTCACTTATGTTAGAATGTAATAGGATAGATAGCGAAATTATACAGTCGAATTTCATTAATAGCCTGAGAAACAAAAATAATACAAAAACAAATCATAACACGCCTGTACAGCATAGACAGACGTATACCCAAAAATATTTCCAGCATTTTCCCAATTTTACAACAAACCACAACAAATCACACAACAAAGGCAACCGTTTCCTTCTCAGCCAATTTCTAACATAAGACCCGTTCAAAATTTTAATAAAAATATACAACACGCTCCAACTCAATTGAGTAGAGAAACAACCCCCCAAAATCCTAACTCAAATTCACCAGTAGAGCGACTGCACTCAACTTTTGTAGAAAAATTGCGAATTCTTAAATTACAAAACCCACAAGAGAGGCCTGCAACCCTAATGATAACAGCAACCCTTATTTACAACAAATCTATTCATTCGACAACTGGGTATTTACCTTTTACATTACTATACGGCCCCTACGACGACTTACCAACAGTCGCACCTGAAACCACCCTTTACGAGGAATACAACAACAATAGACTCAAAGAAATAATGCCTTTCTTCGACAGTGTACATCAGAAACAAAAAGTAAGTGGAGACAAAAGAATTTCTAAAGCAAATGCGGACAGACAAACGACACCAGATTTACAAGAAACGACACAACTAGCTATTAGAGTACCGAAAGTAAGAAAAACAAACCCTCTTTATAAATTACGATAACATCCTAAACAAAAAGACAACATTGTTACATTTCCTAAACCAAAAGCAAAAGCACACGTTTCTAACATAAAAAGAGTAAGAAAGACTTTTTCGTTACAGGACAAAACTACTACTACTACAAACAACGATGACCCTCAACCTGGCCCATCCACTTCAAATAACACCGATAAAAACTAACGGATATTTTAAAGAGTATTTAGGCATAGCAAAAATACTCAAACATTATCATAAATTTTATTTTTATTTCAATATTACAGATATAGAAATTAATTATAACATATTATTAAAAAATTCTAATTTTTTAAACACTGGACAAATGTCTGCAAGTAACGAACGATATTTACTAATTTTAGATGACCATTTGTCACGATTAAGTGAACTACAAAAACTATCAATGCACAGAACTAAACGTGGATTAATAAACGGAGCAGGCTCTTTAATTAAAATGATAACAGGAAATCTCGACCAAGAAGACTTAAAAGAAGTCAATAAAAATTTAGATAACCTTTTCCAAAATCAAGAAGATATAATTACCCAAATTGATAATTTAAATTCATTTGCTAATATAATCACACAAAGGTACGAAAAGGACCAAAAAATTATTAATCAAAATCTAGATCATATTTATCGGACTTTTTCCACTTTAGATAGCGAAAGAGAATTGTCGAGTAAAATTCATTTCCAAATTCACGTAGCTGTTAAATTACTCCATAATATAGAGATAATTCAAAGAACTATTTCCTTAAGTTTTAACGAAATTACTAATATAGAGCTCTTTACCACTAGTGATCTGTTAAATATTATCGATCACTTAAAGTTAAGTCATGACAGAAATGAATTGATCGACTTTGACAAAAATCATGTTTTTAAGGTTGTAGAATCTACCAAATCTCATATATTATCGGTTAAGGATACGATTGTATGCCTTTTAAAAGTTCCTATCCTACATCCCAATCCTGGTTCTTATTTTCGTGTTTATCCTATACCACAAAATTATATTCTCCTAGTACCACCCAGCTCATACTATTTAGAAACACCGTCTTCAAACTTATGGACCCAAGAGAAGTGCCCCTCTATAGAAGACGTGGTTATATGCAATAATCGCCCACGAGAAGAACATTGTCAGCTTGACACCTTACAAAATTGCACTTCTGCCAAAGTAATGAACCCATACGAAATATCAACTCAGCTGCAGAATGGTCAGATCTTAATATCCCCTAGCTCAGCAACCACTATTGTCGAAAATTGCGAAACATCGTTAGAACGAAAAATCTTCCAGGGAAACGGTCTAGTAACATCCCTCAATTCGTGCAAAGTCAAGATCAATGAGGAAATCAACATCATATCCATTTTAAGCCAATTCATTGAAAAGAAAACAAAAAGATAAAAGAAGCATTGTCTCAAATACAACAGCATCCATTTCATCTCCGACCGTCCATGCAGTATTCCCACTTAGGCATTACCATTGGTATATCCATCGCTGTTACCATTGTACTTCTGTTTCTTTTAAGAAGAAACATTCAGAGCATCCTATACAAGTCCAACAGGCAAACGCAAACAGAAGAAGTGTCCGAACACGAGGACGTGTTAAAGATTTAAGGGTGGAGGAGTTGCATCCCTGTATATTCTCAACATCATACAAAATACGACGAATCCTGAAACCATGCATCATCAGTTTGGTGACCTGTGTAAGAGTGCTGATGCAGACGTTTGCATTTATGTTAATTCTGTAGAACATTATTTCATTCAATCGCTGTAACTGTAGTTGTTCACATGTTGTTTTGAATCACATATTTTATAATAAATTTTAAGACTGAAATAATTGTACCACTTAAATAAATAAATTACTTTTTCGGACAATCGCTACGAAAAAACCTAATTATATATATATATATATATATATATATATATATATATATATATATATATATATATATATATATATATATATATATATATATATATATATATATATATATATATATATATATATATAATATAATATAATATAATATAATATAATATAATATAATAAATAATAACACTATGATACCTATCTAGTTTTCTCGTTGCAATGTGATATAGGTTTCTTTTATTAGCAGCTCTATGGAAATTTGTGCCGATACGTCCAGGCCACCCATTAATATGTTAATAAGAAAACACCGTCTAATAATAAGAGACCGAGGTAGGCGCTTAGTATCGTTGCCTAAATTTCATGTGAATCTTGAAAACATCAGATCTCGCTCTCTCTCTCTCTCTCTTTTTACAACTACTGCAGCAGTAGTACTGCTATACGATGTGAAGAAAGTCGAGACATATGCATAGCCGTTAGGCGACAAACACTGTTGCCTCTCTCCACACTATCCTGCTAGAGTGGATTTGGAGATAATAACCTCTAAAGTCGGGTCTTTAGAGGTCATTTTTCAAAAAATTATGAAATAGTGATGCGTGGCTCGTGGCTTCGTACTAAATCGTTGTTCAATCGAGCATTGTATTCAGATTCAGACAGAGACAGAATCAGAATTTGGCGCTGTTTTGTGTTTTGCTATAGCTACTAGCTACGACTACGCATACGCATGTGTTTTATTTTATGTTAAACTGTGAAATCGAAGGTGAAAAACCTGTATAATAACACAACATGTGTCGGCAGGTAGCTCTACGCTCTCGCTCTACCTATTGTGTTCAGTAAATTTGGAATTCGGTTATTCACTTGATGCCCATAGGCCTATCCATATACTGTGACTGGCGTGGCTACGTGAAACTACATATCTAGAAACGGATAAGTATTATAATACTTTTTCCATTTGTTTTCTTAACGTGTAAAATAAGTAACTTTTAGAATTTTATAAATAATGGATTTTCCAATTCATGACATAATTTGTTCGTTAATAGTAAATCCATTTTCTACATGTAAAGATGAGATGAGATATTATGATTCAAGGTCGACCTATACCAGCTATTAACGTTGTGCAACCCGATCATAAACACGGCCAATCTTTTTCGCGATCTTTCAACACGCATTGGTATACTAGTTCCCAATGGTTATGTGGGAGTTACTATAAACAAAGATTGTTTTGTTGGCCATGTTTGTTGCTTTCTAAGGTGAGAAATAATGTATGGGTCTTGAAGGGGTTTTCGTATTTAAAAAATTTATCTGCTAGTATTAAAAAACACGAATTTTCAAAAGAGCATATAAGTAGTTATCTTAGTTTAAAACGACTGGAAACGAATAGTTCAAATATACGAGATGCTTTGGAAATACACTCCTCTCTATCACTAAAATTATACAACGACGAGGTGAGAAAAAATCGGAAATTACTGTGTTATTTGATAGACATTACATGCTTTTTAGCAAAACAGGAATTATCATTTAGGGGGCATAACGAAAAAAACCGACTCCTTTAATGCGGGGAATTTTCGCGAAAAATTTAATTTATTCATAAAAAGAGATATAGAAATGCAAGAAAATTTAAGAAAAATTGGAAATATATTTTCTGGCTTGTCCAAAACCATTCAAAACGACTTCATTGTTGTATTTCGGAAGATCTTATGAAAACTATACATCAGGAAATCAGAGAATCTTTATTTTTTGCAGTGCAGGCAGATGATACCACAGATATTTTAGAAAAATCTCAGTGTGCGATTTCAGTTAGATATGTAAATAAATTTGGCGAGATAAAAGAGAGATTTCTAGGCTTTTATGATGTAAGTGAAGACAGAACAACTGATGTAATGTATGTTTTAATAACATCCGTTTTAAATCCTTTCGATTTTAAAAATAAATTAGTTGGGCAATGCTATGACGGCGCCAGTGTCATGTCAGGTCCTTTGAACGGCTTGCAAAAAAATTAAAGATGATGCTTCTTCAGCTTTATGCACCCATTGTAGCGCGCATAGATTAAATTTAGTATTGCAAAACGGACAAAGAATATAAAAAATTGTCGTATTTTCTTTGCAAGTGCAACTTCAATCCCAGGCTTTTTTCATCAGTCTGCAAAACGAACGTTTATACTAGATTCGATAGTAGGAAAAAGAATTCCGTCTTCTTCTGAAACTAGATGGAGTTCACGCTCTAAGATTATTCATGTTTTGGACTCTGAATGGGAGGGTCTAAAAATTGTTTTTCAAAAAATTATTGACGTCCGATCATCAGCGGCGGAGTCCATAAATGGGGCGAAAGGTTTTCTTAGATTTATGAAGGATTTAGAGTTTGCATTTTTAACCACGGTTTATAAAACCATTTTTGACATTACAGATTTATTATTTGATATACTTCAAAAAAATCATTAAACATAAATTATTGCAAAAATTAAATCTTTTTGGCCAGGGATCGTATCAAATCCTTGAGAAATGAGTCAACCTTTGATAAATTATTTGAAAAAGCGGGACTAAAAATTACCACTAATCTTGAACCACCCCACAATAGACGCAAATTATCTGAAACTGCTTTAGACGATGAAAAAACATCTTTGCGTATTTTGTTTTATGAAGTAATAGATAATATTACAACTCAAATAGAAGTCAGATTTGCAGATATGTCACAACTATTATTTCTTTCTCTAGCTGATTCATCAAAATTTAAAGAATACCGTAAGGATTTTCCAACTGATCTAATAACTACTTTAACCAGCTTTCATAAAAATACGTTCGATAAACATAAACTGATAAACGAGCTAGAAGTAATATATTACGACGAACAATTTGAAAAACTAAATGCAGGAGCAATTTTAAATAATTTTGTGGTTAACGATTTTCGAAACATATTTACCGAGGCTTATAAACTAATTGTTTTAATCGCGACGATTCCAGCAACAAGTACCTCAGTTGAGAGGCATTTTTCTTGTTTAAAGCGTATTAAAACTTTCAGCAGAAATTCGATGAAGAATGACCGCTTATCAACTCTTGCACTTATTTCGATAGAAAAAAATTGCTATGTTTTCTCCAAGATAAAGATTCAGATGAATTTGCGAATAATATAATAAATAAATTCTCATTAACAAAAGACAGACGTATCAATTTAATTTATAAAAAGTAACTGTAATTTTCAAACGAGGTGGGGTTATGGTTAGGCTGTGAGGGGATGAGGAGGCCTACGTCGCGTAAATTAACTATTTTGAAGTAATACAAATTTAAATAGAAACACGCAGACATTTTTTTTATTTTTATAAAATATTTAAGCGGAATATGCTTTGCAATTCAGAATTCGCGGCACTGTCGCCTACCCAAGCGAGTGGGGCACGAGCCGCCACTGATATTTACTATGCGATAACATCAACTTCTTTCGGTTCTGCAATGATTAATTGAATTTCGTTGTTATGAGCATTATTACCAGCAACTTGAGAAGCCACTAAAAGTCTAAGTCGATCAACCATCTCATTTATGTCATCCCAATATAGATATAGATATTTTGTTTGTTTGTTATTTTGTATCATCTAGTTGTTGGTGCTGATTTTTATATTATTTACATTCTGAATTCTTGGTTCGGTCTGTTGTTTTTCGTTAAGAGGTTTGTCGTAACCAAAACGGTGAGAAGTTGAGGACATTCTGCTCAAGTATTTGTCATTCGTTTTATCGATACTTTTCCGAGGAAGCTTTAGTTTGCCCCATTGGGATCTTATTTAACTTTATGAGGACTGTTTGGCTCTAGAATATCTCTATAGTATTGAAGATTGTTAAGCTTTACATAAAAACTAATTTTAGCAAACCTTCTATTTGTGGATATTTCACTTTATCTACTTAAAGTTCATCATTATTGAAGTCTAGGTGTTTGTATAAGTAATGAAAAGCTTCATCATTGTCAGTTCAATCAGGTTTAAGCAGTAAGTTGTTTTGTTTTTAGCAAGAGTTGTTGTGTGTTGTACTAAAATCTTTTTCTTAATATTTCTCTCCTGTCCATCACGTCATAATTTTGCTATTGTGCCTTCCAGGCATTTAGTTCTTTATGACTTCTTTCCTTCTGTTTTCTGTGGAAACTCCAATAACATCAATCGAGCAGTCTTCTATTCCGACAAATATTGGAATTATGTAATGAGATTTGTTTTGAACATGCACATGTTGTATAATATCATGTTGAAAATTGCCATCCAATTTATTTTGTGACACAAAGGTGGTTACAAATTAAAAATGACTAAATTTTTCAGATAATCTGAATAAAGAGTCATCCATGATACTATCTGTTAACCCGACATCCACTGCATGATGTCCTAGTTTGATTAGTTTCTTTTTTTGATCAGGAGCTACTTTAAAGGAACCAAATCGTGCTTGTAAATTAAAATATACCTACATCTAATCTGAAATAGGGATGGTAATAATGTGTACTATTGGCCTATAGCATCATTCATCTCACTAAGTAACTTTACTGTTGCTGATTTACTTCCAACAATGTTGGTAATAACAGCTGCACTGAGAAGTATCAAGTTTTCCTGAGAATCTTCGGAGGAAATACTGATTACATCTTTTGATTTAAATCGTCTTTATTAGCAAACTACAATCACTACAGAAATAGATGAACCAATGGAGATATAAATTTATGGAGTCTTAAAATGATCATAAGAGATTTTGAAAGTTGACACAGGAACCGAGCAGAAAAATACAACCAGTGAGAGCGGCTGGTGGAAAGAGGAGGAAATGGAACAACAGAATCTACTTAACAGCCAATGTAACATCGGTAAGCTCGGTCAAAGTCTAAACGTAAAAGATAGTTGGTGTAAACATGAAAGTTAAATGTGATTGTATCCACATGGTGTGTCGTGTGAATGAAAACAACAATTTTAGATAACATCGACCACCAAATGTGATAAATTAACGAAAGAAAACAAATGTAATCATTCAATAAAAAAATGTTACAGTTTCTACTAATTATGAAAATATCTATCAGGAATACATCGAGGAAATTTAGAGTTGCAGAATTTAAGTTTGCAGAAGGCTTGAGTGTCTTTTGTGAATGTATATGACTGGACTGGAAATATATTTTAAAACAAAACTAATAAATACATTTACTTTTACAATGGTTCTTTTTATTTATGTAACTAGTTTACAATTTAAGTAAATAATAGCATACAATTTGTAATACCACAAATACATTTTCTTTTATCAAATTTAACAGCGTGATACATACGCATATGTGCTACAATTGCGGCAATCGTCATCTTTTTTTGAAATTGATAACATCCCCGCTGTAATCACATTTCAATAACACCTCTTTCGCGTAAACTCTATCTTCGATAATATGTTTTTCTATTATGTTGGGTAATTCTTCTAAAGTAACGTTACCCAATCATAATCCAAACACTTCTGTGTTGTTTGTAGTAACTTTATATATTTAACTAAATCTGCATTTAACTGCATTTGGGGTGCATATCTACATATTCACCCCAACAAATACAACAGCGATTATTAAAGTCGATTACTATGGATAAAGCGGTTCTTATACCATATAGAAAATGGGAAATGTATGTATTACCGAATCTCGATAATTCAACTTAAGGCTTGTGGTTGATTAAGACGATACAATACTATGGTACTACACCATGCATTCAATTTTAAACATTAAAGTTTATCTGCATCTGCTGCGGCAACCAAATTAAAGCAATTTCTAGATACGGTATTAACGCATTGCCAAAAGCTCTCTTATATAGTCTTTGAAAATATTACATAGGTATACAGTATCATGAGAGACCGCTGTCTAACAGCTGTGCAACTGCTGCCCAACAGCTGTCGTGTCAAACTAATCGGTTTAATCACGTTGTTGTGTGTGTTATTACCAACGGCTTGAGAAGCCACTAAAAGCCGCAGTCAACACGTTTATATTATCCCAGTGCACATACTCTTTCAGAGTCTTATTATGCATCATGATACCATAACATGAAGTTATGAAAGTAGGACGTGACTTTGCGCCCGCTTATTTTCCTAGAATTAGTATTATTATTTGTTGATATTTGGGAGAACTGTTTCTTAAAATGTCTTCTTGGGGATCGTTCTATTTTCTGTGAAGACTAGTAGCTCTCATAATAACTGCATAATCAGGTAAAGCTTGCGAATTTTCCATAGCAGCCGTAACAGGTTTTCTCAAACATATTAATTCCCACAGATGATTAGTACCAATTATTACCAAACATAATTTGATAGCTATGTCCATTCTTATCATCTATGTTTAACAACAAATTTCATAGGTTTGTTTCCAAGCATCCAAGTGGTTTTATCATAAATAACACTATATGTTGTGTCACGTTAATGTTTCTCTGTAAAATATTTATCGACATAGTATTTAACACCAGTAGGATATGAACTTAACATTCGTTCGTGAACTGAACAACTCAATACCAACGTTTTTCAGTTAACCGAGATATATAAAGTGATCAAACCTCTTGTGTTCAGTATGTTTAACATAAAATGTTTGTTTTGCCAAAATCCACCACAAAGGAATTTCAACTTTTCAAAACTCATATCGGTAGTTAGATGATCATCATACACAGGACTAATTTCTTATTCAATTCATTGATCGTTGTTACCCTTACTTGGTGAAACTGTACCATACCTGAAGTTAGCTTCACATTGAATCCAGAGAAATTATCTCCAGTCTGTATGTAGTAATTTCACATTGTTTAAATAAAACTATGGTGCATTATCACGCACCAATTGTTTCGGACACAAATAGAAACTCTCAGTATGTCTACCCATACAAAAATACGATTTTATTTTATCTTGCTTATCACAGGCTACATCATCTAATATAAAAATTGAATTGCCCTTTGCATTAGCTGGGTCAAATATTTCTTTGTTTTCACTGTATAGATAGTATCCAACAACGTTTGTAGCACACAACACCTCCTTTAACATGCTATATTTAGGCTGATATACAAAGGCTTTGAGTATACGTATATGTTTTCAAATTTTAAGTGGTGTGGACCACATATCAAACATCTAACTGAGGTTGGTCCAAGAAGTCCATTTCTTTGCTGTTTGGGTGATGATGATGTGGTAACAACATCATCTATGTTTGTGATTGTTGGCTTTTGCGTGTTTTATAATACACATCGTTAACTAAAGTAAAACTTTGTACGACCTCATTAACAGTATAAATGTTGGTGTGTCAAGGTGAAGGTCTTGTTGACGCAGTCGTCAAAAAATTACCTGTTAAGCTGCACGTACCTGGCTATCAGGTCAGAGGTTCAGGCACTAAACTTAAAGAACGTTTCACGAGAGGTGATCAAGGCATCAATAATCCTTGTCTCTCGACAAGTACAATCCAGAGGATTGATATTTTTTAATCATGATGTATACCAAAAGTATAATACTTATAATGTAGTCACTTATGTTTAAAATTTTTAAATAAAAGACTTGAACAGTACTATCTGTGTTTCAGTCATTGCGCGTACGTTTGCTTTTAATGGCTCTACGTCAATGGGAATATTTCCACCGTTAGTGTTAAAACCACCGCTTGCAAACTTTCACAGATATAACACTATACCAGTCAGAGAGCGTGGGTATAATAAGTTTCAGCACTTTTCTGCTGTGAGTGGTGAAAAGAATCGACTAAAAATAATTATTCCTGATGGTTCGTATGAATTCAGTGATATCGATAAATACATTCGGAATCAGCATTGCGTCATTAAATTAAACAACAGTACCCTGCAGTAGAGAACAACATCGACGTGGTAAAGCTGTTTTCACTAAAAAGCCAACAACAACACTTTAAAATGTGAGATAACATGTCAGTATGACACAGACTTTTCTATAGATGCTTGAATAGCACCAATATTGGTGTTTTCTAAACAACGTCTTACCTCTAGTAAACTCCATGTTTCCGATTTAGCGATGGAAATTGTGAGAGTAAAGACGATTCGTTTAGAATGTAATATTGTGGATGGTCCTTACCACGACGGCAACTCTACGCATACAGTATACGAGTTTATTCCTATGGTAGATCCAGGTTATGCAGTTGATATAAAACCATATAGTAAGGTTTTTATGCCTCTTACGACGCGCATTATTTCGCATATAAATGTAAACATTGTCGATCAGAATTCAGTACCTATGTCGTTTCAATGTGAGGAGATTATTGTAATAGTAGAATTGAAACAGAGACCACCATATTATGTTGATTATTAATACTAGTAATCAAGCCGCTACAGCTTCAGTATCTTCGGTACCTGCATCGAAGACGATTCTATCCTGTGAGCACATGCAGTATCTAGATTCATTGGGTTACGATGTTAAGGAAATACATATATTCGCAGACCCTGTGCACGACGAGTCAATCAAAGGGAAATAAATACACATATCTATTGTATCGGCATTCCCGCCTCTCCGGAAAGAATTGTGATCGTTTTTGTGAAATCAGCTACAATGTTTCAGGTGTGAATTAAAGTTTGTGAGTTTTTGGATGTATTTTGTGTGATGCATCTTTGTAGCTGTCTTGTATGACTTTGGAGAATTCAGATATTGTCATCTATGTCTCGTGTTGTATGTACGGGTTTATTATGATTTTTTTATACTGTTACCAGTTGGTTCAAATTGTGTTTCTTGTATGGGTGCGGAAGTGTGATTTTGCGTGCTGATTTCTACAAGGATGGGGACGTTATCTGAGTCTAGTTCATTGAGCGTGGTACGTCTCTTATATTTACAATATTTGAGATGCAGACGTCTATTGTTGAAGGTGTGTTGTCTGAGTAAGCAAAATGGTTATATGAATTATTTGGATAGTGGAGTGTGTATGTATTGTGTAAAATACAGCTGTTTAGTTTAAGGCCGTTACCTTCGTTATAGACACAGTTCCAATTTGTGTTTGGCATTAGAGTCCTCTATTATGAGTGTTTTGTTTTGTGAGTTTAGATCGTATTGTTATTCTCGATTGTCGATGTTAGGTTGGCGTACGTTTTTGTTGTAATAATTGGTTACTGCTGTGTTATGTTTTTGTATGGTGCGTGTTTCGAATAAGGCGTTTGTGATGGAGTTAAGTTTTGCTACCGAAAGATGCTGTTTACACTACATATGGGGTGTTACCGAGATTATCGTGTTCGTAGTATCGGAGTTTTGGTGTTCATCGTGTTAGGTGTGTTTCCTGTATGCAGATTATATCTGGTTAAATTTTTTCGGTTAAGATTTCGAGTTAGTTAAAATTTTTAAATAAAAAACTTAAACAGTAGTATGTAAGTTTCAGTCATTGCGTGTACGCTTGCTTTCAATGGCTCTACGTCGATGGGAATATGTCCACCGCTGGTGTTAAACCACACTTGGATTCATCGCTCGCGCTTGCAAACCTTCACAGATATAACACTATACCAGACGTAGAGCGTGGGTGTAATAAGTTTCACTGATTTTCTGATGTGAGTGGTGAAAACCGTCGACTAGAAATAATTATTCCTGATGGTTCGTATGAAATCAGTGATATCGAGAAATGAATACAGAATGAGGATTGCGTCTTACATTAAACATATACATCAGTACCCTGCAGTAGAGAACAACATCGACGTGGTAAAGCTGTTTTCGCTATATGCCAACAACAACACTTTAAAATGTGAGATAACATGTCAGTATCATATAGACTTTTCTACCGATGCTTCAATGGCACCAATATTGGGGTTTCTAAACAACGTCTTACCGCTGGTAATTCCATGTTACCGATTTATCGGTGGATATTGTGAGAGTGTAATATTGTGGATAGTTCATACCAGGACAGCAAACCTACGCATACAGTATATGAGTTTACTCCTATGGTAGTTCCAGGTTATGCGGTTGATATAAAACCATATAGTAAGATTTTTATGCCTCTTACGACCCGCATTATTTCGCATATAAATGTAAACATTATCGACAGAATTCAGTACCTGTGACGTTTCAAGGTGAGGAGATAATTGTGATATTGGAATTGAGACAGAGACCACCATATTATGTTGATTATAAATACCAGTAACAAGCCGCCCCAGCTTCAGTATCTTCGCTACCTGCATCGAAGACGATTCTATCTTGGGCGCACATGCAGTAACTAGATTCATTGGGTTACAATGTTAAGCAAACTACATATATTCGCACACCCTGTGCACGGCGAGTCAATCAAAGGGAACGAAATACACAAATAGGCTTCTCAAATCAGTTTGTTTGCCCATAATAATACCTGTGAGTTTGCAATCAACCTACAAGATATTTTTTACGATTGGTCCTCAGCTGTTTTACTAATAAATGGCAGTATTAGGACGAGTGGCACGATTGGAGATGTACAAGTAATATCTAATGCAGCAGCCTGATTATGGAACATGTGACAAATGGTGGTATAGTTACAGCAATTCGAACACTTTTGGAAGCAAACAGTAATGAAAGAAGAGCTATAATTCAAGCCGGGTGGCACCCTACTTCATACAATACAATCCTGAGGGATGGCCGTTTCTACTTCTGCATACCTCCTTGCTACTTGTGTAATATTTTCAAAGATTATAGAAGGGTGTTTTTTCAGCTAATTGCTGCTATGGATAACTAAAGCTCAGAGCGAAAGAAATTGCTTTATTTTGATTGGAGCAGTCGACGCAATAAGGCATTAAAGTTACATTGAGTCATGGCACTGCAGGTGAAACTTATCCATCCCAGCGAAGTTATACAGAAACCATTTTACAGTCGATTGCTCTAAATAAAAAGATCCTGGTACCATATAGAAAATGGGAAACGTATGAATTACCAAATCTGAATAATCCTAGGAAAGGCTTGTGGTCCATCAAAACATTCTCAAACACTGAATGACCTAGCTTTGTTATTGTGATATTCCAAACGGTCGATAGAATAACGTTAGAAAAACCTCAAAAACTTTGATCATGTAGGCATTCGATATACAAGATTCCACTTAAATTCTCAACGAATCCCCACAGAAGGCATATAGAAACATGACTTAATTTCAACGCGCATATGTTGGTAGAGAACTCCAACCTACCTTGGATTACAAAACTTTCGAAATACATCCCATGTTTGTATTTGATTTCACCAAGTACAGGGAATCTGAAAATCCATCTATGGTAGGTATCAAATTGGAAATGGAAAGCACCAACAACTTTCCAATCACGCAAAATGTTATTTTTTCATTATACATTATTGCATCATCGAGTGTGCCCCACTCTCCAATATCGTGCGCTATATAATGTAGCTATAAGGTTACTGCAATCGCTCTCAAGATGAGGTGCGTAGTCGTCGATACTCAGGGTTTTTGACTGCCTGAATTTACACCTAAAGAATTTGAAATTTATAGAGGTTTCCAAACTGAGCATTGTTTGTTTAAACCACATATGTTTACTACCTGCAGTCATAATCAAGCAACTGTATCGAAATTTTTCCATATGTCTGACACAAGTAGAAACTGTCATTATTTTTATGTCTACCTATTCAAAAATACGATTTTGTGTTGTCTTGCTTATCACAGGCTACATCATCAAAAATTAAATTGCTCTTTGCATCTGCTGTATCTAATATCTCTTCGTTTTCACTTTTGTAGCATACAACATCTCCTTTAACATGCTATATTTAGTGAATAGTTAGCTGCTTGGGGTGTGACAAACACAATAAAAGTTAAAAGAAACTTGGTATGGGTGTGAAATCAAAGACAATCACCAAAAGTAAACGTAGCAGTAAAAAAGTAAAGTGCGATGGTAAAATACCATTCGAAAACATACTAAATTTAAAGCAAGGCTCTATAAAAGTTGGTAAGGAGGTTCCATCTGTGAACAATTTACTGCATCTAACGAGAGAAGTGATTGAAAATTTTGGTGGCCGTAAGAAAGCAAGACACCTCGAGTTATCCCATACCGAAAAGTGAAGGTATCTTTCCACTACTACCTCTATCTTTTTGTGTTCTGTCAGGAGTAGGTGCTCTGGGGGCGGTGCTGCAGATATTGCTAAAGCTCTTAACGATGCTAAATCAGCCAAACTAAAATTGGAAGAATCAGAACCTGATAACTACACGATGTAGGCTATTGCTGTTGGTCAGCGAGGTAGTGGTTTGTATATGAAGAAACAACGAAGCGGTTATGAATTGTATTTACATAAACCAAAAAACGTATATGTTGTTTACCTCTAACATATGTAGATCTTGTGAAATTTTTTGATAAAATGAAAATCTACTATTTTAGATGCGAGACACTTTACCATCAGCTGGACCACGTAAAACTGAATCATTCGTCATGAATTAGCAAACAAAGAGCCTGGCAGTTATTGGGTTGCAGTTAGGAAACGCGGTGATACAACTGTGTACTTTGACTCTATGGAAACTTGAAGCCACCAATTGAATTGTTGTGTTATCTTAAAAACCATACTATATTGTATAATCATGATGTATACCAAAAGTATAATACTTATAATTGTGGTCACTTATGTTTAAAATGTTTAAATAAAAGACTTACACACTAGTGTGTAATGACAAATGTAAAGACCTGGTGTTCTTTACCTGGCAGTAAAATAAAATCAATAATAGAACGGGGTCAGTAATAGATGCTTATTTGCAAAATTGTGGATTCCACGGCACCAGGGCAGGCGTAGGAACTGTGGAAACAACGGTAATGTAACGACGAAAAATGTAAATACCTGGTGTTTTCACCTGGCAGTAAAAATTAAATCAATGAGAGAACGGGGTCAGTAATAAATGCTAACTTTCAAAATTGTGGATTCAACGGCACCACGGACCTGGTGTGGGCAGACGTAGGAAATGTGGAAAGAGCAACTTTTTCACAAGGGCAATGTACTGACGACAAATAAGAGAACGGGGTGGCAATGAGCGCGAATTTGAGACATATGTTGGTAGAATAGGGAGACTCTGTCTGATTTTTCATACGAAATGCCCTTGCTTTTATATGATGCTGATACACCTTCTCAATGCTAGAGACGCGCACGCCGGTTAATTGGGGCTTTCGTCCCGTGTATCAGACGTTGCTTTCGCAACACTGAAAACGACATTAGGTTCATATTGCAGTGTATTCTATATGACTTCGGCTATACCATGTCTCCTTATTAAACATTCTCATAAATTAGCCTGACAACAATGGCATATACATCATATTTAATAAAATATTCTAACAACAGGGAACTAGAATATCAGGAATAAGTGCAGATTACCTGTTAAAATACATTTACAAATATAGTTACAAGTATTTACTTTATGATGCAGTTCGACCTGCTCTACCATTAAATAAGTATTGTTTTATCAACAATATGGGGTGAAAAATAATTCGATTTATATTATTTTCTCTACACGGCCGGTTACAATTGAAAAACATAACATATTTGTATAAATGATTTAGTACAGCCACGTTAACCATAACATTCCCGAGTAGGGCGGATACAGGATCCATAAGTGCGAGAGAAAAAACAAGCGTAGCTTCTACGGTTGGTTACCTGTAATAGACGCTCCGCCGTGAGATCCGGAGTAACGTCTGTGCGAAATTACCACTAAGTCGTATAAACGTTCCTTGGGAGTGCCGCCTATACTTTAGGTACTACAAAGTAGGTTGGCGCTGCGTCTTCACTATATTTCGAACTACTGAAATTGGCAAACACAATAACAGACAAGAAGGGCATAGTGTCATTTCGATCGACACACTTCAGAGGGCATAATAATAATGTAGAAGAAAAACGTATGAACGTTCGTTGCGTGTGCCGCCTATAGGATGTTTTAGGGACAACAAAGTAGGTGGAGTCTCACCTGGGCGCTGACTTGGCGGCGGCTGCACTGTGAACTACGCTTAACTACGAACTGAGAAGAAGGTGGTCAATATTTGTTTAAGCATACAATGCCGTGCCACCTCTGGAAGTGGTGTGGTCATTGCGGTATGCCTTTATAGATAGATGTTGTCCGGCACGAATGTCGGGGCCGGATTAGTTGAGAGTGACCTACGTCAACAGCGCCGCGTAACAAAAACGTAGTCGATTTCAGTGCGGACCGTCATAACAATCGACACCCATTTAAAGGGCAACACAAAATCCGAAACATGACTACAGGGGTAAAGTTACGTAAGCAACAACCGAAAAATATAGTTAAAGGCCAAAGAAGAAGAAAAACGGACCGTCACTATCGTTCCGACGTTTGTTCTGTATGCTGTACGACAAGATATTAACCCATGTTCTTGGAAATCAACATCACCATGGACTTTTCGGAAACATTTGTTTTTGAACAACTCTGTTTAAATATTTTAAATTTGTAGAACGTCCGAATTTTTCAATAGGAATGTTGAAGGTGATTAAAAACACAAATCTGCTTCTTTATATAACACTTACCTCCTTAATTTCTTCAATAATTCATTTAATTCATTGTTATGCGCGTTATTACCAGCTGCCTAAGAAGCCACAATACAGGCTGTGTGGGGTGGTTAATCTACATGCCAAAATCCAATGTTCTGTTGGAAATGCATCAAGGACGAAACCCGCCCCAAGGAATCTGCCCCATTTCCGTCCAGAATCAAAGAAATGATACTTGAAAAATATTCAATGCGTATACTAAGCTACACATCAGAAACGCCACCGACAAACGATACGCAAACAAACTCATCAAACAAGAACTAACGATGTGAGCGGGTCTAACTTAAGACAGTTCCTGTTGGAAATAAAAGAGTGAAAAGGACTCATTACTTTTAATTGCCTTGCTTGAAGTTCTTCAGCAGTTATCTTGGTAAATATACAGCCTCCATAAAACTTTTACTTATGTTCTGGGTTTTCTCTAACTTTTTAAACGTTTTTACTAAACTGCACGCTGCTAGCTTCTTGCCTGGTTTAGGTTTTTCTTAACAGTCCAGTTCTTATTACTCCTGGATATCATCATACATTTCTTTTGGTTATTATGTCCAAAGCACACACTGCTTTTCACTTGTAACGAGCACGATTCACAATACTTCATATGATTTTATTTGTGACAATGAAGGTTGCTTAGCTACTAAATTAAAAAACAACACTTTCTGGTATATACCTTTACTAACAGATATATTTGAGATATTTATTTTCCAATGAACTGTTACACTTAACACAAAAGTATATTAACATATTTGTTATTATTATACAGTTAGACATATAAGAGAACCAGTTGATATACATATCAAAATGTACTTGGATGTGCACAGATGGAAATCAGTTAGTATGAGCCTTCACCAATCAGGTGTCTCTCAAACAGAAAGATAAGTTTATACAAACCATATCAGCCTTGATTTTGGTAATGTTTCAACTAGGTGATCGTTGTGTAGAGGTATTGTTGCTAAGCCAGACCATTTCATGCAGTCGTCGCTATCGAAATAGGTTCTCACTTCTCTCACATTTGGTGGTCGAAGTTCTCTAAAATCAGGACCGTCGTTTTCATTCATATGACACATCATGTTTATACAATCACAATCAACTTTCATGTTTTCATCAAGCATCTTTTACGTTTCGACTTTGACCGAGCTTACTAATGTTACATTGGCTGTTAAGTAGATTTTGTTGTTCCATTTCTTCCTCTTTCTACCAACCGCTCTCATTGGTTGTATTTTTCTGCTCGGTTGCTGTGCCAACTTTCAAAATCTATTATAATCATTTTAAGACTCCATAAATATATATCTCCATTGGTCCATCAATTTCTGTAGTGATATTTTGCTACTTCTGGTAAATATTCTTTAGAATAGCTTAGTTAAAGATAACTCTGAGGCGTAATGAGTGTAAGATAACGCAAAGAACTGGGTGGGGCAGTACGGCCAAGTATACAGCACACAATTCAACTATATTTTTACTGTAAAAGTCTTCACCTTCAGATTGGCGTTCATCTATATAAGCGTGCTCTTTTATTTCCAACAGGAACTGTCTTAAGTTAGAGTCGCTCACATCGTTAGTTCTTGTTTGATGAGTTTGTTTGCGTATCGTTTGTCGGTGGGGTTTCTGATGTGTAGCTAGTGTACGTATTGAATATTTTTCAAGTATAATTTCTTTGATACTGGACGGAAATGGGGCAGATTCCTTGGGGCGAGGTTCGTCCTTGATGCATTTCCAACAGAACATTATATTTTGGCATGTAGATTAACCAGCCCACACAGCCCATATTGTGGCTTCTTAGGCAGCTGGTAATAACACGCATAACAATGAATTAAATGAATTATTGAAGAAATGAGGGAGGTAAGTGTTATATAAAGAAGCAGATTTGTGTTTTTAATCAGTTTCAACATTCCTATTGAAAAATTCGGACGTTCTACAAATTTAAAACATTTCAACAGAGTTGTTCAAAAACAAATGTTTCCGAAAAGTCCATGGTGATGTTGATTTACAAGATCATAGGTTAATATCTTGTCGTACAGTATACAGGACAAACGTCGGAACGATAGTGACGGTCCGTTTTTCTTCTTCTTTGGTCTTTAACTATATTTTTCGGTTGTTGCTTACGTAACTTTACCCCTGTAGTCATGTTTCGGATTTTGTGTTGCCCTTTAAATGGGTGTCGATTGTTATGACGGTCCGCACTGAAATCGACTACGTTTTTGTTACGCGGCGCTGTTGACGTAGGTCACTCTCAACTAATCCGGCCCCGACATTCGTGCCGGACAACATCTATCTATAAAGGCATACCGCAATGACCACACCACTTCCAGAGGTGGCACGGCCTTGTATGCTTAAACAAATATTGACCACCTTCTTCTTGTTCTTCTCAGTTCGTAGTTAAGCGTAGTTCACAATGCAGCCGCCGCCAAGTCAGCGCCCAGGTGAGACTCCACCTACTTTGTTGTCCCTAAAACATCCTATATGCGGCACCTGCAACGAACGTTTATACGTTTTGCTCCTCCATTATTATTATGCCCTCTGAAGTGTGTCGATCGAAATGACATGCCCTTCTTGTCTGTTATTGTGTTTGCCAATTTCAGTAGTTCGAAATATAGTGAAGACCCAGCGCCAACCTACTTTGTAGTCCCTAAAACATCGTATAGGCGGCACTCCCAGGGAACGTTATATATAATTTCGCACAGACGTTACTCCGCTTCTCACGGCGGAGCGTCTATTACAGGTAACCAACCGTAGACTTCACGCTTGTTTTTTCTCTCGCACTTGTGGATCCTGTATCCGCCCTACCCGGGAATGTTATGGTTAACGTAGCTGTACTAAATCATTTATACAAATATGTTATGTTTTTCAATGGTAACCGGCCGTGTAGAGAAAATAATATAAATCTAATTATTTTTCACCCCATATTGTTGATGAAAACAATACTGATTTAATGGTAGAGCAGGTCGAAATGCCTCATAAAATAAATACTTGCAACTATATTTGTAAATGGATTTTAACAGGTAATATGCACTTATTCCTGATATTCTAGTTCCCTGATTCTGATTATGCTAAAATACTGTAAATAATAATGAATGTAAGTAGGACATGAAATGATTTTCTGTGTAAATTTGTAAGTTGTTAGAATATTTTATTAAATATGATGTATATGCCATTGTTGTTAGGTAATTTATGAGAATGTTTAATAAGGAGACATGGTATAGGCGAAGTCATATAGAATACACTGCAATATGAACCTAATGTCGTTTTCAGTGTTGCGAAAGCAACGTCTGATACACGGGACTTCGCCTCAATTAACCGGCGTGCGCGTCTCTAGCATTGAGAAGGTGTATCAGCATCATATAAAAGCAAGGGCATTTCGTATGAAAAATTAGACAGAGTCTCCCTATTCTACCTCGCTACATCTGTCTCAAATTCGCGCTCATTGCCACCCCGTTCTCTTGTTTGTCGTCAGTACATTGCCCTTGTGAAAAAGTTGCTCTTTCCACATTTCCTACGTCTGCCCACACCAGGTCCGTGGTGCCGTGGAATCCACAATTTTGAAAGTTAGCATTTATTACTGACCCCGTTCTCTCATTTATTTTATTTTTACTGTCAGGTGAAAACACCAGGTATTTACATTTTTCGTCATTACATTACCGTTGTTTCCACAGTTCCTACGTCTGCCCTGGTGCCGTGGAATCCACAATTTTGCAAATAAGCATTTATTACTGACCCCGTTCTATTATTGATTTTATTTTACTGCCAGGTGAAGAATACCAGGTCTTTACATTTGTCATTACACACTAGTGTGTAAGTCTTTTATTTAAACATTTTAAACATAAGTGACCACAATTATTATACTTTTGGTATACATCATGATTATACAATATAGTATGGTTTTTAAGATAACACAACAATTCAATTGGTGGCTTCAAGTTTCCATAGAGTCAAACTACACAGCTGTATCACCGCGTTTCCTAACTGCAACCCAATAACTGCCAGGCTCTTTGTTTGCTAATTCATGACGAATGATTCAGTTTTACGTGGTCCAGCTGATGGTAAAGTGTCTTGCATCTAAAATAGTAGATTTTCATTTTATTAAAAAATTTCACAATATGTTAGAGGTAAACAACATATACGTTTTTTGGTTTATGTAAATACAACCCATAACCGCTTCGTTGTTTGTTTATATACAAACCATTACCTCGCTGACCAACAGCAATAGCCTTCATCGTGTAGTTATCAGGTTCTGATTCTTCCAATTTTTGTTTGGCTGATTTAGCATCGTTGAGAGCTTTAGCAATATCTGCAGCATCGCCCCCAGAGCACCTATTGCTGACGGAACACAAAAAGATAGAGGTAGTAGTGGAAAGATACCTTCACTTTTCGGTATGGGATAACTCGAGGTGTCTTGGCTTTCTTACGGCCACCAAAATTTTCAATCACTTCTCTCGTTAGATGCAGTAAGTTGTTCACAGATGGAACCTCCTTACCAACTTTTATAGAGCCTTGCTTTAAATTTAGTATGTTCTCGAATGGTTTTTTACCTTTGCACTTTACTTTTTTACTGCTGCGTTTACTTTTGGTGATTGTCTTTGATTTCACACCCATACCAAGTTTCTTTTAACTTTCATAGTGTTTGTCACACCCCAAGCAGCTAACTATTCACTAAATATAGCATGTTAAAGGAGATGTTGTATGCTACAAAAGTGAAAACGAAGAGATATTAGATACATCAGATGCAAAGAGCAATTCAATTTTTGATGATGTAGCCTGTGATAAGCAAGACAACACAAAATCGTATTTTTGAATGAGTCGACATAAAAATAATGACAGTTTCTACTTGTGTTAGACATATGGAAAAATTTCGATACAGTTGCTTGATTATGACTGCAGGTAGTAAACATATGTGGTTTAAACACACAATGCTCAGTTTAGAAACCACTATAAATCTCAAATTCTTTAGGTGTAAATTCAGGCAATCAAAAACCCTGAGTATCGACGACTACGCACCTCATCTTGAGAGCGATTGCAGTAACCTTATAGCTACATTATATAGCTCACGATATTGGAGAGTGGGGCACACTCAATGATGCAATCATGTATAATGAAAAAATAACATTTTGCGTGATTGGAAAGTTGTTGGTGCTTTCCATTTCCAATTTTATATCTACCATAGATGGATTTTCAGATTCCCTATACTTGGAGCAATCAAATACAAACATGGGATGTTTTGCGAAAGTTTTGTAATCCAAGGTAGGTTGGAGTTCTCTACCAACATATGCACGTTGAAATTAAGTGCTGTTTCTATATGCCTTCTGTGGGGATTCGTTGATAATTTAAGTGGAATCTTATATATCGAATGCCTGCATCATCAAAGTTTTTGACGTTATTCTATCGATCCGTTTGGAATATCACAATAACAAAGCTAGGTCATTCAGTGTTTGAGAATGTTTTGATTGACCACAAGCCTTTCGTAGGATTATGCAGATTTGGTAATTCATACGTTTCCCATTTTCTATATGGTACCAGGATCTTTTTATTTAGAGCAATAGACTGTAAAATTGTTTCTGTATAACTTCGCTGGGATGGTTAAGTTTCACCTGCAGTGTTATGTAACTTTAATGCCTTATTGCGTCGACTGCTCCAATCAAAATAAAGCAATTTGTTTCGCTCTGAGCTTTAGTTATCCATGGCAGCAACTAGCTGAAAAAACACCCGTCTATAATCTTTGAAAATATTACACAAGTAGCAAGGAGGTATGCAGAAGTAAAAACGGCCATTCTTCAGGATTGTATCGTATGAAGTAGGGTGCCAGCCGGCTTGAATTATAGCCGTTTCATTACTATTTGCTTCCAAAAGTGTTCGAATTGCTGTAACTATACCACCATTTGTCACATGTTCCATAATCGGGCTACTGCATTAGATATTACTTGTACATCTCCAATCGTGCCACTCGTCCTAATACTGCCATTTATTAGTATAACAGCTGAGGATAAATCGTAAAAAATATCTTGTTGGTTGATTGCAAACTCACTGGGCAAACAAACTGGTTTGAGAAGTCTATTTGTGTATTTCGTTTCCTTTGATTGCTTCGCCGTGCACAGGGTGTGCACAGTAGTTTGCTTAACATTGTAACCCAATTAATCTTGTTACTGCATGTGCGCCCAAAATAGAATCGTCTTCGATGCAGGTAGCGAAGATACTGAAGCTGGGGCGGCTTGCTACTAGTTTTTATAATCAACATAATATGGTGGTCTCTGTCTCAATTCCAATATCACAATTATCTCCTCACCTTGAAACGTCACAGGTACTGAATTCTGATCGATAATGTTTACGTTTATATGCGAAATAATGCGGGTCGTAAGAGGCATAAAAATCTTACTATATGGTTTTATATCAACCGCATAACCTGGAACTACCAGACGAGTAAACTCATATACTGTATGCGTAGGTTTGCTGTCCTGGTATGAACTATCCACAATATTACACTCTCACAATATCCACCGATAAATCGATAACATGGAATTACCAGCGGTAAGACGTTTAGAAACCCCAATATTGGTGCCATTGAATCATCGGTAGAAAAGTCTATATGATACTGACATGTTATCTCACATTTTAAAGTGTTGTTGTTGGCATATAGCGAAAACAGCTTTACCACGTCGATGTTGTTCTCTACTGCAGGGTACTGATGTGTATCTTTAATGTAAGACGCAATCCTCATTCTGAATTCATTTCTCGATATCACTGATTTGTTACGAACCATCAGGAATAATTATTTCTAGTCGACGCTTTTCACCACTCACATCAGAAAATCAGTGAAACTTATTACACCCACGCTCTACGTCTGGTATAGGGTTATATCTGTGAAGGTTTGCAAGCGCGAGCGATGAATCAAAGTGTGGTTTTAACTTTAACACTAACGGTGGAAATATTCCCATCGACGTAGAGCCATTGAAAGCAAGCGTACACGCAATGACTGAAACTTAGATACTACTGTTTAAGTTTTTTATTTAAAAATTTTAACCAACTCGAAATCTTTACCGAAAAAATTGAACCAGATATACTCTGCATACAGGAAACACACCTAACACGAAGAACACCAAAACTCCGATACTACGATCACGATAATCTCCGTAACACCCCATATGTAATGTAAACAGCATCTTTCGGTAGCAAAACTTAACTCCATCACAAACGCCTTGTTCGAAACACGCACCATACAAAAACATAACACAGCAGTAACCAATTATTACAACAAAAACGTACGCCAACCTAACATGGACAATCGAGAATAACAATACGATCTAAACTCACAAAACAAAACACTCATAATAGAGGACTTTAATGCCAAACACACATTGGAACTGTGTCTATAACGAAGGTAACGGCCTTAAACTAAACAACTGTATTTTACACAATACATACACACTCCACTATCCAAATAATTCATATAACCATTTTGCTTACTCAGACAACACACCTTCAACAATACACGTCTGCATCTCAAATAATGTAAATATAAGAGACGTATAACGCTCAATGAACTAGACTCAGATAACGTCCCCATCCTTGTAGAAATCAGCACGCAAAATCACACCCCCGCACCCATACAAGAAACACAATTTAAACCAACTGGTAACAGTATAAAAAAATCATAATAAACCCGTACATACAACACGAGATATAGATGACAATATCTGAATTGTCCAAAGTCATACAAGACAGCTACAAAGATGCATCACACAAAATACATCCAAAAACTCACAAACTCTAATTCACACCTCAAACATTGGAGCTGATTACACAAAAACGAACACAATTCTTTCCGGAGAGGCGGGAATGCCGATACAATAGATATGTGTATTTCTTTCCCTTTGATTGACTCGTCGTGCACAGGGTCTGCGAATATATATATTTCCTTAACATCCTAACCCAATGAATTTAGATACTGCATGTGCTCACAGGATAGAATCGTCTTCGATGCAGGTACCGAAGATACTGAAGCTGGAGCGGCTTGATTACTAGTATCAACATAATATGGTGGTCTCTGTTTCAATTCTACTATTACAATAATCTCCTTACATTGAACAACATAGGTACTGAATTCTGATCGTCAATGTTTACATTTATATGCGAAATAATGCGCGTCGTAAGGGGCATAAAAACCTTACTATATGGTTTTATATCAACTGCATAACCTGGATCTACCATAGGAATAAACTCATATACTGTATGCGTAGAGTTGCCGTCGTGGTAAGGACAATCCACAATATTACATTCTAAACGAATGTCTTTACTCTCACAATTTCCACCGCTAAATCGGAAACATGGAGTTTAATAGCGGTAAGACGTTCTTTAGAAAACACCAATATTGGTGCTATTCAAGCATCTATAGAAAAGTCTGTGTCATAGTGACATGTTATCTCACATTTTAAAGTGTTGTTGTTGGCTTTTTAGCGAAAACAGCTTTACCACGTCGATGTTGTTATCTACTGCAGGGTACTGTTGTTTAATATAATGGCGCAATTCTGATTCTGAATGTATTTATCGATATCACTGAACCATCAGGAATAATTATTTCTAGTCGGTTCTTTTCACTACTCACAGCAGAAAAGTGGTGAAACTTATTATACCCACGGTCTATGTCTAGTATAGTGTTATATCTGTGAAAGTTTGCAAGCGGAGAGATTAATCAAAGTGTGGTTTTAACACTAACGGTGGAAATATTCCCATTGACGTAGAGCCATTGAAAGCAAACGTACGCGCAATGACTGAAACACAGATAGTACTGTTCAAGTGTTTTATTTAAAAATTTTAAACATAAGTGACTACATTATAAGTATTATACTTTTGGTATACATCATGATTATAAAATATCAATCCTCTGGATTGTACTTGTCGAGAGACAAGGATTATTGATGGCCTTGATCACCTCTCGTAAAACGTTCTTTAAGTTTATTGCCTGGACCTTTGACCTGATAGCCAGGTACGTGCAGCTTAACAGGTAATTTTTTGATAAGTGCGTCAACAAGACCTTCACCTTGACACACCAACATTTATACTGTTAATGAGGTATGATATATCTGAGTATTTATATAGAATGTAGAGGTCGTACAAAGTTTTAGTTTAGTTAACGATGTGTATTGTAAAACACGCAAAAGCCAACAATCACAAACATAGATGATGTTGTTACCACATCATCATCACCCAAACAGCAAAGACATGGACTTCTTTGACCAACCTCAGTTAAATGTTTGATATGTGGTCCACACCACTTAAAATTTGAAAACATATACGTATACTCAAAGCCTTTATAATCAGCCTAAATAAGGAGGTGTTGTGTGCTACAAACGTTGTTGGATACTATCTATACAGTGAAAACAGAGAAATAGTTGACGCAGCAGATGCAAATGGCAATTCAATTTTTATATTAGATGATGTAGCCTGTGATAAGCAAGAAAAAATAAAATCGTATTTTTGTATGGGTAGACATACTGACAGTTTCTATTTGTGTCCGAAACAATTGGTGCGTGATAATGCACCATAGTTTTATTTAAACAAGGTGAAATTACTACATACAGACTAGAGATAATTTCTCTGGCTTCAATGTGAAGCTAACTTCAGGTATGGTACAGTTTAACCAAGTGAGGGTAACAACGATCAATGAATTGAATAAGAAATTAGTCCTGTGTATGATGATCATCTAACTACCGATATGAGTTTTGAAAAGTTGAAATTCCTTTGTGGTGGATTTTAGCAAAACAAACATTTTATGTTAAAGATACTGAACACAAGAGGTTTGATCACTTTATATATCTCGGTTAACTGAAAAACGTTGGTATTCAGTTGTTCAGTTCACGAACGAATGTTAAGTTCATATCCTACTGGTGTTAAATACTATGTTGATAAATATTTCACAGAGAAACATTAACGTGACACAACATATAGTGTTATTTATGATAAAACCACTTGGATGCTTGGCAACAAACCTATGAAATTTGTTGTTAAACATAGATGATAAAAATGGACATAGCTATCAAATTATGTTTGGTAATAATTGGTACTAATCATTGGGGGAATTAATATGTTTGGGAAAACGTGTTACGGCTGCTATGGAAAATTCGCAAGCTTTACCTGATTATGCAGTTATTATGAGAGCTAGTAGTCTTCACAGAAAAGAGAACGATCCCCAAGAAGACTTTTTAAGAAACAGTTCTTCCAAATATCAACAAATAGTAATACCAATTCTAGGAAAATAAGCGGGCGCAAAGTCACGTCTTACTTTCATAACTTCAGGTTATGGTATCATGATGCATAATAAGACTTTGAAAGAGTATGTGCACTGGGATGATATAAACGTGTTGACTGCGGATTTTAGTAGCTTCTCAAGCCGCTGGTAATAACACACACAACAACGTAATTAAACCGATTAGTTTGACACGACAGCTGTTGGGCAGCTGTTGGACAGCTGTTAGACAGCGGTGTCTCCTGATACTGTATACCTATGTAATATTTTCAAAGACTATATAAGAGGAGCTTTTGGCAATGCGTTAATACCGTAGCTAGAAATTGATCTAATTTGGTTGCCGCAGCAGATGCAGATAAACTTTAATGTTTAAAATTGAATGCATTGTACTACATATTCACCCCAACGATGTTATACAACAGCAATTATTAAAGTCGATTACTATGGATAAAGCGGTTCTTATACCATATAGAAAATGGGAAGTATGTATAACCGAATCTCGATAATTCAACTTAAGACTCGCGGTTTATTAAGACGATACAATAACGTTAGAAAATACATTCGAGATTCAAGACTTCACTTAAATTATAAGCACATCCTCACAGAAGGTATGAATCTGAACTTTAACCAAGTAAGTTACATCGAGCGTTCGTATGTTGGTATATAATCAACACCTACTTTGAATTACAACGCTTTTATAAAATATCCCATGTTTGTATTTGATAGCTCCAGATACAGCGATTCCATAAAGCCAGCTCTGGTGGATATCAAATTGGAAATAAAAATACTAACAACTTTCTCGATCACACGAAATGTTATTGTGTAATTTACGTGAGAGCGACGTCCAGTACGCCCCAGTCTCCAACATCGTGCGTTATATAATGTAAATCTTCATTGCCATACATAGTTTTCAGATGAGGTTTATCATACACAATGCCTCTGTGTAACAGAGTAGCCACCCAAAGAATTAGTAATTTATAATAATTATCAATCTGCACACTATATGTTTAAGACCCCGAAACCGCTAGGTTATTAAATGCAGATTTAGTTAAATATAAAGTTACTACAAACAACACAGAAGTGTTTGGATTATGACTGGGTAACGTTACTTTAGAAGAATTACCCAACATAATAGAAACACATATTATTGAAAAGCCGGTAGATAGAGTTTACGCGAAAGGTGTTATTAAAGGTATATTAAAGAGGTGTTATTGAAATGTGATTACAGCGGGGATTTTATCAATTTTAAAAAAGATGACGATTGCCGAAATTGTAGCATATATGTGTATGTATAACGCTGTTAAATTTGATAAAAGAAAATGTATTTGTGGTATTACAAATTGTATGCTATTATTTACTTAAATTGTAAAGTAGTTACATAAATAAAAGAACCTTTGTAAAAGTAAATGTATTTATTAGTTTTGTTTTAAAATATATTTCCAGTCCAGTCATCTACATTCACAAAAGACATCAATCCACTCAAGCCTTCTGCAAACTTATAGATATTTTCATAATTAGTAGAAACTGTAACATTTTTTTATTGAATGATTACATTTGTTTTCTTTCTTTAATTTATCACATTTGGTGGTCGATGTTATCTAACATTGTTGTTTTCATTCACATGACACACCATGTTGATACAATCACATTCAACTTTCATGTTTACACCAACTATCTTTTACGTTTAGACTTTGACCGAGCTTACCGATGTTATATTGGCTGTTAAGTAGATTCTGTTGTTCCATTTCTTCCTCTTTCCACAAGCCCTGGTTACTGGTTGTATTTTTTAGCTCGGTTGCTGTGTCAACTTTCAAAATCTCTTATAATCATTTTAAGACTCCATAAATTTATATCTCCATTGGTTCATCTATTTCTGTATTGATATTTTACTACTTCTGGTAAACATTTATAGAATGGCTTACTTAAAGAGAACCCTGAGTGTAAGATAAAGCATAGAACTGGGTGGAGTAGTAGCCGGTCATGTGCTGTATACAGTACGGCCAAGTAGACAGCACACAATTCAACTATATTTTTGCTGTAATAGTCTTCACCTTCGGATTGTCGTTGATCTATATAAGCGTGCTCTTTTATTTCCAACAGCAACTGTCTTAAGTCAGACTCGCTCACTTCGTTAGTTCTTGTTTGATGAGTTTGTTTGCTTCTCGTTTGTCGGTGGGGTTTCTGATGCGTAGAGCTAGTATACGCATTCAATTTTTTTCAAGTATAATTTCTTTGATACTGGACGGAAATGGGGGCAGATTCCTTGGGGTGGGGTTCGTCCTTGATGCATGTGCACAGAACATTGTATTTTGGACTGTAGATCGACCACCTCTCTAGGTCTGGGATGCCGCGGATAACCGGAATATTCTGGCTTCATAGGCAGGTGGTAATAACGCGCATAACATTGAAATTAAATGAATTATTGAATAAATGAAGTAGGTAAGTGTTATATAAAGAAGCAGATTTGTGTTGTTAATTACTTTTAACATGCCAAACGAAGAACTCGGAAGTTCTACAAATTTAAAACATCTAAACAGAGTTGTTCAAAGACAAATGTTTCCGAAAAGTCCGTGGTGATGTTGACTTATAAGAACATAGGTTAAGTAAGAACCTATTGAACCTTCAGATTGTGTGATTAACAAAAATTTCGATTATTGAAAAATTGCATTAGGCCTGCAAGTCATTTTGTTTTAACTAGTGTTACGTAAACATAATTACTCTCGAAAAGTATATCAAGGAGTACATATACATCAAATAGCGTATACTCGTAACGCAAATAAATGAAGACTTTGCGGATTTGGATTTTGTTGATACCACAATATCTAAAGTCCAAAAAGACTATACATATCTGCCATTCTTAACCCTACATCAGGCGCGCGGTATTTTGTAACAAGTTTAGTCGCGCGGTCTACATATGTAGACCATTTTGTTTTATCAACATATGACACCTTATGATACAAATTATTAAAAAACATTGAAAACTATTTTTATTTATATATATTTTTTCGTCATAAATGTAATTTTTTAAATATTTTTATATAATTGTTTGAAAAAATAAATAAATACTATGGTTAAAAAGGTTCTTATACCATATAGAGAATGGGAAATGTATGAATTACCGAATCTCAATAATTCAGCTAAAGGCTTGTTGTCAATTAAGACTTCATCAAACACTGAACGACCTAGATTTTTTAATATGAGATTTCAAACGGTTCGATACAATAATGTTAGAAAATACATTCCAGATATAATACTTCACTTAAATTCTAATCAAATCCCCACAGAAGGTATGAATTTGAACTTTAACCAAGTAAATTAAATCGAATGTTTGTATGATGGTAGAGAACCTAAACCTACTTCGGATTAGAAGCCCTATACAAATTATACCATGTTTGTATTTGATTGCCGAGGTACAGCGATTTCATAAAGCCAGCTCGAGTGGATATCAAATTCGTAAATAAAAAATACTAACAACTTTATCGATCACACGGAATGTTTAGGCTTCTGTATGAGAGAGTAGGCATCCAGGGAAATAGTAATTTATAATGGTTATCAATCTGCACATTATATGTTCAAGACACCGAAAACGTTAGGTTTGTTGAGTGCCGATATAGTTAAACAAATCAAGTTTTTACAAGGGACACAGCACTGTATGGATTATGATTGTGGTACCGTTACTTTAGAAGAATCACCCAACATAATAGAAAAAACAAATTATCGAAGAGCGGGTAGATAGAGGTTACGTGAAAGGTGTCATAAAAAGTTATATTAAAGAGGTGTTATTGAAATGTGGTTACAGCGAGGATGTTATCAATTTGAAAAACGATGAAGGTTGCCGAAGCTGGTGGCAGACAGTCCAATATGTGTGTATCACGCTGTTAAATTTTATAAAAGAAAATGTATTAGAAATTGTATGCTATAATTTGCTTAAATTGTAAACTTGTCACCTAAATAAAACAGCTGTTGTAAAAGTAAAACTTTTTTTATTTACTACAGTTTTATTTTAAAATACCTTTATTAATATTTATCTTCAGCCATAAAAGACGTTTCAACATCCAACCACTCACTCCTTCGGCAAACTGTAATTCTGCAACTCTAAATTTCCTCGATGAATTCCTGAGAGGTATTTGCATAATTATTTGACACTGTAACATTTTTGTTTTTATTATTGAATGATTTAATTTATTTTTATTCTTTATTTTGAAACATATACAAACCAAACAATGCCAAGTGATTTTAGTTGCAATATGGTTAGCTGAAACAGCTTCAATAAGCTGAAACAATACATTTTTTATTGTTTCCACGGAGTTCTTCTATGTTACTGCCTTTCGGACTAATATGATAAGTAGTCATTCTATTTTGAAAGCTTGAGATAGCATAGGCACTTTTTCAACTTCCCACGATTCACATACTTTTAATTTGTGGCTTCACTGCGCAGATGTCCATAGAACACTGCTTTTCACTTGTAACGAGCAAGACTCACAATACCTCATATGATCTTCTTTGCTGACATCTTGTCACAATGAAGGAGTCTTAACCACTAAAATAAAAAGCAAACCATTTCCTTTATGTAAATTTATTAACAGATATATTTGAGATAATTATTTTCCAATGAACTGCTACAGTTTACACAAAAGAATATTAACGTAAATACAGTTAGACTTATAAGAGAACCAGTTGATATAAATATCGAAAAGGACTTTGATCTGCACAGATGAGAATCAGTTAGTAGGAGCCTTCACCAGTAAGGTGTCGCACCGTGGGACCATTATCAAACAGAAACATGAGTTTGTAACGAACAATATCAGTCTTGATCTTGGTCATGTTGTAAGTAAAAGTTTCAACTAGGTAATCGTTGTGTAGAGGTGTTCTTGGTAAGCCAGACTATTTCATGCAGTCGTCGCTATCGAAATAGGTTCTCACGTCTTTCACATTTGCTCGTTTGTGGACCATAAATCATATTTTGGCATAGGGCTACCAGGATGATGAAACGTTTTTAAGAGGAGGAGCCACTGTTGAGTTTACTGGTATCTGTCAGCACATTGTTTTGGGCGTAGTGTAAACACCCGGACATGTAATATTTAAATGCGTGTGGTGTTGAGTAGAGTTATTATCACTTGGCGAGTTTGTGCAATACTAACATCTAAAATACTTAGATGACTGGACGGCAACCCTACGCATACAGTTGACGAGTTTACTCATATGGTAGATCCAGGTTATGCAGTTGATAAAAAACCATATAGTAAGGTTTTTATGTATTTTACGACGCGCATTATTCCGCATATAAATGTAAACATTATCGATCATAATTCAGTACCTGTGACGTTTCAATGTGAGGAAAACATTATGATATTGGAATTGAGACACAGACTACCATATTATGTTGATTATAAATACTAGTAATCAAGCCGCTCCAGCTTCAGTATCTTGGGTAGCTGCATCGCTGACGATTCTATCTTGAGAGCACATGCAGTATCTAGATTAATTGGGTTACGATGTTAAGAAAACTACACATACTCGCAGACCCTGTGCACGACGAGTCAATCAAAGGGAAAGAAATACACACATAGGCTTGGCATCTCTATTGTATCGGCATTCCCGCCTCTCCTGAAAGAATTGTGTTCGTTTTTGGGGTTTTTGTGTAATAAGGTTTCGGGTGCGAATTAGAGTTCGTCAGTTTTTGGATTTTTTTTTGTAATGCATCTTTGTAGCTGTCGTGTATGACGGTGGGGAATGCGGATATTGTTATCTATGTCTCGTGTTGTGTGTACGGGTTTATTATGATTTTTTTATACTATCCAGTTGGTTTTGAATTGTGTTTTTTGTATGGGTGCGGGAGTGTGATTTTGCGTGTTGGTTTCTACAAGGATGGGGAGGTGATCTGAGTCTAGTTAATTCAGCGTTTTACGTCTCTTATATTCACATTATTTGAGATGCAGCCGTCTAGTGTTGAAGATGTGTTGTCTGAGTAAGCAAAAAGTTAATTGTTTGGATAGTGGAGTGTGTATGAATTGTGTAAAATGCAGTTGTTTAATTTAAGGCCTTTACCTTCGTTATAGACACAGTTCTAATTTGTGTTTGGGATTAAAGTCCTCTATTATGAGTCTTTTGTTTTGTGAGTTTAAATCGTAATGTTATTCTCGATCGTCGATGTTAAGTGGGCGTACGTTTTTGTTGTAACGATTGATTACTGTTGTGTTATGTTTTTTTATGGTGCGTGTTTCGAACAAGACGTTTGTGATGGTGTTAATTTTTTCTACCGGATGATGCTGTTTACATTACATATGGGGTGTTACGGCGATTATTGTTATCGTAGTATCAGAGTTTTGGTCTTCTTCGTGTTAGGTGTCTTTCCTGTATGCAGATTATATCTGGTTGAATTTTTTTGGTTAAAATTTCGAGTTCGATGAATTTGTTCTCAGTGGCACAGGCATTCCAAGATTAAATTTGACTGTTTTTAAGGATAAATTTGAGCGAGTTGATGGATAATACTTTTTTTTTCCTACGTTTGATATGGTAATTTCACAGGAACATAGTGAGAATCTGGCCCAGGTCACATATGTTACTGAGGATTTTTGGTTCGTTCATTAATGTGCCAAATTATCACAAGTGGGATGTTGGAGCATTGGTCTTAGGTTGGACAGATGTATCAGATTATGTGTGAGTTGTGTGTTTGACTTGGGAAATGTGTGAGATGGTTTTGTGTGTTATATTGATATGTTTTCACCAACTGATCCATATACTTGGTGTAAACTGGGCACTCGCGGTAGTTATCTGCATGAAGACACAGGAAGTTACAACACTTAACTTCCATATCACCTTCTTGCAGTCCTCGGTGTGGTAGTTCTTGATGCATTTTCGCATCTTGATTTAGGTTTGCATTGACTGATCCATGGCCAACATTTTTGACAATTACGTGACTTGTTGTTTTTTCATTGGGGGTTCCCATTTTATTCTAATGCTGTGAAGGTCTTTTACCTTCCTCAGTTCGTTGAGGTTTGGGGTTCTTCTGGTGGCCACTAAAAACGATGACGAGGTTCCGTTCTTGCCTTTGAGTTTTATGCATGATACTATAAGCGGCTTGGCCTTAGGCATGCAACTTCGTCTGCTTGGGGTCGGGTGCTGCTTTGAAGACTATATTTTTAGTTAGACCATTTTTGGGCGAAATGTGTAAAATTAGATAATGCTGTTGCGATGTTCCTCTTTTATGTTCTCGTTGTCAGAGGTTGAGTAGGTATAAATTCTGATTTCCCCATTGCTGAGATATCTTATAAAATGAAGTGACATAGTTGCTTGATTCATTTTCACACTGCAATTTGAGTTGCAACTGCCCTCACCGTGCGGGGGTTCCTGGAAAATGAGGATGTGTTGCGTTGTCGTTCAGGGCCCGATAACTGGGAAATAAATAACACTTTATGTTGTTGTATCACGTGAATATTTCTCTGCGAAATATTTATCAACATAGTATTTGACACCAATAGGATATAAACTTAACATTCGTTCGTGAACCGAACATTTGAATACCTACCTTGTTCAGTTAACCGAGATATAGAAAATGATCAAACCCCTTGTGTTAAATCAGTATCTTTAACAACAGCCACCATAATATGCGTGTTTTGCCGAAATCCACCACAAGGCAGTTTCAACTTTCCAAAACTCATATCGGGAGTTACATGATCATCATACACAAGACTAATTTCGTATTCAATTCATTGATCGTTGTTGCCCTTACTTGGTGAAACTGTACCATACTACTGGCTTCACAGTGAGGCCAGAGAAGTTATCTCCAGTCTGTATGTAGTAATTTCATCTTGTTTAAATAAAACTATGATGTCAGCATTATCACGCACCAACTGTTTCAGACACAAGTAGAAACTGTCAATGTCTTTATATCTACACATAGAAATATACGATTTTATTTTATCTTGCTTATCACAGGCTATATCATGTAATATAAAAATTTAATTGCCCTTTTAATGTGCTGGATTTAATATCTCTTCGGTTTCACTGTATAGATAGTATCCAACACCTTTTGTATCACACAACACCTCCTTTAACATGCTATATTTAGGCTGATATATAAAAGCTTTGAGTATACGTATACGTCTTCAAATTTTTAGCTGTTTGGACCAAACAACAAACTTAACATAATATTTGTTAACCATAACCACTTGGACCACATATCAAACATCTAACTGAAACTGAAACTTGGTAAAAGAACTCAATGTCTTTGCTGTTTTGGGTCATGATGATGTGGTCTTTGTGACTGTGGGCTTTTGCGTGTTTTACAATACGCATCATTAACTGAACTAAAACTTTGTACGACTGCTACATCCTATATAATTACGCAGATATATCATACCTTATTAACAGTTGGTGTGCCAAGGTGTAGGTCTTGCTGACACAGTCATCAAAAAATTACCTGTTGAGCTGCACGTACCTGGCTATCAGATTTGTGGCCCAGACACTAAACTTAACGAACGTTTCACGAGTAATCAAGGCATCAATAATCTAGATCGTGCTTGTCTCTCAACAATCACGATCTAGAGGATTGATGTTGTATAATCATGATGTATACCAAAACTATATAACCTATAATGTGGTCACTTATGTTTACAATTTTTAAATAAAAGACTTAAACAGTAGTCTTTGTGTTTCAGTCATTGCGCGTACGCTTGCTTTCAATGGCGATTGAAATAGTTCCACCATTAGTGTTAAAACTACACTTTGATTAATCGCTCGCGCTTGCAAACTTTCACAGATATAACACTATATATAGGCGTGGGTGTAAAACGTTTCACTACTGTTCTGCTGTGAGTGGTGAAAAGAGTCGACTAGAAATAATTATTCCTGATGGTTCGTATGAAATTAGTGATATCGACAAGTACATTCAGAATGAACACTGTGTCTTACATTAAATATAAACACAAGTACCCCGCAGTAGAGAACAACATCGACCTGGTAAAGCTGTTTTCACTAAAAGCCAACAACAACACTATAAAATGTGAGATACCATCTCAGTATCATATAGACTTTTCTACCGATGCTTCGATAGCACCAATATTGGGGTTTTCTAAACGTCTTACCGCTGGTAAACTTTATGTTTCCGATTTACCGGTCGAAATTGTGAGTGTAATATTGTGGACGGCAAACCTACGCATACAGTATATGAGTATACTCCTATGGTAGATCCAGGTTATGCGGTTGATATAAAACCATATAATAAGGTTTTTATGCCTCTTACGACATTATCGATCAGAATTCAGTACCTGTGACGTTTCAAGGTGATATTGTGATATTGGCATTGAGACAGAGACCATCATATTATATTGATTATAAATACTAGTAATCAAGCCGCCCCAGCTTCAGTATCTTCGCTACCTCCATCGTAGGCGATTCCATCTTGGGAGCACATGCAGTATCTAGATTCATTGGGTACCGATGTTAAGCAAACAACACATATATTCGCTGACCCTGTGCACGACGAGTCAATCAAATGGAAAGAAATACACACATAGGCTTCTCAAACCAGTTCGCTTGCCCATAATGATATCTGTGATTCTGCAATTAACTAACAAGATATTTTCTACATTTAGTCTTCAACTGTTCTACTAGTAAATGGCAGTATTGAGACGAGTAGCACGACTGGAGATGTACAAGTAACATCCAATCCAGCAGCCCGATTATTGAACATGTGAGAAATCCTGGTATAGTTACAGCAATTCGAACACTTTTGGAAGCAAACAGTGATGAAACAAGAGCTCTAATTCAAGCCGGTTGGCATGCTACTACATACAATACAATGCTGAAGGATGGCCGTATATATTTGCTACTGCATACCGCCTTGCTACATGTGTCATATTTTCAAAGACTATAGAAGCGTGTTTTTTCAGTGAATTGCTGCTGCGTATAACTAAAGCCCAGAGCGAAAAAAATTGCTTTTTTTGATTGGGGCAGTCAACGCAGATAAGGCATTGAAGTTGCATTGAGTACATGCGCTGCATGTGAAACTTATCCACCACAGCGAAGTTACACGGAATCAATTATTACAGTCGATTGTCCAAAATAAAAAGATCCTGGTACCATATTGAAAATGGGAAACGTATGAATTACCAAATCTGATTAATTAAACGAAAGGCTTGTGGTCCATCAAAACATCCTCAAACACTAAACGACCTAGCTTTGTTATTGTGATATTACAAACGGATCGATAGAATAACGTTAGAAAAACATGAACAACTTTGATCATATGTTTATCAAAAATATTCTTATTCTTGCATACATTGCAGTCAAGATAAATATATCACTTATTTTATCACCCTCGCAATCCTCTATCATCCCCTTAATACCACAACGATAATCTCAAGCATCTAACCGTGACAAATGAGCGTCTATTAGAGGTAACCGACCGTAGACTTCACGCTCGTTTTTTTCTCTCGTCACTTTTGGATCCAGTATCCGTCCTATCATTGTTAACGTTACTGAACACCATAAAGAGATAAGACCAGAATTTTCTGCATTCCCCAACTTGACGGTTACTGTTCTCAGTGTTCTTCGTCCCACTAGCACTATATTCTCAGTTTTGTGAGGCTCAAGATGAAGTCCACTATTTGCCATCCAGTTTTCCACTCTTGTCACTTACCAGTTAATATTATTTTCTAGGTCACCCTTATTTCCTCCGCTTACAATCACCGCCAAATGATCTTAATACCCTAACCTCTTCCTAAACGAGAGATACTACAGTTTATCAAGTAGTCCATGCAAATAAATTATTGCCGCAGAATATGTATCTCTGCCACAGAGCACCCAAGAAGTAAATGAAGACAGCCCTTGTGAGATTCCACTTATGTAATTTTCCCACAACTACGAAAATTGTATACAGCATCCCGCTCAACTTAATCACCCAAAAATACAGAAAGTAAACGACGATCAATGGATTGCAGTGTTTCCTCAAGAAACTATAGTCAACAAAAAGTTCTCAAATAACAAAGTTACTGTTATCTTAGAAGGTGCATACATAATTGGTATTCCCGAAGATTGCCAGATACAATTTGGACAACAAATTATTCGATCTTACAAGAGCCCTTTGAAACGAATTACACATTTGGAGATTCCAGAAACGAAAATGAATCAACTAAATTTCAAGAAAAAAATAGCGACATTGACATTAGATCCAGTCAACCTTGATGATCTACAGCCCATCTGCATATGCTGCATACGAAAGATGCATTACAGACTATAAAATTACCACTATTTCATTCAAGTTTTAGCATATGGACTATTATCTTATATATCGTATTACTTTTGTTATTATACAATGTTTTGTTTGTACAGATATAGAGACATTATAATGAACCGAGTGCCAAGTGAAATGTCAACTTCAGAGATAAGGAAATTCCCTTAGAAGACATTAACCTGAAAAACTACGTCACTAAGACCTATGTTTTCATCTGGGCATGGAGGAATTATGTAATCGACCTGTGTATAAGTATATGGGAATATTTTACATCTAATTATTAATTTACATTATAGTATAGTTTATGCAATTCTGCATTTCAGCATTTATAAATGTTTCCTTTATAATACGTATATCTAATTTAGCAAGTTTATTTAGATAATGATCTGATGAAATATTATTAATGTACCCTGTGAACTTTAATAATGCAATTTAGTATTTTTTTATTGTAAACTTCCACACCAATGACCTGATGTCACATGATCGACATCATACCACCCAAGTTATTAAATATGTGTAGATTTATAATTTTCATCAGTTCTGTCTTAGACTTAGCCTTGTGTCTTTGCAGTTCTCGTATTTTTTAATGAATTGTAACCCAACAAGCGTTGAATAAATAAATAAATTTAATTTTAAAGCTGTAAACCGGAGTACAATTTATTTCGCGTGTTAGTTAAAAGACAAAAAAGTTATAGGCATTTCCAAAAAAATTGAGGTTTTCCTCAAAACATCAAAGTCGCGATTTAAAACGTAATTGGCAAAATTTAGCCGAAGAACCTAAAACTAATACGAGTTATGTGAAGAAAATGTCCCTACAACAGTGTTCAACAGATCCTTACGTTTCAGCTTCAACCGTCATTGTCCTTCATTTTACTAAAATATTTCCAGAAAATTCATTTTAAATCAACCCTTTCTCTGATCCCTTGGCATAGTTTTGGTTAAGTTTACGGTCGATAAGTTTTCCCTAATTTTCATAGAAAAATTCGTTAATGAGCAAACTTGTGATTTTTAAAAATATATATATTTTTTAAATCTAATATTATTGGCTGCGGCATCTCAGGCCATTAGCATATTCTTTCCCATCATTTAATATTATTTACAAATTTTCCAGACAAAGTCAACTTGGCTCGCCCGGGAATCGAACCCGGGACCTCTCGCTTTGCAGGCTGGCACCTAGCCACCTGCGCCACGAGAGGGCGTCTTTAAAAATATTTAGAATTAGAAATAGTTTCAGTTTTTATCTGTTTATATATACGGTAAAGCTTAATATAGTTGTTAGTATACAAGACACAAGAAAACGTTGTATCTCTTGAACTGCATCTTATAAAATTATCTTGACAATCACAGGATTGCCTTTAAGTCGTTGGTGATACATACAATTTTTATTTTCGAATATCCTTTATGTTATTTCATTTTTGATTTTTCATCAACATATGGAGAATGTTTGTAAGAAAAAATCTAGACGCCATAATTGCGTCTTGGTAGCCAATTTTCACTAAATAATTCAAATTTAAATAACTCAACCTCAGGTTTGTTGGCTAGGAAACCAGTTTTCTCGATAATATTTTAAGTTTAATTTCGGAAATTTTTTGTACGTTTTCAAACAAGAACTTATTTTGATAAAATATAGTTCATCGTTATATGTTTTAGGTAAGCCAATTGATGCCTGCTTGCATTAAAGACATATTTGCTTTTTAATAGCAAACATTATTATGAAAATTCACTTCCATAATGCACTTGCTGCGTCCAGACGTTTATTTCTTTTTTGGAGAATATTTTATGACTTCTTTAGATTTTCTGTATATTTAATCGAAAAAAGGTAATCTTTCTTTCAGTCTTTTGGTTATATTCCTTGTACAATGTTTCATGGGGGTCTAATTTGTTATATGGTGATCCGTGAAGAAGACAAAAGGGACTACGACCTGTTTTCAATACTCGTGACCCAAAACAACTTGGAAAAAGATATTTCAATAATTAAGCAAATACATTTACTTGGCTACTCTGTTAAAATAATAAATATAATGATAGAGAGAAAATAATCCAAATTAGCGATTAATTCAATATATGCAAATACTAGAGACAAAAAGACAACAGTATGTTTCGATAACTTATTTTGCAACCATTTCAGAAAATATTTCAAAAATGTCAAATACTTGTTCAAATACAAACGTAGCTTTTAAATCTTACAACACACGTGATTTGTTATTTAAACTGAAATAAAAATTTTGCTTTTTGACAAAAGCTGGAATTTGCAGCTTGTACACATTGTAACACAATCTACATCGGGCAAACTTCTAGAAATTTTAACAACCGACACAAAGAAATATGTCTGTATTTAGAAATAACCACGCTGACAAATCTACATTTGCAAAAATATTATCGGTACCCAACATAGACCGACAGTAAATAACCGCATAAAACCACAACATTTTTGTAATGATAAGCGTAAACGACTTTTTTGAAGCCTTAGAAGTAAAAAAGCACATACACGACAATAACTACTTTGTTTTAAATAAGTAAACTGATTTGGTATCCCATTTCTTGGATATTCTTCTTCCTAATTAAACAAATCAAACAAAATAAATTTAACAATTTTTTTTAACTTGCAAGATAATGAGTTAATGTGTGTCGATATTTTCATTGTGTAGAGTCTGCTAAATTGCTGTTATTGTTATTGTAATAACAATTACAACAATAAAATAACTAAACAATAACAGTAAACAATTATATAACTATAATAACTTACTGTTAGAGTTACTTCTATCTTTATATTAAATATTGACATACATCACGTAGACATTTTGAAGGCGTCATCCGTAATTTTTGTTTTATTTTATTTTCATTTTGAATAAATTTTTTGATCAATACATAGCAACAGAATTGTATTTGTAGTTGTCGTGATTTCGTATTAATTTAATTTTGTTCTGACTGAGGGAAACGGGTTACAGAAACTTTGAAGAACATCCTGCAACATCTAGAATTCAGAAGGGCAACTTTATCCAGCTGGCTTACGCACTGGCACGTCCTTCGTAAATAAAAACCAACAGTGAAGCCATATAAGTAGTGCAGGTCTGTATGTCGTGTGGAGAGTTACGCCAACTATGGCAGTAAAAATAAATGAATTTAAAAAAAGTATTATCAATAAAAATCACAAATGTATAGCATATGATGACGACGTAATAGTCTACATAAAAAACAACACAGATACAGAAAATCTTGGTAAAATAAAAGATGTATAAGAAAGAGCCTACGAATGCTAAAATAAACGTAAGCAAATCTAGCTTGTTGTCATTACAAGTAATTTTTGGATGCTACAAGAAGCACACATTTTTGGTCTAATCATAAAGCCAGATTTAAACATAATGATTAAAGCTAACTGGAAAAAACTTTAGAAATAGGTTACAAAAATATGCCCTGAAAATCTTAGTGACATGGATTTTATTAAATTAGTTTAGTATTATAAACACGTTTATTATGTCTAAAGTGTGGTATCTTGCACAGATAATTCCGTTAAGTCATAAGAATAGTCAAAGCATTGTACAAATAACTGACAAATTTTTATGACACGGGTCATTATATAGGGTTTGAAGACCACAACTTTATTTCCAACTCCGAAGAGGGGAGACTTAGACTCATTAACGTAGAAATTAAATCTACAACACCCTTTTTTTAACGATATACCTATCATAGAGCTTGAAAGAACAGAGGAAACAAGTTTCAGTTACATATAAAGATATGTAATAAAATATTTGAAGGGCCAGAGTCACTAGTCATAATTTTAAAAGCATTAAAAGATTTTTACTGCAAACAAATATTGCAACAGTCAATAACATCGCTGTATTTGTATAATGCACCGGAAAAAGTAAGGACTACAATCGAGTCCAAAATAAAGAATGAAATACAGTGAAATATAGTGTGGAAAACACAAGTATGCCAATCGTATCGACTGAGTGGAGAGGGGCAACATTTAAAGCAATCAACATTGTGTATCCTGTAGAGAAAAATTAGCCAGACACCGAATGGACAACAGTGGCCTCTGTATAAAGTGTGGGATTAAGGATGATCTATACATCTAATAAAATACCGTGGGCAGGCGAGATATGGAAATGAATAGAAATAAACTTCGATGATGGGGATAATATTTACTTAATCATAGAGGTTTAGATGGACCAAAAAGATAATCTACTTCGAATGGGCATATTTTCCTGGCCAACTTTCCAGGAAAATCTGCCCGGTCCAAATAGATTAAACTATGCTTTGTTTTAATTAGATAGTCGGATTCCCACGTCCGTGTCAGTTCTGCGCTGACTTTTAATAAGAAGCCAGCTCAGAACTGGTATGGACGGGGGAATCCGATTATCTAATTAAAACAAAGCAATGTTTAATCTATGGCCAGATTTTCCTGGCACATTTTCCTGGAAAATAGATTAAACATTAATTTGTCTAATTAATTTGTCTAATTAGTGTTTAATACATTTGGAATGGCAGATTTTCCTGGCTAATTTTCCAGAATAATCTGCCCGGACAAATAGATTAAACATTGTTTTGTTTTAATTACTTAGTCGGATTCCCACGTCCATGCCAGCTCTGAGCTGACTTTTAATTAAAAGCCCGCTCAGAACTGGTATGGCGCGGGGAAGCCGACTTGCTAATTAAAACAAAGCAATTTTCAATCAATTTGTAATGGGCAGATTATCCTGGCTAATTTTCCAGTTCTGAGCTGGATTTTATTTAAAAGTCAGCTTAGAACTGGCGTGGACGTGAGAATTCGACTAAGTAATTAAAACAAAACAATGTTTAATCTATTTGTACCGGGCAAATTTTCCTGGAACATTAGCCAGGAAAATCTACCCTTTCCAAATAGATTAAACATTGCTTTTATTTTAATTAGACAGTCGGATTCCCCTGTCCATAACAGTCCTGAACTGCCTTTTAATTAAAATTCAGCTCTGAACTGGGCATGGCCGTGGGAATCCCACTATCTAGTAAAACAAAGCAATGTTTAATCTATTTGGACGAGGCAGATTTTCCTGGCCCGGTCCAAGTAGATTGAACATTGCTTTGTTAGTCTATTTGGACCGGCAGATTATAATGCTGACTTATTAATCAATTAAAAGCCAGCTCAGAACTGGTATGGATGGGGGAATCCGATTGTCTAATTTAAACAAAGCGTTTTGTAATCTATGGGCAGATTTTCCTGGAAAATTAGGCAGAAAAATCTGCTATTCCAAATAGATTTAACATTAATTTGTCTAATCAATTGACAAATTAATGTTTTAATTAATTAGACAAATTAATTGACAAATTAATGTTTTAATTAATTAGACAAATTAATGTTAATCGATTTGGAATGTCAGATTTTCCTGGGTAATTTTCCAGAAAAAGCTGCCATGAAAATCTGCCCATTCCAAATAGATTAAACATTGCTTTTTTTAAAATTAGACAGTCGGATTCCCCGTCCATACGAATTCTGAATGGCTTTTAATTAAATGTCAGCATGAAAATCTTCCGGTCCAAATAGATTAAACATTGCTTTGTTTTAATTAGATAGTCGGATACCCACGTCCATGCCAGTTCTAAGCTGATTTTTAATTAAAAGTCAACTGGCTAATTAGAACAAAGCAATGTTTAATCAATTTGGAATGGGCAGATTTTCGTGGTTAATTTTCCAGGAAAATCTGCCCGGTCCAAATAGATTAAACATTGCTTTGTTGTAATTAGATAGTCGGATTCCCAACTCCATGCCAGTTCTGAGCTGTTATTTTGTTATTATTTGATGAAATACCTGAAATTCAAACTGCGGCGTCTGTTGGGATTTTCCACTATTGGCTGTTTTCTCGTTATACCTACTAATTGCCTTGCTTGAAGTTCTTCGGCAGTTATAAATGTACATTGTAAATTGTAAATATACAGCCTCCATAAAACTTTTACTTATGTTCTGGGTTTTCTCTATCTTTTTAAACGTTTTTACTAAACTGCACGCTGCTAGCTTCTTGCCTGGTTTAGGTTTTTCTTAACAGCCCCGTTCTTATTCCTCCTGGGTATCATCATACATTGCTTTTGGTTATTATTACCAATCAAATATGCTAATTAGTGTTTGAAATTGCTACCTCTTTTTGATCACTGAAATGATTGACATAGTTCTGTACTCCTGTTATGTATCAACTGCAATTGGAAAAGAAGACTTCGAGAAATTTCTAACCTTCTTCAACAGAGACGTTAGGCAACATAAGAGGAAGACATTAATTGGAGGGGATTTCAGTGCGAAAGGCTTGTGGACTTGGTAAAACTGGACGTAAAAAATGTATTCAATACAGCACCATGGAGGGCATATACGAAGTGTTAAGAGAGATGCAAGTTGAACCATATTTGCTGAAAATAGTATGTAGTTACCTGGAGAACAGACAGATACTGATTTGACAGAAATATCGGATGCGTGCTACATATATGTGGCCTGCATCAGGGGTCAGTCCTAGGACCAACACTGTGGAACATGTATTACGATAAGATCTTTAGTCTGGAGTCCGTAAACAACACGGCAATTATAGGGTATGCAGATCATTTGGCGGTAATTGTAAGCAAAGGAAATAAGGGTGACCTAGAAAATAATATCAACTGGTCAGTGGCTAGGGTGGAAAACTGGATGGCAAACAGTGGACTACAACTTAAGCCTCACAAAACTGAAAGTATAGTGCTAGTGGAATAAGAACACAGAATAGTAACCATCAAGTTGGGGAATACAGAAATTTGTGGTCTTATCTGTTTATGGTGTTCAGTAACGTTAACAATGTGGTAGATACTGGATCCAAAAGTGACGAGAGAAAAAAAAAAGGAGCGTGAAGTCTACGGTCGGTTACCTCTAATAGACGCTCAGTTCTCACGGCTAGATGCTTGAGATTATCGTTGTGGTATTAAGGGGAAAATAGAGGATTGCGAGGGTGATAAAATAAGTGATATATTTATCTTAACTGCAATGTATGCGAGAACAAGAATGTTTTTGATAAACAGACTGAATATATTACATGAATAACTTGGTGAACCATAACCTACTTGTAATATATGTAGTTCATGTTGCAATTGGCTAATGTAAACCTGGTCAATTGCGTAGTTTAGACAGGAGACGGCTGATTTAAAGAACAAGTTCTATTGTTTAAGGTCATATTTAGTTCTATTTTTACCACTACAGAAAGGCGGAGTTCGTTGTGTAGACAAAGAAAAGGACAAGGACATTAAATCTATGTTGTAAAAAAAAATAGGTGAGTTGTATTTTTTGTTTTAAGTATGCCTACAGCAATTTGAAAAGGTTTGACATAATTTTATACATACAAATTTGTGCAGATTTGAACCTGTGATGATTACCAATAAGTACAATTTAGAGAATACGATTCATCACAATCCAGTTTTACACTTGACGATCGTTTCGCTGACAAAAACAGTTTTACCACTACTGGATAAAAATTAATGTACCACGTTTATTCACTCAACGAATTAAAGTTAGGTGTCGGTCAATGAACCAAAAATTTATGTACTATGTTTATTCACACAAGTAATTAATAGTTAGGCTTTGGTCATTGAATAAAAAAGTTATGTGCTCTGTTTTTTGTACAAGTAAGTGAAACGTAGGCTTCGCCTCGCTGATAAACTAGATTTACTATCGTTGGAGAAAGTTCAATATACTTATTCATGCGAGTGAATAAAAGTTGTGCCCGTGTCGTTTGAAAATAAAATAAATGAGGTTGAAGAGGAATAGATAATGTTAGAGAAATGTGTAATATTATGGGTAACGTGGCTGTACTAAATCATTTATACATACTTCTTTTACAAACCTCAGTTAGATGTTTATGGTTATGGTTAACAAATATTATGTTAAGTTTGTTGTTTGGTCCAAACGGCTTAAAGTTTTAAAACGTATACGTATACTCAAAGCCTTTATATATCAGCCTATCAGCATGTTAGAAGAGGTTAGGGTGCTACAAAAGCTGTTGTATACTATCTATACAGTGAGAGCGAAGAGATCCAGCAGATGCAAAACGCAATTCAATTTTTGTATTAGATGATGTGGCCTCTAATAAGCAAAATAAAATAAAATCGTATTTTTGGATGGGTGAAATTAAGATATTGACAGTTTCTACTTGTGTCCGAAACAATTGTTGCGTCATAGTGCTACATTTATTTAAACAAGATGCTATTACAGCCTGGAGATAATTTTTCTGGCTTCATTGTGAGGCCTGTAGTATGGTATAGTTTCACCAAGTAAGGGCAGCAACGATCAATGAATAGAATATGATATTAGTCTTGCGTATGATGATCATGTAACTACCGATATGAGTTTTGAAAAGTTCAAACTCCTTTGTGGTGGATTTCGGCAAAACAAACATATTATGGCGGCTGCTGTTAAAGATATTTATTTAACCCAAGCAGTTTGATCACTTTATAAATCTCGGTTAACTGAAAAACGTTGCTATTCAGTTGTTCAGTTCACGAACAAATGTTAAGTTCATATCCTATTGGTGTAAAATACTATGTTGATTATTATTTCACAGAGAAACATTCCTGATACACTATTATAGATGTATCCCTAAAAGCAGTAAAATTTAATCTTGGAATGCCTCTGCCGAACTCGAAATCTTAACCGAAAAAATTCAACCAGATATAATCTGCACACGGGAAACACAACTAACACGAAGAACACCAAAACTACGATACTACAATAACGATATTCACCGTAACACCCGATATGTAATGTAACCAGCATCTTCCGGTAGCAAAAATGAAAACCATCACAAACGCCTTGTTTGAAACACGCACCATACAAAAACATAACACACAGTAATAACAATACGATCTAAACTCAAGAAACAAAACACTCATAATAGGGTACTCTAATGCCAAACACAAACTGGAACTCTGTCTATAACGAAGGTAACGGCCTTAATCTAAACAACTGTATTTTACACAATACATACACACTCCACTATCCAAATAATTAATACAGCAATTCTGCTTACTCAGACAACACACCTTCAAACTAGAGGTCTGCATCTCAAATAATGGAAAAATAAGAGACGTAAATGCTCAATAACTAGACTCAGATAAACTCCCCATCCTTGTAGAAATAAACACAAAAAATCACAACCACCCAAAAATCCCAGAAATCTACTAGCATTTGAAAATTGTTTCAGGCTGCGTTCACCCAATTAAACAGTTTACGTTTTTGTTAGCTAACAGTGTGTAAATGGTGTGTTTGTTTACCTATCACTAATGTCAAGGTCAAATAAACTTTAACTTCATTAAAAATGTTTATATCGATTAAGTTTAACTCTAAATCCTAAGTATGCATAATACTGATCCTGAGTTTTAGTTATTTTTTATTCAGTTTTACTTTTAAAGATGATTCTCTCATAAGTTTGGTATTCGTCAACAATTTCTGCGGAATTTTCGTCATTACTGATATATTCCAGATGCCTCACTGACTCAAAAATTAATGTAACGTATGTTGTTATTTATTAAGGCACTGTCTGTTTGATTAACAGTAGAGTTGTAAGCAGCAGTGAAGTCAGGTAGTGTATTAAGCCACTTGTAGGAACAACCAAGTTAAAATTTATATATATATATATATATATATATATATATATATATATATATATATATATATATATATATATATATATATATATATATATATATATATATATATATATATTCTCTTTCAAGATACGTATGACTCTATCCACCATAAGTGGAATATATGTAATAATTACTCACTATCATCATTAATGCGTTAAATTTAGAGTACTAACCCAAGATAAGATTGGATGTTAGACGGTGCTGTACTATTAGCTTAAATATCAGCCATAGCTTTAGTCACCTCTTCATCATTTTTAGATTTAAGAGGGCGAGTCCACACATACTTTCAAAAACAATTGATAACCACTAAACCGTACTTTTAACCACAGATTTCTTTGTAGCAGTCTGTAATTCAGCTAAATCAATCTACCACAAATCATTTAAACCCTTGATTATTGTACGTCTACGTCTAAAACTTATTCTTGCAGGTTTATATAATTCGTCAGTAATTCGCTTTATAGTATCAGATGATTCATATGTTATATCCAGCTGATTCAGTATCTTACTTAGATCTTTATTTTTTGGTAAATCAATATCATGCAGCACATGGGAAGTTATATCATTAGTTAAATTTTACAATTTGTCTTCAAACTCACTTTTAAGAACATCTAGCTCTGTTAGCCCAGTACGATAACACGGAAAAAACTGGGTTAAATACGAAAAAACATATAATAAGCAAAAAAAAACTAAAGTAGAAACATCTAATTTTAATAATAAACAAAATTTCGCAATTAATAAACAGAGTAGTATGGAAACAAACCCCATAAAAATTAAAAATTCCAATACAACTAATAATTCTAAAACAAAAATACCCAATTTGGAAGAATTAAAAACAGCATCAGAGATTAGGGATCAAATAATGTTTTCTCATGAAACTAAAAAGCGACATCGAACTTTAGATGAGACCCATGCATAAATGAAAGACAAATTCTCTTTTTGAAAGATTAGAAAGGAAATTAAAGATTATATTAGGACTTGTGAAGATTGCAACGAAAAAGAATATAATCTGTTTACATTAAACAAATTAAATAAACAATCAATTTACATTACCTAAATAAATAAAAAACGGAAAATCGGATCATCAAGCGGGGCTGATGCTCCAATCACTATCAAGATTCAATGATACAGAGAAGAGGATATACCACACACTAAGGCAGTTCGAGTCAAAATTGAAGCAAGGTCTGGAAGCCATCAATAACATGAAGCCTTCCTACAAAGCAGTAGATAAGAATTCATTAAAGATTCACATATTGAGTGTTTATCAGATAGCTGATCGATATCTAGAGGAACTTACTCATCATTATAGAAGCTTGCTAAACATACAAGCTAACATTTACGACTTTCTTCACATTGATCAAATCATAAACGCAGCAACGAGAAAACTACGACAGCATCTGGAGATTATTTCATACCTGATACTTCGGTCAGAAATTAGTCACAGTGAGAAATATATTAATATGTACAGCTACTTTACAATAACAGATGTAACGCAATATATTATTTATATATGTATATGTATATATATATATATATATATATATATATATATATATATATATATATATATATATATATATATATATATATATATATATATATATATATATATATATATATATATATATATATATATATATATATATATATATATATATATATATACTAACTATAAAAGGATTTATAACACGACATTTCTGTACTATACAAGAAGAAGGGTTAAGGGCAAAGCCGCAAGGAGACAACCGCATACACGTGTTTCAAGCTCATTAGCCATCACCAGTGGGGTATAGCCAGGTGAAGATGGAAACACTCTGGATGAAGATGCAAAAATACATATATATCTATATAAATGTGGTGGAATTTGTCTTTAACTGCGTGGAGACGGTAGATGGTGGTTTGTATACTACCCAAATCCAAAGTTTCGCATTTGTCTTCAGACAGCATTTTCAATTCATCAGATTTTAAATCATTTTGATGTATATCGCAGCATCATGCTCTTTACTCAAGATATGTAAATTCTAACATGGCCAGGTATCTGAATATCATTCTGCTGAGTTGTCGAAGATTCAACAAGTAGTGTTGACGATGCTTTTAGATAGCACTCATCTGCAACAATATCCTTCAAATGTGACTTTAAAGACTAAACATTTTCGAAAATTATAGTCAAGTAAGATGGATAATATCGTATAAAGTTCAGCGTGACTTTTAAGGCCTCTTAGCAAATGCATTAATTAATTTCACTTTTCACAACTTCTTCACTTTTCTGCTTTGGAAGAACTTTAGAAATTCCTTTATCCTTCCTAACTCCAGATATTGTAGATGCGCTTTGCATTAATATTTTTTGTCCGAAAGGAGCACCGAAAGGAGGGTCTTATTACAAGAAAGAGTGGCAAGAGTACGTCGTTAGATAATGCAATAATTTAGGTATTTCCGCCGATAGAAATATGTTAATTTTTGTGTTGTTGAACCACCCTTAATCGTTAGTGACCGACCACCTGCACAAGAATATAAGCAGAGTTGTCGATATTTAAAATTATATATCCTCTGACAACGGTAACTTGGTTAGTGCAAGTCAGGTTTTTTTAAATATATTATAGTCATTTGAGTTCTCCAAGTGCACTTGTTCTCATAATAGCACCTTGTTCCTCATTATTTTAGTCGTTTAGGTTTCTAGCTTATCTACAACTAAACCACCTCGTTTGTGTCATTTACTAGGTTCACATTCACTTTTGATGATATTGTTGCGTTTTCTCCGGGTTCTGGATAAGTGAGACTTTTAATTTTAACAAAACAACTTTATTTACTCTCTAAATATGGATACAATAAAAGTTCTAGAATGTCTCTCTCACAAAACACTTAGTTTATCTGGCCTTACAATCACTAATTTGTACAAAAGTCGCTAATACACTAAAACTAAAGTCGCTACTCTATAACACTTCACACTAGTCACTGCTCCTTCGAGTCACTACAACATTCTCTAACTGACTGAACTGTCTGGCTTACTTCTATCTTTATATAGCCGTCGCACCTTCCAGTTCGTTCTCGAGCGTTCTGTTCCAGAATGTTCCAGGACCTTCTTTTACTAGAAGGTTCTGTGAATACAGATCGGTCCCGATACAGGGGGATGTATATACAGGATGATCCAAATGTGGTCATCACTCCTATGTTACACAAGAGGTGTTTCTCGAACTATAAGATCTCTCTGCGTATACAGGGTGTAAGGGTTCTCTGCGTATACAGGGTGTATATACAGGATGTTCGGAATGCGCAGACCTCAGTGATCCGTTCCGACGGGGTACAAGTTGGTAACTTCGTTATTTTTGGTCCTAGAGGGTTGAGACTTCGCCTGTGGGGGGTCACCCCGGGCACCCCCAGGGGGGTGGGGAGGCGGTGTTGCCAGATTGTGCAAGAATTCCCAGATGTTGGGGACATTTTGGAGATGTGGCAACACCGCACCTGCATCTATTGAAGTGCTTTGTAACACTGTTTTGAGTGCCGGTTACTATGTCTTTGACTTCATTTGGTATATTTTTAATTAAGGTATCGAATATATTTGATGGATAGACATTTTTATACTAAGCAATAGGCAGGCATGTATGGTATATATGTATATTTACCAGTGGCAGCTGGTCGGGGTAGGCAAGGTAGGCGCCGCATACCTTGACTTAGAAAGTTAGAAAACTTAAATTAAAATATATATATATTATATATATAATATATATATATATATATATATATATATATATATATATATATATATATATATATATATATATATATATATATATATATATATATATATATATATATATATATATATATATATATATATATATATATATATATATATATATATATATAATAAATAATAACACTATGATACCTATCTAGTTTTCTCGTTGCAATGTGATATAGGTTTCTTTTATTAGCAGCTCTATGGAAATTTGTGCCGATACGTCCAGGCCACCCATTAATATGTTAATAAGAAAACACCGTCTAATAATAAGAGACCGAGATCGTTGCCTAAATTTCATGTGAATCTTGAAAACATCAGATCTCGCTCTCTTTCTCTTTTTACAACTACTGCAGCAGTAGTACTGCTATACGATGTAAAGAAAGTCGAGACATATGCATAGCCGTTAGGCGGCAAACAGTGGTGCCTCTCTGCACACTATCCCGCTAGAGTGGATTTGAAGATAATAACCTCTAAAGTCGGGTCTTTAGAGGTCATTTTCCCAAAAATTGTGAAATTTTGATGCGTGGCTCGTGGCTTCGTACTAAATCGTTGTTCAATCGAGCATTGTATTCAGATTCAGACTGAGACAGAATCAGAATTTGGCGCTGTTTTGTGTTTTGTTATAGCTACTAGCTACGACTACGCATACGCATGTGTTTTATTTTATGTTAAACTGTGAAATCAAAGGTGAAAAACCTGTATAATAACACACCATGTGTCGGCAGGTAGCTCTACGCTCTCGCTCTATCTATTGTGTTCAGGAAATTTGGAATTCGGTTATTCACTTGATGCCCATAGGCCTATCTATATACTGTGACTGGCGTGGCTACGTGAAACTACAAATCTAGAAACGGATAAGTATTATAATACTTTTTTCCATTTGTTTTCTTAACGTGTAAAATAAGTAACTTTTAGAATTTTATAAATAATGGATTTTCCAATTCATGACGTAATTTGTTCGTTAATAGTAAATCCATTTTCTACATGTAAAGATGAGATGAGATATTATGATTCAAGGTCGACCTATACCAGCTATTAAACTTGTGCAACCCGATCATAGACACGGCCAATCTTTTTCGCGATCTTTCAACACGCATTGGTATACTAGTTCCCAGTGGTTATGTGGGAGTTACGATAAACAAAGATTGTTTTGTTGGCCATGTTTGTTGCTTTCTAAGGTGAGAAATAATGTATGGCTCTTGAAGGGTTTTCGAATTTAAAAAATTTATTTGCTAGTATTAAAAAACACGAATTTTCAAAAGAGGATATGAGTAGTTACTTTAGTTTCAAACGACTGGAAACGAATACTTCAAATATACAAGATGCTTTGGAAATACACTCCTCTCTATCACTAAAATTATACAACGACGAGGTGAGAAAAAAAAATATAAATATATATAAATATAGTTGAATTGTGTGCTGTATAATTGGCCGTACTGTATACAGCACATGACCGGCTACTACTCCACCCAGTTCTTTGCTTTATCTTACACTCAGAGTTCTCTTTAAGTAAGCCATTCTATAAATATTTACCAAATCTGCATTTAACTGCATTTGGGGTGAATATCTACATAACGATGTTATACAACAGCAATTATTAAAGTCGATTACTATGGATAAAGCGGTTCTTATACTATATAGAAAATGGGAAATGTATGTGTTACCGAATCTCGAGAATTCAACTTAAGGCTTGTGGTTGATTAAGACGATACAATACTATGGTACTACACCATGCATTCAATTTTAAACATTAAAGTTTATCTGCATCTGCTGCGGCAACCAAATTAGAGCAATTTCTAGCTACGGTATTAACGCATTGCCAAAAGCTCTCTTATATGGTCTTTGAAAATATTACATAGGTATACAGTATCAGGAGAGACCGCTGTCTAACAGCTGTCCAACAGCTGCCCAACAGCTGTCGTGTCAAACTAATCGGTTTAATGACGTTGTTGTGTGTGTTATTACCAACGGCTTGAGAAGCCACTAAAAGCCGCAGTCAAAACGTTTATATCATCCCAGTGCACATACTCTTTCAGAGTCTTATTATGCATTATGATACCATAACCTGAAGTTATGAAAGTAGGACGTGACTTTGCGCCCGCTTATTTTCCTAGAATTGGTTTACTATTTGTTGATATTTGGGAGAACTGTTTCTTAAAATGTCTTCTTGGGGATCGTTCTCTTTTCTGTGAAGACTAGTAGCTCTCATAATAACTGCATAGTCAGGTAAAGCTTGCGAATTTTCCATAGCAGCTGTAACAGGTTTTCTCAAACATATTAATTCCCACAGATGATTAGTACCAATTATTACCAAACATAATTTGATAGCTATGTCCATTTTTATCATTTGTGTTTAACAACAAACTTTATAGGTTTGTTGCCAAGCATCCAACTGGTTTTATCATAAATAACACTATATGTTGTGTCACGTTAATGTTTCTCTGTAAAATATTTATCAACATAGTATTTAACACCAGTAGGATATGAACTTAACATTCGTTCGTGAACTAAACAACTCAATACCAACGTTTTTAGTTAACCGAGATATATAAAGTGATCAAACCTCTTGTGTTCAGTATGTTTAACATAAAATGTTTGTTTTGCCAAAATCCACCAAAAAGGAATTTCAACTTTTCAAAACTCATATCGGTAGTTAGATGATCATCATACACAGGACTAATTTCTTATTCAATTCATTGATCGTTGTTACCCTTACTTGGTGAAGTTAGCTTCACATTGAAGCCAAAGAAATTATCTCCAGTCTGTATGTAGGAATTTCACATTGTTTAAATAAAACTATGGTGTTAGCATTATCACGCAACAATTGTTTCGGACACAAATAGTATGTCAGTATGTCTACCCATACAAAAATACGATTTTATTTTATCTTGCTTATCACAGGCTACATCATCTAATATAAAAATTGAATTGCCCTTTGCATCTGCTGGGTCAAATATTTCTTTGTTTCCACTGTATAGATAGTATCCAACAACGTTTGTAGCACACAACACCTCCTTTAACATGCTATATTTAGGCTGATATATAAAGGCTTTGAGTATACGTATATGTTTTCGAAGTTTAAGTGGTGTGGACCACATATCAAACATCTAAGTAAGGTTGGTCAAAGAAGTCCATGTCTTTGCTGTTTGGGTGATGATGATGTGGTAGCAACATCATCTATGTTTGTGATTTTTGGCTTTTGCGTGTTTTATAATACACATCGTTAACTAAACTAAAACTTTGTACGACCTCTACATTCTATATAAATACTCATACCTTATTAACAGTATAAATGTTGGTGTGTCAAGGTTAAGGTCTTGTTGACGCAGTCATCAAAAAATTACCTGTTAAGCTGCACGTACCTGGCTATCAGGTCAGAGGTCCAGGCACTAAACTTAAAGAACGTTTCACGAGAGGTGATCAAGGCATCAATAATCCTTGTCTCTCCACAAGTACAATCCAGAGGATTGATATTTTATAATCATGATGTATACCAAAAGTATAATACTTATTAAACTTATAATGTAGTTTAAAATTTTTAAATAAAAGACTTGAACAGTACTATCTGTGTTTCAGTCATTGTGCGTACGTTTGCTTTTAATGGCTCTACGTCAATGGGAATACTTCCACCGATAGTGTTAAAACCACACTTTGATTAATCTCTCCGCTTGCAAACTTTCACAGATATAACACTATACCAGTGATAGAGCGTGGGTATAATAAGTTTCACCACTTTTCTGCTGTGAGTGGTGAAAAGAATCGACTAGAAATTATTATTCCTGATGGTTCGTATGAATTCAGTGATATCGATAAATACATGCAGAATCAGCATTGCGTCATTAAATTAAACAACAGTACCATGCAGTAGAGAACAAAATCGACGTGGTAAAGCTGTTTTCGCTAAAAAGCCAACAACAACACTTTAAAATGTGAGATAACATATCAGTATGACCCAGACTTTTCTATAGACGCTTGAATAGCACCAATATTGGTGTTCTATAAACAACGTCTTACCGCTAGTAAACTCCATGTTTTCGATTTAGCGATGGAAATTGTGAGAGTAAAGACGATTCGTTTAGAATGTAATATTGTGGATGGTCCTTACCACGACGGCAACTCTACGCATACAGTACATGGGTTTATTCCTATGGTAGATCCAGGTTCTGCAGTTGATATAAAACCATATAGTAAGGTTTTTATGCCTCTTACGACGCGCATTATTTCGCATATAATTAAACAATGTCAATCAGAATTCAGTACCTATGTAACGACACTGAATTCTGATCCTCACTTGAAACGTCAAGTGAGGAGATTATTTTAATAGTAGAATTGCAACAGAGACCACCATATTATGTTGATTATTAATACCAGTAATCAAGCCGCTCCAGCTTCAGTATCTTCGGTACCTGCATCGAAGACGATTCTATCCTGTGATAAAAACGTAGTCGATTTCAGTGCAGACCGTCATAACAATCGACACCCATTTAAAGGGCAACACAAAATCCGAAACATGACTATAGGGGTAAAGTTACGTAAGCAACAACCGAAAAATATAGTTAAAGACCAAAGAAGAAGAAAAACGGACCGTCACTATCTTTCCGACGTTTGTCCTGTATACTGTACGACAAGATATTACCCTATGTTCTTGTAAATCAACATCACCGTGGACTTTTCGGAAAGATTTGTTTTTGAACAACTCTGTTTAAATATTTTAAATTTGTAAAACGTCCGAATTTTTCAATGGGAATGTTGAAAGTGATTAAAAACACAAATCTGCTTCTTTATATAACACTTACCTCCTTAATTTCTTCAATAATTCATTTAATTCATTGTTATGCGCGTTATTACCAGCTGCCTAAGAAGCCACAATATGGGCTGTGTGGAGTGGTTAATGTACATGCCAAAATCCAATGTTCTGTTGGAAATGCATCAAGGACGAACCCCGCCCCAAATAATCTGCCCCATTTCCGTCCAGTATCAAATTGCATGATAAACTGTATTATTTCTCGTATGCAGATCATTTGGCGGTGATTGTAAGCGGAGGAAATAAGGGTGACCTACAAAACAAAATCAACTGGTCAGTGACAAGGGTGGAGAACTGGATGGCAAATAGTGGACTTGAGCCTCACAAAACTGAGAGTATAGTGCTAGTGAGACGAAGAACACTGAGAACAGTAACCGTCAAGTTGGGGAATGCAGAAAATTGTGGTCTTATCTCTTTATGGTGTTCAGTAACGTTAACAATGATAGGACGGATACTGGATCCAAAAGTGACGAGAGAAAAAAACGAGCGTGAAGTCTACGGTCGGTTACCTCTAATAGACGCTCATTTGTCACGGTTAGATGCTTGAGATTATCGTTGTGGTATTAAGGGGAAGATAGAGGATTGCGAGGGTGATAAAATAAGTGATATATTTATCTTGACTGCAATGTATGCAAGAACAAGAATATTTTTGATAAACAGACTGTATATATTACATGAATAACTTGCTAAACCATAACCTACTTGTAATATATGTAGTTCATGTTGCAATTGGCTAATGTAAACCTGGTCAATTGCGTAGTTTAGACAGGAGACGGCTGATTTCAAGAACAAGTTCTATTGTTTAAGGGCATATTTAGTGCTATTTTTACCACTACAAAGGCAGAGTTCGTACAGGCTTGTGTAGACAAAGAAAAGCGCAAGCACATTAAATCTATGTTGTAAAAGAAAAATAAATAGGTGAGTTTGTATTCTTTGTTTTAAGCATGCCTACAGCAATTTAAAAAGGTTTGACATAATTTTAAATCCTACAAATTTGTGCAGATTTGAACCTGTGATGAGCACCAATAAGTACAATTTGGAGACTTCGATTCGTCACAATGCAGTTTTATACCTGACGATCGTTTCGCTAACAAACTAACTACTACTGGATAAAATTTAATGTACCATGTTTATTTACATAACGAATTATTGTTAGGCGTCGGTCATTGAACCAAAAATTTATGTACTATGTTTATTCAAACAAGCAATTAAAAGTTAGGCTTTGGTCATTGAATAAAAAATAATGTGCTCTGTTTTTCGTACAAGCAAGTGAAACGTAGGCTTCGCCTCACTGATAAATTAGATTTACTATCGTTGGAGAAGGTTCAATATAATTGCTCATGCGAGTGAATAAATGTTGTGCCCGTGTCGTTTGAAAAGAAAATAAATGAGGATGAAGAGTAATAGGTAATGCTAGAGAAATGTGTAATATTATGGGTAAGGTGGCTGTACTAAATCATTTATACAAGTATGTTTGTTTTTCAATGGTAGGCCGCCGTGTAGAGTAAATAATATAAATCTAATTATTTTCCACCTCATATTGTTGATGAAAACAAAACTTATTTAATGGTAGAGCAGGTCGAAATGCCTCATAAAATAAATACTAGCAACTATACTTGTAAATGGATTTTATCAGCTAATATGCGTTTATTCCTGATATTCTAGTTACCTGATTCTGATTGTGTTAAAATACTGTAAATAGTAATGAACGTAAGTACCCTTGGAGGTTATGAAATGATTTTCTATGTAAATTTGTAAGTTGTTACAATATTTCTTAAATATGATGTAGATGCAATTGTTCTCAGGCTAACTTTATGAGAATGTAGAATTAATAAGGAGACATGGTATAGGCGAAGTAATATAGAATACACGGCAATATGAACCTTATGTCGTTTTGAGCGTTGCGATATGGAACGTCTGATCACGGACTTTCGGCCCAATTAACCGGCGTTCGCGTGGTTGAGACTGATTGCAGTACCTTTATAGCTACAGTATATAGCGCACGATGTTGTAGAGTGGGGCATACTCGATGATGCAATCATGTATAAATAAAAAATAACATTTTATGTGATTGGAAAGTTGTTGGTGCTTTCCATTTCCAATTTGATATCTACCTTAAATGGATTTTTGGATTCCCTGTACTTGCAATCAAATAAAAACATGGGATATTTTTCAAAACTTTTGTAATCCAAGGTAGGTTGAAGTTGTCTATGAGCGTTGAAACTCAGTCATGTTTCTATATGCCTTCTGTTCGTTGAGAATTTAGTGGAGTCTTATATATCGAATGCCTACATGATCAAAGTTGTTCATGTTTTTCTAACGTTATTCTATCGATCCGTTTGGAATATCACAATTACAAAGCTAGGTCGTTCAGTGTTTGATAAACAGTATTTTGATAAACCACAAGCCTTTCGTTTAATTAATCAGACTTGGTAATTCATACGTTTCCCATTTTCTATATGGTACCAGGATCTTTTTATTTTGGCCAATCGACTGTAATAATTGATTCCGTGTAACTTCGCTGGGGTGGATAAGTTTCACATGCAGCGCCATGTACTCAATGTAACTTCAATGCTTTATCTGCGTCTACTGCCCCAATCAAAATAAAGCATTTTTTTTCGCTCTGGGCTTTAGTTATACGTAGCAGCAATTAACTGAAAAAAACGCTTCTATAGTCTTTGAAAATTTTACACAAGTAGCAAGGAGGTATGCAGTAGCAAATACGGCCATCTTTCAGCATTGTATTGTATGTAGTAGCATGCCAACCAGCTTGAATTAGAGCTCTTGCTCCATCACTGTTTGCTTCCAAAAGTGTTCGAATTGCTGTAACTATACCAGGTTCTCTCACATGTTCAATAATCGGGCTGCTGCATTAGATGTTACCTGTACATCTCCAGTCGAGCTACTCGTCTCAATCCTGCCATTTATTAGTAGAACAGTTGAAGACCAAACGTAAAAAATATCTTGTTAGTTGATTGCAGAATCACAGGTATCATTATGGGCAAGCGAACTGGTTTGAGAAGCCTATGTGTGTATTTCTTTTCCTTTGATTGACTCGTCGTGCACAGGGTCAGCGAATATATGTAGTTTGGTTAACATCGGTACCCAATGAATCTAGATACTGCATGTGCTCCCAAGATGGAATCGCCTACAATGGAGGTAGCGAAGATACTGAAGCTGGGGCAGCTTGTTTGCTAATATTTATAATCAATATAATATGGTGGTCTCTGTTTCAATGCCAATATCAGAATGATATCACCTAGAAACGTCACAGGTACTGAATTCTGATCGATAATGTTTATATTTATATGCGAAATAATGCGGGTCGTAAGAGGCATAAAAACCTTATTCTATGGTTTTATATCAACCGCATAACCTGGATCTACCATAGGAGTATACTCATATACTCTATGCGTAGGTTTGCCGTCGTGGTAAGTACCATCCACAATATTACACTCTCAATTTCACCCGTAAATCGGAAACATAGAGTTTACCAGCCGTAAGACGTTTAGAAAACCCCAATATTGGTGCTATTGAAGCATCGGTGCAAAAGTCTATATGATACTGAGATGGTATCCCACATTTTAAAGTGTTGTTGTTGGCTTTTAGCGAAAACAGGTATACCACGTCGATGTTGTTCTTTACTGCAGGGTACTGAAGTTTATCTTTAATGTAAGAGACAGTGTTCATTCTGAATGTATTTGTCGATATCACTAATTTCATACGAACCATCAGGAATAGTTATTTCTAGTCGACTCCATCAAAGTCTGGTTTTAACACTAATGGTGGAAATATAGCGTACGCGCAATGACTAAAACACAGATACTACTGTTTAAGTCTTTTATTTAAAAATTGTAAAAATAAGTGACCACATTATAGGTTATATAGTTTTGATATACATCATGATTATACAATATCAATCCTCTAGATCGTGATTGTTGAGAGACAAGCACGACCTAGATTATTGATGCCTTGATTACTCGTGAAACATTCTTTAAGTTTAGTGTCTGGGCCACAAATCTGATAAACAGGTAGGTGCAGCTCAAAAGGTAATTTTTTTATGACTGTGTCAGCAAGACCTACGCCTTGACACACCAACATTTATACTGTTAATAAGGTGTGATATATCTGCGTAATTATATAGGATCATACAAAGTTTTAGTTAATTTAGCGATGCGTATTGTAAAACACGCAAAAGCCCACAGTCACAAACATAGATGATGTTGTTACCACAGCATCATGACCCAAACAGCAAAGACATGGAGTTCTTTTACCAAGTTTCAGTTTCAGTTAGATGTTGATATGTGGTCTAAGTGGTTATGGTTAACAAATATTATGTTAACGTTTGTTGTTTGGTCCAAACGGCTTAAAATTTGAAAACGTATACGTATACTCAAAGCCTTTAAATATCAGCCCAAATATAGCGTCTTAAAGGAGGTGTTGTGTGATACAAAAGTGGTTGGATACTAATCTATACAGTGAAGGCGAAGAGATATTAGATCCAGCACATGAAAAGAGCAATTAAATTTTTATATTACATGATAATAATATAAAAATAATAGCCTGTGATAAGCAAGATAAAATAAAATCGTATATTTGTATGTGTAGATATTAAGACATTGACAGTTTCTACTTGTGTCTGAAACAGTTGGTGCGTGATAATGCTGACATCATAGTTTTATTTAAACAAGATGAAATTACTACATACAGACTGGAGATAACTTCTCTGACATTACTGTGAAGCCAGTAGTATGGTACAGTTTCACCAAGTAAGGGCAACAACGATCAATGAATTGAATATGAAATGAGTCTTGTGTATGATGATCCCGATATGAGTTTTTAAAAGTTCAAACTTCTTGGTGGTGGATTTCGGCAAAACACGCATATTATGGTGGCTGTTGTTAAATATACTGATTTAACACAAGGGGTTTGGTCACTTTATATATCTCGGTTAACTGAACAACGTAGGTATTCAGTTGTTTGGTTCGCGAACGAATGTTAAGTTCATATCCTATTGGTGTCAAATACTATGTTGATAAATATTTCGCAGAGAAACATTCACGTGATACAACAACATATAGTGTTATTTATTTCCGAGTTATCGGGCCCTGAACGACAACGCAACACATCCTCATTTTCCAGAAACCCCCGCACGGTGTGGACAGTTGCAATTGCAGTGTGAAAATGAATGAAGCAACTATGTCACTTCATTTTATAAGATATCGCAGCAATGGGGATATCAGAATTTATACCTACCCAACCTCTGACAATGAGAACATAAAAGAGAAACATCGCAACAGCATTATCGAATTTTCCACATTCCGCCCAAAAAAAGGTATAACTTAAAATATATTCCTCAAACCACACCCGACCCCAAGCAGACAAAGTTGCATGCCTAAGGCCAAGCCGCTTATAGTATCATGCATAAAACTCAAAGGCAAGAACGGAACCTCGTCATTGTTTTTAGTAGCCACTAGAAGAACCCCAAACCTCAACGAATTGACGAAGGTAAAAGACCTTCACAGCATTAGAATAAAATGGGAACCCCTAATGAAGAATCAACAAGTCACGTAATTGTCAAAAATGTTGGCTATGGATCAAGTCAATGCAAACCTAAATCAAGATGCGCAAATGCATCAAGAACCACCACACCGAGGACTGCAAGAAGGTGATATGGAAGTTAAGTGTTGTAACTACCTGTGTCTTCATGCAGATAACTACCGCAGGTGCCCAGTTTACACCAAGTATATGGATCAGTTGGTGAAAACATATCAATAAAACACACAAAACCACATAACAACCTAAGACAAATGCTCCAACATCCCACTTGTGGTAATTTGGCACATTAATCAACGGACCAAAAATCTTCAGTAACATATGTGACCTGAGCCAAATTCTCACTATGTTCCTGTGACATTACCATGTCAAACTTAGGAAAACTAAGTCCATCAAGTCGCTCAAATTTATCCTTAAAAACAGTCAAATTTAATCTTGGAATGCCTGTGCCATTGAGAACAAATTCAACAAACTCGAAATCTTAACCAAAAAAAAAAAATCAACGAGATATAATCTGCATACAGGAAACACACCTAACACGAAGAACACCAAAACTCCGATACTACGATCACAATAATCGCCGTAACAACCCATATGTAATGTAAACAGCATCATCCGGTAGAAAAAATTAACACCCTCACAAACGTCTTGTTTGAAACACGCACCATACAAAAACATAACACAAGAGTAATCAAACGTTACAACAAAAACGTACGCCCACTTAACATCGACGATCGAGAATAACATTACGATCTAAACTAACAAAACAAAACACTCATAATAGAGGACTTTAATCCCAAACACAAATTAGAACTGTGTCTATAACGAAGGTAAAGGCCTTAAATTAAACAACTGCATTTTACACAATTCATACACACTCCACTATCCAAATAATGAATTCTTTGCTTACTCAAAAAACACAGCTTCAACACTAGACGGCTGCATCTCAAATAATGTAAATATAAGAGACGGACAACGCTGAATGAACTAGACTCTGATCACCTCCCCATCCTTGTAGAAACCAACACGCAAAATCACACCCCCGCACCCATACAAAAAACACAATTTAAAACCAACTGGAAATAGTATAAAAAAATCATAATAAATCCGTACATACAACACGAGACATAGATGACAATATCCGCATTCCCTACCGTCATACACGGCAGCTACAAAGATGCATCCAAAATACATCCAAAAACTGACGAACTCTAGAATCGTCATCGATGCAGGTACCGAAGATACTGAAGCTGGAGCTGCTTGATTACTAGTATTTATAATCAACATAATATGGTGGCCTCTGTCTCAATTCCAATATCATAATGTTCTCCTCACATTGAAACGTCACAGGTACTGAATTATGATCGATAATGTTTACATTTATATGCGGAATAACGCGCGTCGTAAGATACATAAAAACCTTACTATATGGTTTTATATCAACTGCATAAGCTGGATCTACCATAGGAGTAAACTCATAAACTGTATGCGTAGGGTTGCCGTCCAGTCATCTAAGTATTTTAGATGTTAGTATAGCACAAACTATCCAAGTGATAAGAACTCTACTCAACACCACACGCATTTAAATATTACATGTCCGGGTGTTTAGACTACGCCCAAAACAAAGTGCTGACAGATATCAGTAAACTCAACAGTGGCTCCTCCTCTTAAAAACGTTTCATCATCCTGGTAGCCCAAGCCAAAATACGATTTATGGTCCACAAACGACCAAATGTGAAAGACGTGAAAACCTATTTCGATAGCGACGACTGCATGAAATAGTTTGGCTTACCGAGAACACCTCTACACAACGATTACCTAGTTGAAACTTCTACTTACAACATGACTAAGATGAAGGCTGATATTGTTCGTTATAAACGTATGTTTCTGTTTGATAATGGTCCCACGGTGAGACACCTTACTGCTGAAGGCTCCTACTAAGTGATTCTCATCTGTGCAGATCAAAGTACTTTTCGATATTTATATCAACTGGTTCTCTTACTGTAACTCTAACTGTATTTATGTTAATATTCTTTTGTGGAAAATGTAGCAGTTCATTGGAAAATAATTATCTCAAATATATCTGTTAATAAATTTATATAAAGGAAATGGTTTGCTTTTTATTTTAGTTGTTAAGACCCCCTCATTGTGACAAGATGTCAGTAAAGAAGATCATATAAGGTATTGTGAGTCGTGCTCGTTACAAGTGAAAAGCAGTGTTCTATGGACATCTGCGCAGTGAAGCCACAAATTAAAACTATGTGAATCGTGGGAAGGTGAAAAAGGCCTATGCTAAATCAAGCTTTCAAATTAGAATGACAACTTATCATATTAGTCGAAAGGCAGTAACATAGAAGAACTCCGTCGAAACAATGAAAAATGTATTGTTTCAGCTTATTGAAGCTGTTTCAGCTAAACATAATGCAATTAAAATCACTTGGCATTGTTTGGTTTGTATATGTTTCAAAATAAAGAAAAACAATAAATGAAATCACTCAATAATAAAAACAAAAATGTTACAGTGTAAAATAATTATGCAAATACCTCTCAGGAATTCATCGAGGAAATGTAAAGTTGTAGAATTACAGTTTGCCGAAGGAGTGAGTGGTTGTATGTTGGAACGTCTTTTATGACTGAAGATAAATATTAATAAAAGTATTTTAATATAAAACTGTAGTAAATAAAAGAAGTTTTACTTTTACAACGACTGTTTTATTTAGGTGACAAGTTTACAATTTAAGCAAATTATAGCATACAATTTCTAATACCAGAAATACATTTTCTTTTATAAAATTTAACAGCGTGATACATACATATTGGAGTGTCTGCCACCAACTTCGGCAACCTTCATCGTTTTTCAAATTGATAACATCCTCGCTGTAACCACATTTCAATAGCACCTCTTTAATATAACTTTTTATGATAACACCTTTCACATAACCTCTATCTACCGGCTTTTCGATAATATGTTTTTTCTATTATGTTGGGTGATTCTTCTAAAGCAACGGTACCACAATCATAATCCATACACTGCTGTGTTCCTTGTAGAAACGTGATTTGTTTAACTATATCTGCACTCAATAAACCTAACGTTTTCGGTGTCTTGAACATATAATGTGCAGATTGATAACCATTATAAATTACTATTTCTCTGGATGCCTACTCTCTCACACAGAAGCATAAACATTCCGTGTGATCGAGAAAGTTAGTATTTTTTTTTCCAATTTGATATCCACTGGAGCTGGCTTTATGGAATGGCTGTACCTGGAGCGATCAAATACAAACATGGAATATTTTGTATAGGGCTTCTAATCCGAAGTAGGTTTAGGTTCTCTATCATCATACAAACATTCGATTTAATTTAATTGGTTAAAGCTCAAATTCATACCTTCTGTGGAGATTTGTTTTAAGTGAAGTATTATATCTGGAATGTATTTTCCAACATTATTGTATCGAACCGTTTGAAATCTCATAATAAAAAATCTAGGTCGTTCAGTGTTTGAGGAAGTCTTAATTGACCACGAGCCTTTAGCTGAATTATTGAGATTCGGTAATTCATACATTTCCCATGCTCCATATGGTATAAGAACCATTTTAACTATAGTAATCGACTATAATAATTGCTGTTGGGGTGAAAATGTAGTAAATGTTAAACATTAATGCTTTATCTGCTTCTGCTACGCCAACCAAATTGAGGTAATTTCTGGTTAAACGTATTAACGAATTGCTGAAAATATTACATAGGTATACGGTATTAAGACAAACACCTGTCTAACAGCTGCCCAACAGTTGCCCAACAGCTGTTCTGTCAAACTAGTATCTGTCTAACAGCTGTAGTGTTAGACTCACAGCTGTCGTGATAGACAACTAGCAATAGATAGGTAGACGGACAACCAACTCGGAGCTAGTATACCTTAAACCGCAAAACAGTTTGTATCTCTTAGCACAGTAACCAACTAATAAGTGGTTTACATCAGACCAACAACCGACTTGTTTGAAACAAACAACTTGTTTGAAACAAACAACTTGTTTGACCCAAAAATTTTGGCGAGATGGACGTGATGGACAAGAGAAAAATATTAAGAAAAAGATTTTAGTACAGCACACAACAAATCCTGCTGAAAACATTCGAGAGAAACACTAATGCTTAAACCTGATAGAACTAGTATTAGCAGTATTAGCAGTGGTGGGGAGGCCAACGCCAAGCAAGTAGGCCACCATGGGCCCTTTGTGCCAACCCCAGCAACCCAGCAACCATGCTCTACTCCTCATCGGTTCCGTCGCCAAACCGCCTCGACCCTCGAGATGAAGGCAGTGACGGTCTTCAATTGGATGGTACTTACCTGATTCCTCTGCAGAGTCCTCGATCCGAACCATTCTGCTCGCAAAAGCCTCGCATTCGCACAGGTAGTGGTAGGACGTTTCCTCATCCTCGCCGCATTCCTGGCAAATGGGATCCCTCTCTACGCCTATCAATGTGAGGTGTCTTCTAAGGGCGCAGTGGCCTGTGAGCACCCCAAGGATGCGGCGAAGCGTAGGTCGACTCCTTCCGAGTAGCCCGACAGTTTTATCTCTGTCCGGCCCCTCCACGAAGTCCCTCGCCTGCTTGCAGCCACCAACCGCCCCCCAGTGCCTCTTCATTTCTTCCTAACAATGATGATGCTTTGTATTACTTATACAAACACCTAGATTTCATTAATGATGAAATTTAACCAGATAAAATGAGATATCCACACATAGAAGGTTTGCAAAAATTAGTTTTTATGAAAAGACTTAAGGCATTTACTTATGACAATCTTCAACACTATAGAGATATTCTAGAGTCAAACAGTATTCATAAAGTTAAATACGATCCCAATGGGCGAAGTAACGCTTTCTCGGAAAAGTATTGATATCTAATAAAACGAATGCCAAATCCTTGAGCGGAATGTTCTCAACTCCTCACCGTTTTAGTTACGACACACCTCTTAACGAAAAACAATAGACCGAACCTAGGATTCAAATTGTAAGTAATAGAAAAATCAGCACCAACAAGTTGATGATACAAAATAACAACCAAACAAAATATGTATATTGGGATGACATAAATGAGATGGTTGATCGACTTAGACTTTTAGTGAGTTCCCAAATTGCTGGTACTTATGCTCGTAACAACGAAATTCAGTTAATCATTGCGGAACTGAAAGAAGCTAACGTTATCTCCTAGTAAACAGTCTGCGATTTAATTATCACAGTAGAGTCACTACGCATAAAATCAGAGCCAAACCAATGCGATCGCTGCCTAAGGTTTGTTCTTAAGTTCCTGCAAGGGCGAGTTTTACTGTGTAAAGTGCGGTCAAAATCACGACACCACTAAATGTAAAAGGGTCAATACAGTCCCTGGCTTTTGCTGTAACTGCAAACGTGAGCAAACAGCCAATTATTTAATTACCCAAAATCAGGAAAAACCACGAACACCAAAAAGCCCTGGGTTTCACATGCAAAAGCTACGTTGGTTATTACCACCACTCACAAATCTACCATTTCAACTGCTCCTACTCCCACAAACTCTACTCCCTCGCATCTCACCAGCTTTTTCTAGTAATAACACTACAGTAGACAGGGATTTCCTTGTCTACTGTAGTGTAATTATTTATATTATTATTATCATAGCCCGAAAATGGTGCTATTAGGAAAGATAGTCTACAATGCAACACGCGACCCCAAGCAGACGAAGTTGAGGCATGCTTAAGGCCAAGCCGCTTATATAATCATGCATAAAACTCAAAGGCAAGAACGGAACATCGTAATCGTTTTTAGTGGCCACCAGAAGAACCTAAAACCTCAACGAATTAAGCAAGGTAAAAGACCTTTACAGCATTATGATAAAATGGGAACCCCTAATAAAGAAACAACAAGTCACGTAATTGTCCAAAATTTAGTAATGGAACAAGTCAATGCAAACCAACATCAAGATGGATGAACAACCACCACACCAAGGACTGCAAGAACGTGATATTGAAGTCCAGTGATGTAACTGCCTGGGTCTTCTTGCATGATAACTACCGCAAGTGCCCAGTATACACCAAGTATATGGAACAGTTGGTGAAAACAAATCAATATAACACACAAAACCATCTCACACATTTCCCAAGTCAAACACACAACTCACACATAATCTGATACATCTATCCAACCTAAGACAAATACTCCAACATCCCATATGTGGAAATTTGGCACATTTCTCAACGAACCAAAAATCCTCAGTAACGTATGAGCAAATCCTCATAATGTTTCGTGACATTACCATGCCAAACTTAAAAAAACTAAGTATTATCCATCAAGTCGCTAAAATTATCTCTAAAAACAGTAAAATTTAACCTTGGAATGCCTGTGCCGAACTCGAAATCTCAACCGAAAAAATTCTACCAGATATAATCTGCACACGGGAAACACAACTAACACGAAAAACACCAAAACTACGATACTACAATAACGATATTCTCCGTAACACACCATATGTATAGTAAACAGCATCTTCCAGTAGCAAAAATTAAAACCATCACAAACGCCTTGTTTGAAACACGCACCATCCAAAAACATAACACACAGTAATCAATTGTTACGACAAAAACGTACTCCCACCTAACATCGACGATCGATAATAACAATACGATCTAAACTCACGAAACACAACACTCATAATAGGGTACTTTAATGCCAAACACAAACTGGAACTGTGTCTATAACGAAGGTACCGGCCTTAGTCTAAACAACTGTATTTTACACAATACATACACAGTCCACTATCCAAATAATTAATACAGCAATTTTGCTTATTCAGACAACACACCTTCAAACTAGAGGTCTGCATTTCAAATAATGGAAAAATAAGAGACGTAAATGCTCAATGAGCTAGACTCAGATAAACTCCCCATCCTTGTAGAAATCAACACAAAAAATCACAACCACCCAAAAATCCCAGAAATCTACTAGCATTTGAAAATTTTTTCAGGCTGCGTTCACCCAATTAAACAGTTTACCTTTGTGTTAGCTAACAGTTTAACAAATTATGTGTTCAGGTGAACGGTGTGTTTGTTTACCTATCACTAATTTAAAGAGTCAAATAAACTTTAACTTCATTAAAAATGTTTATATCGATTAAGCTTAACTCTAAATCCTAAGTATGCATAATACTGACTCTGAGTTTTACACATTTTTACTTCAGTTTCACTTTTAAAGATGATTCTCTCATAAGTTTGGTATTCGTCAACAATTTCTGTGGAATTTCCGTCATTACTGATATTCCAGAAGCCTCACTGACTCAAAAATTAATGTAACGTATGCTGTTATTTAATAAGGCACCAAGTGATTATTGTTGTATTTTTTCATTCATGCGTTAAATTTAGAGTACTAACCCAAGATAAGATTGGATGTTAGACGGTGCTGTACTATTTGCTTAAATATCAGCCATAGCTTTAGTCACCTCTTCATCATTTTTAGATTTAAGAGGGCGAGTCCACACATACTTTCAAAAACAATTGAGCGAGACAGCTGTGATGGACAAGAGAAAAATATTAAGAAAAATATTTTAGTACAGCACACAACAAATCCTGCTGAAAACATTCGAATATAATGCTTAAACCTGATAGAACTAGTAGTAGTAGTATTAGCAGTGGTGGGGAGTCCAACGCCAAGCAAGTAGGCCACCATGGGCCCTTTTTGCCAACCCCAGCAACCCAGCAACCATGCTCTACTCCTACTCGGTTCCGTCGCCAAACCGCCTCGACCTCGAGATGGAGGCCGTAACGGTCTTCAATTGGACGGTACTTACCTGATTCTTCTGCAGAGTCCTCAATCCGAACAATGCTGCTCGCAAAAGGAGACATTTATATATATATATATATATTCTCTTTCAAGATACGTATGACTCTATCCACCATAAGTATATATATGTAATAATTACTCACTATCAGTGCTAGAGTGATTAATGTTGTATTTTTTCATTAATGCGTTAAATTTAGAGTACTAACCCAAAATAAGATTGGATGTTAGACGGTGCTATACTATTAGCTTAAATATCAGCCATAGCTTTAGTCACCTCTACCTCATTTTTAGATTTAAGAGGGCGAGTCCACACATATTTTCAAAAACAATTGATAACCACTAAAGTGTACTTGTAACCAGAGGTTTCTTTGTAGCAGTCTGTAATTCCGGTAAATCAATCTACCACAAATAATTTAAACCCTTGATTATTGTACGTCTACGATTAAAGCTTATTCTTGCAGGTTTATATAATTCGTCAATAATTTGCTTTTTAGTATCGGATGGTTCATATGTTATATCCAGCTGATTCAGTATCTTACTTAGATCTTTATGCTTTGGTATATCAATATCATGCAGCACATGGGAAGTTATATCATTAGTTAACTTTTTCAATTTGTCTTCAAACTCACTTTTAAGAACAGCCAGCTCTGTGAGCCCAATACGATAGCACGGAAAAAACTGGGTTAAATACGAAAAAACATATAATGAGCAAAAAAAAAACCTAAAGTAGAAACATCTAATTTTAATAATAAACAAAATTTCGTAATAAATGAACAGAGTAGTATGGAAACAAACCCCATAAAAATTAAAAATTCCAATACAACTAACAATTCTAAAGCAAAAATACCCAATTTGGAAGAATTAAAAACAGTATCAGAGATTAGAGACCAAATAATGTTTTCTCATGAAAGTAAAAAGCGACATGGAACTTTATGCGACCTATGCATAAATTAAAGACAAATTCTCTTTTTCAAAGATGAGAAAGGAAATTAAAGATTTAGGACTTGTGAATATTGCAACAAAAAAGAATATAATCTGTTAACATTAAACAAATTAAATAAACAATCAATTTACATTACCTAAATAAATAAAAAACGCGAAAATCGGATCATCAAACGGGGCTGATGCTGCAATCACTATCAAGATTCAATGATACAGAGAAGAGGATATACCACACACTAAGGCAGTTGGAGTCAAAATTGAAACAAGGTCTGGAAGTCATTAACAACATGAAGCCTTCGTACAAAGCAGTAGATAAGAATTCATTAAAGATTCACATATTGAGTGTTTATCAGATAGCTGATCGATATCTAGATGAACTTACTCATCATTATAGAAGCTTGCTAAACATACAAGCTAACATTTACGACTTTCTTCACATTGATGAAATCATAAACGCGGCAACGAGAAAATTACGACAGCATCTGGAGATTATTTCATACCCGATACTTCGGTCAGAAATTGGTCACAGTGAGAAATATATTAATATGTACTACTTCACAATAACAGATGTAAGGCAATATATTATTTATATATGTATATATATATATATATATATATATATATATATATATATATATATATATATATATATATATATATATATATATATATATATATATATATATATATATATATATTTATTTATATATACTAACTATCAAAGGATTTATAACACGACATTTCTGTACTATACAAGAAGAAGGGTTAAGGGCAAAGCCGCAAGGAGACAACCGCATACACGTGTTTCAAGCTTATTAGCCATCACCAGTACGGTATAGCCAGGTGAAGATGGAAACACTCTGGATGAAGATGCAAAAATACATATATATCTATATATCTGTGGTGGAATTTGTCTTTAACTGCGTGGAGAGGGTAGATGGTGGTTTGTATACTACCCAAATCCAAAGTTTTGCATTTGTCTTCAGACAACATTTTAAATTCATCTGATTTTAAATCATTTCTGATGTATATCGCAGCACCATGCTCTTTACATCAGATATGTAAATTCTAACATGGCCAGGTCCCTGAATATCATTCTGCTGAGTTTTCGAAGATTCAACAAGTGGTGTAATCGATGCTTTTAGATAGCACTCATCTTTCATCCTTCAAATGTGACTTTAAAGACTAAACATTTTCGAAAATTATAGTCAAGTAAGATGGATAATATTGTATAAAGTTCAGCGTGATTTTTAAGGATTTTTAAGGTGATATTTAATATTAACATAAATACAGTTAGACATATAAGAGAACCAGTTGATATAAATATCGAAAAGTACTTTGATCTGCACAGATGAGAATCACTTAGTAGGAGCCTTCAGCAGTAAGGTGTCTCACCGTGGGACCATTATCAAACAGAAACATAAGTTTATAACGAACAATATCAGCCTTGATCTCAGTCATGTTGTAAGTAGAAGTTTCAACTAGGTAATCGTTGTGTAGAGGTGTTCTCGGTAAGCCAAACTATTTCATGCAGTCGTCGCTATCGAAATAGGTTCTCACGTCTTTCACATTTGGTCGTTTGTGGACCATAAATCATATTTTGGCTTGGGCTACCAGGATGATGAAACGTTTTTAAGAGGAGGAGCCACTGTTGAGTTTACTGATATCTGTCAGCACTTTGTTTTGGGCGTAGTGTAAACACCCGGACATGTAATATTTAAATGCGTGTGGTAGTAGAGTCACTTGGATAGTTTGTGCTATACTAACATCTAAAATACTTAGATGACTGGACGGCAACCCTACGCATACAGTTTATGAGTTTACTCCTATGGTAGATCCAGCTTATGCAGTTGATATAAAACCATATAGTAAGGTTTTTATGTATCTTACGACGCGCGTTATTCCGCATATAAATGTAAACATTATCGATCATAATTCAGTACCTGTGACGTTTCAATGTGAGGAGAACATTATGATATTGGAATTGAGACAGAGACCACCATATTATGTTGATTATAAATACTAGTAATCAAGCAGCTCCAGCTTCAGTATCTTCGGTACCTGCATCGATGACGATTCTAGAGTTCGTCAGTTTTTGGATATATTTTGGATGCATCTTTGTAGCTGTCGTGTATGACGGTAGGGAATGCGGATATTGTCATCTATGTCTCGTGTTGTATGTACGGATTTATTATGATTTTTTTATACTATTTCCAGTTGGGTTTAAATTGTGTTTTTTGTATGGGTGCGGGGGTGTGATTTTGCGTGTTGGTTTCTACAAGGATGGGGAGGTGATCAGAGTCTAGTTTATTCAGCGTTGTCCGTCTCTTATATTTACATTATTTGAGATGCAGCCGTCTAGAGTTGAAGCTGTGTTTTTTGAGTAAGCAAAGAATTAATTATTTGGATAGTGGAGTGTGTATGAATTGTGTAAAATGCAGTTGTTTAATTTAAGGCCTTTACCTTCATTATAGACACAGTTCTAGTTTGTGTTTGGGATTAAAGTCCTCTATTATGTGTGTTTTGTTTTGTGAGTTTAGATCGTAATGTTATTCTCGATCGTCGATGTTAAGTGGGCGTACGTTTTTGTTGTAACGATTGATTACTGTTGTGTTATGTTTTTGTATGGTGCGTGTTTCAAACAAGACGTTTGTGAGGGTGTTAATTTTTTCTACCGGATGATGCTGTATGCATTACATATGGGTTGTTACGGCGATTATTGTGATAGTAGTATCGGAGTTTTGGTGTTCTTCGTGTTAGGTGTGTTTCCTGTATGCAAATTATATCTCGTTGTTTATTTTTTTTTTTTTGTTAAGATTTCGAGTTTGTTGAATTTGTTCTCAATGGCACAGGCATTCCAAGATTAAATTTGACTGTTGTTAAGGATAAATTTGAGCGACTTGATGGACTTAGTTTTCCTAAGTTTGACATGGTAATGTCACAGGAACATAGTGAGAATTTGGCTCAGTCACATATGTTACTGAGGATTTTTGGTTCGTTGATTAATGTGCCAAATTACCACAAGTGGGATGTTGGAGCATTTGTCTTAGGTTGGACAGATGTATCAGATTGTTATGTGGTTTTGTGTGTTATATTGATATGTTTTCACCTTCTGATCCATATACTTGGTGTAAACTGGGCACCTGCGGTAGTTATCTGCATGAAGACACAGGTTGTTACAACACTTAACTTCCATATCACCTTTTTGCAGTCCTCGGTGTGGTGGTTCTTGATGCATTTGCGCATCTTGATTTAGGTTTGCATTGACTTGATCCATAGCCAACATTTTTGACAATTACGTGACTTGTTGATTCTTCATTAGGGGTTCCCATTTTATTCTAATGCTGTGAAGGTCTTTTACCTTCGTCAGTTCGTTGAGGTTTGGGGTTCTTCTAGTGGCTACTAAAAACAATGGCGAGGTTCCGTTCTTGCCTTTGAGTTTTATGCATGATACTATAAGCGGCTTGGCCTTAGGCATGCAACTTTGTCTGCTTGGGGTCGGGTGTGGTTTGAGGAATATATTTTAAGTTATCCCTTTTTTTGGGCGGAATGTGGAAAATTCGATAATGCTGTTGCGATGTTTCTCTTTTATGTTCTCATTGTCAGAGGTTGGGTAGGTATAAATTCTGATTTCTCCATTGCTGCGATATCTTATAAAATGAAGTGACATAGTTGCTTCATTCATTTTCACACTGCAATTGCAACTGTCCACACCGTGCGGGCGTTTCTGGAAAATGAGGATGTGTTGCGTTGTCGTTCAGGGCCCGATAACTCGGAAATAAGTAACACTATATGTTGTTGTATCACGTGAATGTTTCTCTGCGAAATATTTATCAACATAGTATTTGACACCAATAGGATATGAACTTAACATTCGTTCGCGAACCGAACAACTGAATACCTACGTTGTTCAGTTAACCGAGATATATAAAGTGATCAAACCCCTTGTGTTAAATCAGTATATTTAACAACAGCCACCATAATATGCGTGTTTTGCCGAAATCCACCACCAAGAAGTTTGAACTTTTCAAAACTCATATCGGGAGTTACATGATCATCATACACAAGACTCATTTCATATTCAATTCATTGATCGTTGTTGCCCTTACTTGGTGAAACTGTACCATACTACTGGCTTCACAGTGATGTCAGAGAAGTTATCTCCAGTCTGTATGTAGTAATTTCATCTTGTTTAAATAAAACTATGATGTCAGCATTATCACGCACCAACTGTTTCGAACACAAGTAGAAACTGTCAATGTCTTAATATCTACACATACAAATATACAATTTTATTTTATCTTGCTTATCACAGGCTATATCATCTAATATAAAAATTTAATTGCTCTTTTGATGTGCTGGATCTAATTTCTCTTCGCCTTCACTGTATAGATAGTATCCAACCACTTTTGTATCACACAACACCTCCTTTAAGATGCTATATTTAGGCTGATATTTAAACGCTTTGAGTATACGTATACGTTTTCAAATTTTAAGCCGTTTGGACCAAACAAACTTAACATAATATTTGTTAACCATAACCACTTGGACCACACATCAACATCTAACTGAAACTGAAACTTGGTAAAAGAACTCCATGTCTTTGCTGTTTGGGTCATGATGCTGTGGTAACAACAACATCTATGTTTGTGACTGTGGGCTTTTGCGTGTTTTACAATACGCATGGCTAACTTAACTAAAACTTTGTATGACTGCTACATCCTATATAATTACGCAGATATATCATACCTTATTAACAGTATAAATGTTGGTGTGTCAAGGCGTAGGTCTTGCTGACACAGTCATCAAAAAATTACCTTTTGAGCTGCCTGGTTACCAGATTTGTGGCCCAGACACTAAACTTAAAGAATGTTTCACGAGTAATCAAGGCATCAATAATCTAGATCGTGCTTGTCTCTCAACAATCACGATCTAGAGGATTGATATTGTATAATCATGATGTATATCAAAACTATATAACCTATAATGTGGTCACTTATTTTTACAATTTTTAAATAAAAGACTTAAATAGTAGTATCTGTGTTTCAGTCATTGCGCGTACGCTATATTTCCACCATTAGTGTTAAAACCACACTTTCATTAATCGCTCGCGCTTGCAAACTTTCACAGATATAACACTATATATAGAGCGTGGGTGTAAAAAGTTTCACTGCTTTTCTGCTGTGAGTGGTGAAAAGAGTCGACTAGAAATAACTATTCCTGATGGTTCGTATGAAATTAGTGATATCGAAAAATACATTCAGAATGAACACTGTCTCTTACATTAAAGATAAACTTCAGTACCCTGCAGTAAAGAACAACATCGACGTGGTATACCTGTTTTCGCTAAAAGCCAACAACAACACTTTAAAATGTGGGATACCATCTCAGTATCATATAGACTTTTCAACCGATGCTTCAATAGCACCAATATTGGGGTTTTCTAAACGTCTTACGGCTGGTAAACTCTATGTTTCCGATTTACGGGTGGAAATTGAGAGTGTAATATTGTTTACATATAAACAACGGCAAACCTACGCATAGAGTATATGAGTATACTCCTATGGTAGATCCAGGTTATGCGGTTGATATAAAACCATAGAATTAGGTTTTTATGCCTCTTACGACCCGCATTATTTCGCATATAAATAAACATTATCGATCAGAATTCAGTACCTGTGACGTTTCTAGGTGATATCATTCTGATATTGGCATTGAAACAGAGACCACCATATTATATTGATTATAAATATTAGCAATCAAGCCGCCCCAGCTCCAGTATCTTTGCTACCTCCATCGTAGGCGATTCCATCTTGGGAGCACATGCAGTATCTAGATACATTGGGTACCGATGTTAACCAAACTACATATATTCGCTGACACTGTGCACGACGAGTCAATCAAAGGGAAAGAAATACACACATAGGCTTCTCAAACCAGTTCGCTTGCCCATAATGATACCTGTGATTCTGAAATCAACTAACAAGATATTTTTTACGTTTGGTCTTCAACTGTTCTACTAATAAATGGCAGGATTGAGACGAGTAGCACGACTGGAGATGTATAAGTAACATCTAATGCAGCAGCCCGATAATTGAACATGTGAGAGAACCTGGTATAGTTACAGCAATTCGAACACTTTTGGAAGCAAACAGTGATGGAGCAAGAGCTCTAATTCAAGCTGGTTGGCATGCTACTACATACAATACAATGCTGAAAGATGGCCGTATTTGCTACTGCTTACTTCCTTGCTACTTGTGTAAAATTTTCAAAGACTATAGAAGCGTTTTTTCAGTTAATTGCTGCTACGTATAACTAAAGCCCACAGCGAAAAAAATTGCTTTATTTTGATTGGGGCAGTCGACGCAGATAAAGCATTGAAGTTACATTGAGTACATGGCGCTGCATGTGAAACTTATCCACCCCAGCGAAGTTACACGGAATCAATTATTACAGGCCGATTGGCCAAAATAAAAAGATTCTGGTACCATATAGAAAATGGGAAACGTATGAATATGATTAATTAAACGAAAGGCTTGTGGTTTATCAAAACATCCTCAAACACTGAACGACCTAGCTTTGTAATTGTGATATTCCAAACGGATCGATAGAATAACGTTAGAAAAACATGAACAACTTTGATCTTGTAGGCATTCGATATATAAGACTCCACTAAATTCTCAACGAACAGAAGGCATGACTGAGTTTCAACGCTCATAGACAACTTCAACCTACCTTGGATTACAAAAGTTTTGAAAAATATCCCATGTTTTTTTTGATTGCAAGTACAAGGAATCCAAAAATCCATTTAAGGTAGATATCAAATTGGAAATGGAAAGCACCAACAACTTTCCAATCACATAAAATGTTATTTTTTATTTATACATGATTGCATCATCGAGTATGCTCCACTCTACAACATCGTGCGCTATATACTGTAGCTATAAAGGTACTGCAATCAGTCTCAACCACGCGAACGCCGGTTAATTGGGGCGAAAGTCCGTGATCAGACGTTCCATATCGCAACGCTCAAAACGACATAAGGTTCATATTGCCGTGTATTCTATATTACTTCGCCTATACCATGTCTCCTTATTAATTCTACATTTTCATAAAGTTAGCCTGAGAACAATTGCATCTACATCATATTTATGAAATATTGTAACAACTTACAAATTTACATAGAAAATCATTTCATAACCTCCAAGGGTACTTACATTCATTACTATTTACAGTATTTTAACTTAATCAGAATCAGGGAACTAAAATATCAGGAATAAACGCATATTACCTGATAAAATCCATTTACAAATATAGTTGCTAGTATTTATTTTATGAGGCATTTCGACCTGCTCTACCATTAAATAAGTTTTGTTTTCATCAACAATATGGGGTGAAAAATAATTAGATTTATATTATTTACTCTACACGGCGGCCTATCATTGAAAAACAATACATACTTGTATAAATGATTTAGTACAGCCACCTTACCCATAATATTACACATTTCTCTAGCATTACCTATTACTCTTCATCCTCATTTATTTTCTTTTCAAACGACACGGGCACAACATTTATTCACTCGCATGAGCAATTATATTGAACTTTCTCCAACGACAGTAAATCTAATTTATCAGTGAGGCGAAGCGTACGTTTCACTTGCTTGTACGAAAAACAGAGCACTTTATTTTTTATTTAATGACCAAAGCCTAACTTTTAATTGCTTGTTTGAATAAACATAGTACATAAATTTTTGGTTCAATGACCACGCCTAACAATAATTCGTTATGTAAATAAACATGGTACATTAAATTTTATCCAGTAGTAGTAAAGCTGATTTTGTTAGCAAATCGATCGTCAGGTATAAAACTGCATTGTGATGAATCGAAGTCTCCAAATTGTACTTATTGGTGCTCATCACAGGTTCAAATCTGCACAAATTTGTAGCATTTAAAATTATGTCAAACCTTTTTAAATTGCTGTAGGCATGCTTAAAACAAACAATACAACTCACCTATTTATTTTTCTTTTACAACATTGATTTAATGTGCTTGCGCTTTTCTTTGTCTACACAGGCCTGTATGAACTCTGCCTTTGTAGTGGAAAAAATAGCACTAAATATGCCCTTAAACAATAGAACTTGTTCTTGAAATCAGCCGTCTCCTGTCTAAACTACACAATTGACCAGGTTAACATTAGCCAATTGCAACATGAACTACATATATTACAAGTAGGTTATGGTTCAGCAAGTTATTCATGTAATATATACAGTCTGTTTATCAAAAATATTCTTGTTCTTGCATACATTGCAGTCAAGAATATATCACTTATTTTATCACCCTCGCAATCCTCTATCTTCCCCTTAATACCACAACGATAATCTCAAGCATCTAACCGTGACAAATGAGCGTCTATTAGAGGTAACCGACCGTAGACTTTTTCTCGTTTTTTTCTCTCGTCACTTTTGGATCCAGTATCCGTCATATCATTGTTAACGTTACTGAACACCATAAAGAGATAAGACCACAATTTTCTGCATTGCCCAACTTGACGGTTACTGTTCTCAGTGTTCTTCGTCTCACTAGCACTATACTCTCAGTTTTGTGAGGCTCAAGATGTAGTCCACTATTTGCCATCCAGTTTTCCACCCTTGTCACTGACCAGTTGATATTGTTTTGTAGGTCACCCTTATTTTCTCCGCTTACAATCACCGCCAAATGATCTGCATACGAGAAATAATACAGTTTATCATGCAATTTGATACTGGACGGAAATGGGGCAGATTATTTGGGGCGGGGTTCGTCCTTGATGCATTTCCAACAGAACATTGGATTTTGGCATGTAGATTAACCACTCCACACAGCCCATATTGTGGCTTCTTAGGCAGCTGGTAATAACGCGCATAACAATGAATTAGATGAATTATTGAAGAAATTAAGGAGGTAAGTGTTATATAAAGAAGCAGATTTGTGTTTTTAATCACTTTCAACATTCCCATTGAAAAATTCGGACGTTTTACAAATTTAAAATATTTAAACAGAGTTGTTCAAAAACAAATGTTTCCGAAAAGTCCATGGTGATGTTGATTTACAAGAACATAGGGTAATATCTTGTCGTACAGTATACAGGACAAACGTCGGAACGATAGTGACGGTCCGTTTTTCTTCTTCTTTGGTCTATAACTATATCTTTCGGTTGTTGCTTACGTAACTTTACCCCTATAGTCATGTTTCGGATTTTGTGTTGCCCTTTAAATGGGTGTCGATTGATAACAACGTAGTCGATTTCAGTGCGGACCGTCATAAGACGGTCCGCACTGAAATCGACTACGTTTTTGTTACGCGGCGCTGTTGACGTAGGTCACTCTCAACTAATCCGGCCCCGACATTCGTGCCGGACAATATCTATCTATAAAGGCATACCGCAAGGACCACACGACCTCCAGAGGTGGCACGGCCTTGTATGCTTAAACAAATATTGACCAACTTCTTCTCAGTTCGTAGTTAAGCGTAGTTCACAGTGCAGCCGCCCCAAGTCAGCGCCCAGGTGAGACTCCACCTACTTTGTTGTCCCTAAAACATCCTATAGGCGGCTCACGCAACGAACGTCTTTCTTCTATATTATTATTATGCCCTCTGAAGTGTGTCGATCGAAATGACACTATGCCCTTCTTGTCTGTTATTGTGTTTGCCAATTTCAGTAGTTTGAAATATAGTGAAGACCCAGCGCCAACCTACTTTGTAGTCCCTAAAACATCGTATAGGTGGCACTCCCAAGGAACGTTTATACGACTTAGTGGTAATTTCGCACAGACGTTACTCCGGTTCTCACGGCGGAGCGTCTATTACAGGTAACCAACCGTAGACGTCACGCTTGTTTTTTCTCTCGCACTTATGGATCCTGTATCCGCCCTACCCGGGAATGTTATGGTTAACGTGGCTGTACTAAATCATTTATACAAATATGTTATGTTTTTCAATTGTAACCGGCCGTGTAGAGAAAATAATATAAATCGAATTATTTTTCACCGCATATTGTTGATAAAACAATACTTATTTAATGGTAGAGCAGGTCGAAATGCATCATAAAATAAATACTTGCAACTATATTTGTAAATGTATTTTAACAGGTAATATGCACTTATTCCTGATATTCTAGTTCCCTGATTCTGATTATGCTAAAATACTGTAAATAGTAATGAATGTAAGTAGGACATGAAATGATTTTCTGTGTAAATTTGTAAGTTGTTAGAATATTTTATTAAATATGATGTATATGCCATTTTTGTCAGGCTAATTTATGAGAATGTTTAATAAGGAGACATGGTATAGCCGAAGTCATATAGAATACACTGCAATATGAACCTAATGTCGTTTTCAGTGTTGCGTGATACACGTGACGAAAGCCCCATAACCGGCGTGCGCGTCTCTAGCATTGAGAAGGTGTATCAGCATCATATAAAAGCAAGGGCATTTCGTATGAAAAATCAGACAGAGTCTCCCTATTCTACCTCGCTACATCTGTCTCAAATTCACGCTCATTGCCACCCCGTTCTCTTATTTGTCGTCAGTACATTGCCCTTGTGAAAAAGTGGCTGATGAGAAACAATCTCAATGCCAACAACAATACCACACACCTTGTGAAAAAGTTGCTTTTTCCACATTTCCTACGTCTGCCCACACCAGGTCCGTGGTGCCGTGGAATCCACAATTTTGACAGTGAGCATTTATTACTGACCCCGTTCTCTCATTGATTTTATTTTTACTACCAGGTGAAAACACCAGGTATTTACATTTTTCGTCATTACATTACCGTTGTTTCCACAGTTCCTACGTCTGCCCTAGTGCCGTGGAATCCACAATTTTGCAAATAAGCATTTATTACTGACCCCGTTCTATTATTGATTTTATTTTACTGCCAGGTGAAGAACACCAGGTCTTTACATTAGTCATTACACTCTAGTGTGTAAGTCTTTCATTTAAACATTTTAAACATAAGTGACCACAATTATAAGTATTATACTTTTGGTATACATCATGATTATACAATATAGTATGGTTTTTAAGATAACACAACAATTCAATTGGTGGCTTCAAGTTTCCATAGAGTCAAAGTACACAGCTGTATCACCGCGTTTCCTAACTGCAACCCAATAACTGCCAGGCTCTTTGTTTGCTGATTCATGACGAAGATTCAGTTTTACGTGGTCCAGCTGATGGTAAAGTGTCTCGCATCTAAAATAGTTGATTTTCAGTTTATCAAAAAATTTCACAAGATCTACATATGTTAGAGGTAAACAACATATACGTTGTTTGGTTTATGTAAATACAACCCATAACCGCTTCGTTGTTTCTTCATATACAAACCACTACCTCGATGACGAACAGCAATAGCCTCCATCGTGTAGTTATCAGGTTCTGATTCTTCCAATTTTTGTTTGGCTGATTTAGCATCGTTAAGAGCTTTAGCAATATCTGCAGCACCGCCCCCAGAGCACCTACTGCTGACAGAACACAAAAAGATAGAGGTAGTAGTGGAAAGATACCTTCATTTTTCGGTATGGGATAACTCGAGGTGTCTTGTCTTTCTTACGGCCACCAAAATTTTCAATCACTTCTCTCGTTAGATGCAGTAAATTGTTCACAGATGGAACCTCCTTACCAACTTTTATGGAGCCTTGCTTTAAATTTAGTATGTTTTCGAATGGTATTTTACCATCGCACTTTACTTTTTTACTGCTACGTTTACTTTTGGTGATTGTCTCTGATTTCACACCCATACCAAGTTTCTTTTAACTTTCATAGTGTTTGTAACACCCCAAGCAGCTAACTATTAACTAAATATAGCATGTTAAAGGAGATGTTGTATGCTACAAAAGTGAAAACGAAGAGATATTAGATACAGCAGATGCAAAGAGCAATTTAATTTTTAATGATGTAGCCTGTGATAAGCAAGACAACACAAAATCGTATTTTTGAATGAGTCGACAGTTTCTACTTGTGTCAGACATATGGAAAAATTTCGATACAGTTGCTTCATCATGACTGCTGGTGTAAACATATGTGGTTTAAACACACTATGCTCAGTTTGGAAACCACTATAAATCTCAAATTCTTTAGGTGTAAATTCAGGTAGTCAAAAACCCTGAGTATCGATGACTACGCACCTCATCTTAAGAGCGATTGCAGTAACCTTATAGCTACATTATATAGCGCACGATATTGGAGAGTGGGGCACACTCGATGATGCAATCATGTATAATGAAAAAATAACATTTTGCGTGATTGGAAAGTTGTTGGTGCTTTCCATGTCCAATTTGATACCTACCATAGATGGATTTTCAGATTCCCTGTAGTTGGTGCAATCAAATACAAACATGGGATGTATTTCGAAAGTTTTGTAATCCAAGGTAGGTGTCTATATGCCTTCTGTGGGGATTCGTTGAGATTTTAAGTGGAATCTTATATATCAAATGCCTACATGATCAAAGTTTTTGAGGTTTTTCTAACGTTATTCTATCGACCGTTTGGAATATACCAATAAAAAAGCTAGGTTATTCAGTGTTTGAGAATGTTTTGATGGACCACAAGCCTTTCGTAGGATTATTCGGGTTTGGTAATTCATACGTTTCCCATTTTCTATATTGTACCAGGATCTTTTTATTTAGAGCAATCGACTGTAAAATTGTTTCTGTATAACTTCGCTGGGATGGATAAGTTTCACCTGCAGTGCCATGTACTCAATGTAACTTTAATGCCTTATTGCGTCGACTGCTCCAATCAAAATAAAGCAATTTCTTTCGCTCTGAGCTTTAGTTATCCATAGCAGCAATTATCTGAAAAAACACCCTTCTATATTCTTTGAAAATATTACACAAGTAGCAAGGAGGTATGCAGAAGTAGAAACGGCCATCCTTCAGGATTGTATTGTATGAAGTAGGGTGCCACCCGGCTGGAATTATAGCTCTAGTTTCATTACTGTTTGCTTCCAAAAGTGTTGGAATTGCTGTAACTATACCACCATTTGTCACATGTTCCATAATCGGGCTGCTGCATTAGATATTACTTGTACATCTCCAATCGTGCCACTCGTCCTAATACTGCCATTTATTAGTAAAACAGCTGAGGACCAATCGTAAAAAATATCTTGTTGGTTGATTGCAAACTCACAGGTATTATTATGGGCAAACAAACTAGTTTAAGAAGCATATTTGTGTATTTCGTTCCCTTTGATTGACTCGCCGTGCACAGGGTGTGCAAATATATGTAGTTTGCTTAACATTGTAACCCAATGAATCTAGGTACTGCATGTGCGCCCAAGATAGAATCGTCCATGATGCAGGTAGCGAACATACTGAAGCTGGGGCGGCTTGTTACTAGTATTTATAATCAACATAATATGGTGGTCTCTGTCTCAATTCCAATATTACAATTATCTCCTCACCTTGAAACGTCACAGGTACTGAATTCTGATCGATTATAGTTACATTTATATGCGAAATAATGCGGGTCGTAAGAGGCATAAAACTCTTACTATATGGTTTTATATCAACCGCATAACCTGGAACTACCATAGGAGAAAACTCATATACTGTATGCGTAGGTTTGCTGTCCTGGTATGAATTATATGTAAACAATGTTACACTCTCACAATATCCACCGATAAATCGGTAACATGGAATTACCAGCGGTAAGACGTTGTTTAGAAACCCCAATATTGGTGCCATTGAAGCATCGGTAGAAAAGTCTATATGATACTGACATGTTATCTCACATTTTAAAGTGTTGTTGTTGGCATATAGCGAAAACAGCTTTACCACGTCGATGTTGTTCTCTACTGCAGGGTACTGATGTATATCTTTAATGTAAGACGCAATCCTCATTCTTTATTCATTTCTCGATATCACTGATTTCATACGAACCATCAGGAATAATTATTTCTAGTCGACGCTTTTCACCACTCACATCAGAAAATCAGTGAAACTTATTACACTCACGCTCTACGTCTGGTATAGTGTTATATCTGTGAAGGTTTGCAAGCGCGAGCGATGAATCAAAGTGTGGTTTAACACTAACGGTGGAAATATTCCCATCGACGTAGAGCCATTGAAAGCAAGCGTACACGCAATGACTGAAACTTAGATACTACTGTTTAAGTTTTTTATTTAAAAATTTTAACGAACTCGAAATCTTAATCGAAAAAATTTAACCAGATATAATCTGCATACAGGAAACACACTTAACACGAAGAACACCAAAACTCCGATACTACGATCACGATAATCTCCGTAACACCCCATATGTAGTGTAAACAGCATCTTTCGGTAGCAAAACTTAACTCCATCACAAACGCCTTGTTCGAAACACGCACCATACAAAAACATAACACAGCAGTAACCAATTATTTCAACAAAAACGTACGCCAACCTAAAATCGAGAATAACATTACGATCTAAACTCACAAAACAAAACACTCATAATAGAGGACTTTAATGCCAAACACACATTGGAACTGTGTCTATAACGAAGGTAACGGCCTTAAACTAAACAACTGTATTTTACACAATACATACACACTCCACTATCGAAATAATTCATATAACCATTTTGCTTACTCAGACAACACACCTTCAACAATAGACGTCTGCATCTCAAATAATGTAAATATAAGAGACGTACAACGCTCAATGAACTAGACTCAGATAACATCCCCATCCTTGTAGAAATCAGCACGCAAAATCACACTCCCGCACCCATACAAGAAACACAATTTAAACCAACTGGTAACAGTATAAAAAAATCATAATAAACCCGTACATACAACACGGGACATAGATGACAATATCTGAATTCTCCAAAGTCATACAAGACAGCTACAAAGATGCATCACACAAAATACATCCAAAAACTCACAAACTCTAATTCACACCTGAAACATTTGAGCTGATTACACAAAAACGAACACAATTCTTTCCGGAGAGGCGGAAATGCCGATACAATAGATATGTGTTTTTCTTTCCCTTTGATTGACTCGTCGTGCACAGGGTCTAGGGAATATATGTATTTCTTAACAGCGTAACCCAATGAATCTAGATACTGCATGTGCTCACAGGATAGAATCGTCTTCGATGCAGGTACCGAAGATACTGAAGCTGGAGCGGCTTGATTACTGGTATTAATAATCAACATAATATGGTGGTCTCTGTTGCAATTCTACTATTAAAATAATCTCCTCACTTGAAACGACATAGGTACTGAATTCTGATCGACATTGTTTAATTATATGCGAAATAATGCGCGTCGTAAGAGGCATAAAAACCGTACTATATGGTTTTATATCAACTGCAGAACCTGGATCTACCATAGGAATAAACTCATGTACTGTATGCGTAGAGTTGCCGTCGTGGTAAGGACCATCCACAATATTACATTCTAAACGAATCGTCTTTACTCTAACAATTTCCATCGCTAAATCGGAAACATGGAGTTTACTAGCGGTAAGATATTGTTTAGAAACAGCAATATTGGTGCTATTCAAGCATCAATAGAAAAGTCTGTGTCATACATGTTATCTCACATTTTAAAGTGTTGTGGTTGGCTTTTTAGCGAAAACAGCTTTACCACGTCGATGTTGTTCTCTACTGCATGGTACTGTTGTTTAATTTAATGACGCAATGCTGATTCTGAATGTATTTATCGATATCACTGAATTCATACGAACCATCAGGAATAATAATTTCTAGTCGATTCTTTTCACCACTCACAGCAGAAAAGTGGTGAAACCTATTATACCCACGCTCTATCACTGGTATAGTGTTATATCTGTGAAAGTTTGCAAGCGGAGAGATTAATCAAAGTGTGGTTTTAACACTAACGGTGGAAATATTCCCATTGACGTAGATCCATTAAAAGCAAACGTACGCGCAATGACTGAAACACAGATAGTACTGTTCAAGTATTTTATTTAAAAATTTTAAACTACATTATAAGTTTTATAAGTATTATACTTTCGGTATACATCATGATTATAAAATATCAATCCTCTGGATTGTACTTGTGGAGAGACAAGGATTATTGATGCCTTGATCACCTCTCGTGAAACGTTCTTTAAGTTTAGTGCCTGGACCTCTGACCTGATAGCCAGGTACGTGCAGCTTGACAGGTAATTTTTTGATGACTGCGTCAACAAGACCTTCACCTTGACACACCAACATTTATACTGTTAATAAGGTATGATATATCTGAGTATTTATATAGAATGTAGAGGTCGTACAAAGTTTTAGTTTAGTTAACGATGTGTATTATAAAACACGCAAAAGCCAACAATCACAAACATAGATGATGTTGTTACCACATCGTCATCACCCAAACAGCAAAGACATGGACTTCTTTGACCAACCTTACTTAGATGGTGGATATGTGGTCCACACCACTTAAAATTCGAAAACATATACGTATACTCAAAGCCTTTATATATCAGCCTAAATATAGCATGTTAAAGGAGGTGTTGTGTGCTACAAACGTTGTTGGATACTATCTATACAGTGAAAACAAAGAAATATTTGACCCAGCAGATGCAAAGGGCAATTCAATTTTTATATTAGATGATGTAACCTGTGATAAGCAAGATAAAATAAAATCGTATTTTTGTATGGGTAGACATACTGACAGTTTCTATTTGTGTCCGAAACAATTGGTGCGTGATAATGCTAACACCATAGTTTTATTTAAACAATGTGAAATTCCTACATACAGACTGGAGATAATTTCTTTGGCTTCAATGTGAAGCTAACTTCAGGTATGGTACAGTTTCACCAAGTAAGGGTAACAACGATCAATGAATTGAATAAGAAATTAGTCCTGTGTATGATGATCATCTAACTACCGATATGAGTTTTGAAAAGTTGAAATTCCTTTGTGGTGGATTTTAGCAAAACAAACATTTTATGTTAAAGATACTGAACACAAGAGGTTTGATCACTTTATATATCTCGGTTAACTGAAAAACGTTGGTATTCAGTTGTTCAGTTCACGAACGAATGTTAAGTTCATATCCTACTGGTGTTAAATACTATGTTGATAAATATTTCACAGAGAAACATTAACGTGACACAACATATAGTGTTATTTATGATAAAACCACTTGGATGCTTGAAAAGTTGAAATTCCTTTGTGGTGGATTTTGGCAAAACAAACATTTTATGTTAAACATACTGAACACAAGAGGTTTGATCACTTTATATATCTCGGTTAACTAAAAACGTTGGTATTGAGTTGTTTAGTTCACGAACGAATGTTAAGTTCATATCCTACTGGTGTTAAATACTATGTTGATAAATATTTTACAGAGAAACATTAACGTGACACAACATATAGTGTTATTTATGATAAAACCACTTGGATGCTTGGCAACAAACCTATGAAGTTTGTTGTTAAACACAGATGATAAAAATGGACATAGCTATCAAATTATGTTTGGTAATAATTGGTACTAATCATCTGTGGGAATTAATATGTTTGAGAAAACCTGTTACAGCCGCTATGGAAAATTCGCAAGCTTTACCTGATTATGCAGTTATTATGAGAGCTACTAGTCTTCACAGAAAAGAGAAAGATCCCCAAGAAGACATTTTAAGAAACAGTTCTCCCAAATATCAACAAATAGTAATACCAATTCTAGGAAAATAAGCGGGCGCAAAGTCACGTCCTACTTTCATAACTTCAGGTTATGGTATCATAATGCATAATAAGACTCTGAAAGAGTATGTGCACTGGGATGATATAAACCTTTTGACTGCGGCTTTTAGTGGCTTCTCAAGCCGTTGGTAATAACACACACAACAACGTAATTAAACCGATTAGTTTGACACGACAGCTGTTGGGCAGCTGTTGGACAGCTGTTAGACAGCGGTCTTTCCTGATACTGTATACCTATGTAATATTTTCAAAGACCATATAAGAGAGCTTTTGGCAATGCGTTAATACCGTAGCTAGAAATTGCTCTAATTTGGTTGCCGCAGGAGATGCAGATAAACTTTAATGTTTAAAATTGAATGCATGGTGTAGTACCATAGTATTGTATCGTCTTAATCAACCACAAGCCTTAAGTTGAATTCTCGAGATTCGGTAATACATACATTTCCCATTTTCTATATGGTATAAGAACCGCTTTATCCATAGTAATCGACTTTAATAATTGCTGTTGTATAACATCGTTGGGGTGAATATGTAGATATTCACCCCAAATGCAGTTAAATGCAGATTTAGTTAAATATATAAAGTTACTACTAACAACACAGAAGTGTTTGGATTATGATTGGGTAACGTTACTTTAGAAGAATTACCCAACATAATAGAAAAACATATTATCGAAGAGCCGGTAGATAGAGTTTACGCGAAAGGTGTTATCATGAATAGGTATATTAAATAGGTGTTATTAAAATGTGATTACAGCGGGGATGTTATCAATTTCAAAAAAAGATGACGATTGCCGAAATTGTAGCATATATGCGTATGTATCACGCTGTTAAATTTGATAAAAGAAAATGTATTTGTGGTATTACAAATTGTATGCTATTATTTACTTAAATTGTAAACTAGTTACATAAATAAAAAGAACCATTGTTAAAGTAAATGTATTTATTAGTTTTGTTTTATAATATATTTCCAGTCCCGTCATCTACATTCACAAAAAACATCAATCCACTCAAGCCTTCTGCAAACTTAAATTTTGCAACTCTAAATTTCCTTGATGTATTCCTGATAGATATTTTCATAATTAGTAGAAACTGCTACATTTTTTTATTGAATGATTACATTTGTTTTCTTTCTTTAATTTATCACATTTGGTGGTCGATGTTATCTAACATTGTTGTTTTCATTCACATGACACACCATGTTGATACAATCACATTCAACTTTCATGTTTACACCAACTATCTTTTACGTTTAGACTTTGACCGAGCTTACCGATGTTACATTGGCTTTTAAGTAGATTCTGTTGTTCCATTTCCTCCTCTTTCCACCAGCCGCTCTCACTGGTTGTATTTTTCTGCTCGGTTGCTGTGTCAACTTTCAAAATCTCTTATGATCATTTTAAGACTCCATAAATTTATATCTCCATTGGTTCATCTATTTCTGTAGTGATATTTTGCTACTTCTGGTAAATATTTATAGAATGGCTTACTTAAAGAGAACTCTGAGTATAAGATAAAGCAAAGAACTGGGTGGAGTAGTAGCCGGTCATGTGCTGTATACAGCACACAATTCAACTATATTTATATATATTTATATTTTTTTTTCTCACCTCGTCGTTGTATAATTTTAGTGATAGAGAGGAGTGTATTTCCAAAGCATCTCGTATATTTGAAGTATTCGTTTCCAGTCGTTTTAAACTAAAGTAACTACTCATATGCTCTTTTGAAAATTCGTGTTTTTTAATACTAGCAGATAAAATTTTTAAATCCGAAAACCCCTTCAAGAGCCATACATTATTTCTCACCTTAGAAAGCAACAAACATGGCCAACAAAACAATCTTTGTTTATAGTAACTCCCACATAACCACTGGGAACTATTATACCAATGCGTGTTGAAAGATCGCGAAAAAGATTGGCCGTGTCTATGATCGGGTTGCACAAGGTTAATAGCTGGTATAGGTCGACCTTGAATCATAATATCTCATCTCATCTTTACATGTAGAAAATGGATTTACTATTAACGAACAAATTATTTCATGAATTGGAAAATCCATTATTTATAAAATTCTAAAAGTTACTTATTTTACACGTTAAGAAAACAAATGGAAAAAAGTATTATAATACTTATCCGTTTCTAGATTTGTAGTTTCACGTAGCCACGCCAGTCACAGTATATAGATAGGCCTATGGGCATCAAGTGAATAACCGAATTCCAAATTTCCTGAACACAATAGATAGAGCGAGAGCGTAGAGCTACCTGCCGACACATGGTGTGTTATTATACAGGTTTTTCACCTTTGATTTCACAGTTTAACATAAAATAAAACACATGCGTATGCGTAGTCGTAGCTAGTAGCTATAACAAAACACAAAACAGCGCCAAATTCTGATTCTGTCTCTGTCTGAATCTGAATACAATGCTCGATTGAACAACGATTTAGTACGAAGCCACGAGCCACGCATCACTATTTCACAATTTTTGCGAAAATGACCTCTAAAGACCCGACTTTAGAGGTTATTATCTTCAAATCCACTCCAGCGGGATAGTGTGCAGAGAGGCACCACTGTTTGTCGCCTAACGGCTATGCATATGTCTCGACTTTCTTCACATCGTATAGCAGTACTACTGCTGCAGTAGTTGTAAAAAGAGAGAGAGAGAACGAGATCTGATGTTTTCAAGATTCACATGAAATTTAGGCAACGATACTAAGCGCCTACCTCGGTCTCTTATTATTAGATGGTGTTTTCTTATTAACATATTAATGGGTGGCCTGGACGTATCGGCACAAATTTCCATATAGCTGCTAATAAAAGAAACCTATATCACATTGCAACGAGAAAACTAGATAGGTATCATAGTGTTATTATTTATTATGTTATATATATATATATATATATATATATATATATATATATATATATATATATATATATATATATATATATATATATATATATATATATATATATATATATATATATATATATATATATATATATATATATATATATATATAATATATAATATATATATTTTAATTTAAGTTTTCTAAGTTTCTACGTCAAGGTAGGCGGCGCCTACCTTGCCTACCCCGACCAGCCGCCACTGGTAAATATACATATATACCATACATGCCTGCCTATTGCTTAGTATAAAAATGTCTATCTATCAAATATATTCGATACCTTAATTAAAAATATACCAAATGAAGTCAAAGACATAGTAACCGGCACTCAAAATAGTGTTACAAAGCACTTCAATAGATGCAGGTGCGGTGTTGCCACATCTCCAACATGTCCCCAACATCTGGGAATTCTTGCACAATCTATCAACATCGCCTCCCCACCCCCCTGGGGGTGCCTGGGGTGACCCCCCACAGGCGAAGTCTCAACCCTCTAGGACCAAAAATAACGAAGTGACCAACTTGTACCCCGTCGGAACGGATAACTGAGGTCTGCGCATTCCGAACACCCTGTATATACACCCTATATACGCAGAGAACCCTTACACCCTGTATACGCAGAGAGATCTTATAGTTCGAGAAACACCTTTTGTGTAACATAGGAGTGATGACCACATTTGGATCATCCTGTATATAAATCCCCCTGTATACATACGGGACCGATCTGTATTCACAGAACCTTCTAGTAAAAGAAGGTCCTGGAACATTCTGGAATAGAACGCTCGAGAACGAACTGGAATGTGCGACGGCTATATAAAGATGGAAGTAAGCCAGACAGTTCAGTCAGTTAGAAAATGTTGTAGTGACTCGAAGAAGCAGTAGCTAGTGTGAAGTGTTATAGAGTAGCGACTTTAGTTTTAGTGTATTAGCGACTTTTGTACAAATTAGTGATTGTAAGGCCAGATAAACAAAGTGTTTTGTGAGAGAGACATTCTAGAACTTTTATTGTATCCATATTTAAAGAGTAAATAAAGTTGTTTTGTTAAAATTAAAAGTCTCACTTATCCAGAACAGGGAGAAAACGCAACAATATCATCAAAAGTGAATGTGAACCTAGTAAATGACACAAACTAGGTGGGTTAGTTGTAGATAAGCTAGAAACCTAAACGACTAAAATAATGAGGAACAAGGTGCTATTATGAGAACAAGTGCACTTGGAGAACTCAAATGACTATAATATATTTTAAAAAACCTGACTTGCACTAACCAAGTTACCGTTGTCAGAGGATATATAATTTTAAATATCGACAACTCTGCTTATATTCTTGTGCAGGTGGTCGGTCACTAACGATTAAGTGTGGTTCAACAACACAAAAATTAACATATTTCGATCGGCGGAAATACCTAAATTATTGCATTATCTAACGACGTACTCTTGCCGCTCTTTCTTGTAAAAAGACCCTCCTTTCGGTGCTCCTTTCGGACAAAAAATATTAATGCAAAGCGCATCTACAATATCTGGAGTTAGGAAGGATAAAGGAATTTCTAAAGTTCTTCCAAAGCAGAAAAGTGAAGAAGTTGTGAAAAGTGAAATTAATTAAAGCATTTGCTAACAGGCCTTAAAAGTCACGCTGAACTTTATACAATATTATCCATCTTACTTGACTATAATTTTCGAAAATGTTTAGTCTTTAAAGTCACATTTGAAGGATATTATTGCAGATGAGTGCTATCTAAAAGCATCGATTACACTACTTGTTGAATCTTCGACAACTCAGCAGAATGATATTCAGATACCTGGCCATGTTAAAATTTACATATCTTGAGTAAAGAGCATGATGCTGCGATATACATCAAAATGATTTAAAATCTGATGAATTGAAAATGTTGTCTGAAGACAAATGCGAAACTTTGGATTTGGGTAGTATACAAACTACCATCCACCGTCTCCACGCAGTTAAAGACAAATTCCACCACATTTATATAGATATATATGTATTTTTGCATCTTCATCCAGAGTGTTTTCATCTTCACCTGGCTATACCGTACTGGTGATGGCTAATGAGCTTGAAACACGTGTATGCGGTTGTCTCCTTGCGGCTTTGCCCTTAACCCTTCTTCTTGTATAGTACAGAAATGTCGTGTTATAAATCCTTTTATAGTTAATATATATATATATATATATATATATATATATATATATATATATATATATATATATATATATATATATATATATATATATATATATATATATATATATATATATATATATATATATATATATATATATATATATATATATATATATATATATATATATATATATATATATATATATATATATATATATATATACATATACATATATAAATATTATATTGCGTTACATCTGTTATTGTGAAGTAGCTGTACATATTAATATATTTCTCACTGTGACCAATTTCTGACCGAAGTATCGGGTATGAAATAATCTCCAGATGCTGTCGTAGTTCTCTCGTTGCTGCGTTTATGATTTGGTCAATGTGAAGAAAGTCGTAAATGTTAGCTTGTATGTTTAGCAAGCTTCTATAATGATGAGTAAGTTCCTCTAGATATCGATCAGCTATCTGATAAACACTCAATATGTTAATCTTTAATGAATTCTTATCTACTGCTTTGTAGGAAGGCTTCATGTTGTTGATGGCTTCCAGACCTTGCTTCAATTTTGACTCGAACTGCCTTAGTGTGTGGTATATCCTCTTCTCTGTATCATTGAATCTTGATAGTGATTGGAGCATCAGCCCCGTTTGATGATCCGATTTTCCGTTTTTTATTTATTTAGGTAATGTAAATTGATTGTTTATTTAATTTGTTAATGTAAACAGATTATATTCTTTTTTGTTGCAATATTCACAAGTCCTAATATAATCTTTAATTTCCTTTCTAATCTTTCAAAAAGAAAATTTGTCTTTCATTTATGCATGGGTGTCATCTAAAGTTCGATGTCGCTTTTTAGTTTCATGAGAAAACATTATTTGATCCCTAATCTCTGATGCTGTTTTTAAATCTTCCAAATTGGGTATTTTTGTTTTAGAATTATTAGTTGTATTGGAATTTTTAATTTTTACGGGGTTTGTTTCCATACTACTCTGTTTATTTATTGAGCAATTTTGTTTATTATTAAAATTAGATGTTTCTACTTTAGTTTTTTTTTGCTTATTATATGTTTTTTCGTATTTAACCCAGTTTTTTCCGTGTTATCGTACTGGGCTAACAGAGCTAGATGTTCTTAAAAGTGAGTTTGAAGACAAATTGAAAAATTTAACTAATGATATAAATTCCCATGTGCTGCATGATATTGATATACCAAAAAATAAAGATCTAAGTAAGATACTGAATCAGCTGGATATAACATATGAATCATCTGATACTATAAAGCGAATTACTGACGAATTCCATAAACCTGCAAGAATAAGTTTTAGACGTAGACGTACAATAATCAAGGGTTTAAATGATTTGTGGTAGATTGATTTAGCTGAATTACAGACTGCTACAAAGAAACCTGTGGTTACAAGTACGGTTTAGTGGTTATCAATTGTTTTTGAAAGTATGTGTGGACTCGCACTCTTAAATCTAAAAATGATGGAGAGGTGACTAAAGCTATGGCTGATATTTAAGCTAATAGTACAGCACCGTCTAACATCCAATCTTATCTTGGGTTAGTACTCTAAATTTAACGCATTAATGAAAAAATACAACATTAATCACTATAGCACTGATAGTGAGTAATTATTACATATATTCCACTTATGGTGGATAGAGTCATACGTATCTTGAAAGAGAATATATATATATATATATATATATATATATATATATATATATATATATATATATATATATATATATATATATATATATATATATATATATATATATATATATATAAATTTCAACTTGGTTTGTTCCTACAAGTGGCTTAATACACTACCTGACTTCACTGCAGCTTACAACTCTACTGTTAATCAAACAGACGGTGCCTTAATAAATAACAACATACGTTACATTAATTTTTGAGTCAGTGAGGCATCTGGAATATATCAGTAATGACGAAAATTCCGCAGAAATTGTTGACGAATACCAAACTTATGAGAGAATCATCCTTAAAAGTAAAACTAAAGAAAAAATAACTAAAACTCAGGATCAGTATTATGCATACTAAGGATTTAGAGTTAAACTTAATCGATATAAACATTTTTAATGAAGTAAAGTTTATTTGACCTTGACATTAGTGATAGGTAAACAAACACACCATTTACACACTGTTAGCTAACACAAACGTAAACTGTTTAATTGGGTGAACGCAGCCTGAAACAATTTTCAAATGCTAGTAGATTTCTGGAATTTTTGGGTGGTTGTGATTTTTTGTGTTTATTTCTACAAGGATGGGGAGTTTATCTGAGTCTAGTTCATTGAGCATTTACGTCTCTTATTTTTCCATTATTTGAGATGCAGACCTCTAGTTTGAAGGTGTGTTGTCTGAGTACGCAGAATTGCTGTATTAATTATTTGGATACTGGAGTGTAGAGCATGGTTGCTGGGTTGCTGGGGTTGGCACAATACTACTACTACTACTAGTTCTATCAGGTTTAAGCATTAGTGTTTCTCTCGAATGTTTTCAGCAGGATTTGTTGTGTGCTGTACTAAAATCTTTTTCTTAATATTTTTCTCTTGTCCCTAACGTCCATCTCGCCAAAATTTTTGGGTCAAACAAGTTGTTTGTTTCAAACAAGTCGGTTGTTGGTCTGATGTAAACCACTTATTAGTTGGTTACTGTGCTAAGAGATACAAACTGTTTGGCGGTTTAAGGTATACTAGCTCCGAGTTGGTTGTCCGTCTACCTATCTATTGCTAGTTGTCTATCACGACAGCTGTTGGGCAGCTGTGTGTCTAACACTACAGCTGTTAGATAGACACTAGTTTGACAGAACAGCTGTTGGGCAACTGTTGGGCAGCTGTTAGACAGCTGTTTGTCTTAATACCGTATACTTATGTAATATTTTTAAAGAGTATATAAGAAAGCTTTTCAGCAATTCGTTAATACGTTTAACTAGAAATTACCCCAATTTGGTTGGAGCAGCAGAAGCAGATAAAGCATTAATGTTTAACATTTACTACATTTTCACACCAACGATGTTATACAACAGCAATTACTAAAGTCGATTACTATGGTTAAAAAGGTTCTTATACCATATAGAAATGTATGAATTACCAAATCTCAATAATTCAGCTAAAGGCTTGTGGTCAATTAAGACTTCCTCAAACACTGAACGACCTAGATTTTTTATGATTACTATGGTTAAAAAGGTTCCTATACCATATAGAGAATGGGAAATGTATGAATTACCGAATCTCAATAATTCAGCTAAAGGCTTGTTGTCAATTAAGACTTCCTCAAACACTAAACGACCAGATTTTTTATTATGAGATTTCAAACGGTTCGATACAATAACGTTAGAAAATACATTCCCGATATAATACTTCACTTAAATTCTAAACAAATCCCCACAGAAGGTATGAATTTGACTTTAACCAAGTAAATTAAATCGAATGTTTGTATGATGGTAGAGAACCTAAACCTACTTCGGATTAGAAGCCCTATACAAAATATACCATGTTTGTATTTGATTGCTTCAGGTACAGCGATTCCATAAAGCCAGCTCCAGTGGATATCAAATTGGAAATAAAAAATACTAACAACTTTCTCGATCACACGGAATGTTTAGGCTTCTGTGTGAGAGAGTAGGCATCCAGGGAAATAGTAATTTATAATGGTTATCAATCTGCACATTATATGTTTAAAACACCGAAAACGTTAGGTTTATTGAGTGCAGATATAGTTAAACAAATCAAGTTTCTCCAAGGAACACAGCAGTGTATGGATTATGATTGTGGTACCGTTACTTTAGAAGAATCACCCAACATAATAGAAAAAACATATTATCGAAGAGCGGGTAGATAGAGGTTACGTAAAAGGTGTTATTGAAATGTGGTTACAGCGAGGATGTCACCAATTTGAAAAACGATGAAGGTTGCCGAAGCTGGTGGCAGACACTCCAATATGTATGTATCACGCTGTTAAATTTTATAAAAGAAAATGTTTTTGTGGTATTAGAAATTGTATGCTATAATTTGCTTAAATTGTAAACTTGTCACCTAAATAAAACAGTCGTTGTAAAAGTAAAACTTTTTTTATTTACTACAGTTTATTTTAAGATACCTACAGCCATAAAAGACGTTCCAACATCCAACCACTCACGCCTTCGGCAAACTGTAATTCTGCAACTCTAAATTTCCTCGATGAATTCCTGAGAGGTATTTGCATAATTATTTGACACTGTAAGATTTTTGTTTTTATTATTGAATGATTTAATTTATCTTCTTTCTTTATTTTGAAACATATACAAACCAAACAATGCCAAGTGATTTTAATTGCATTATGTTTAGCAGAAACAGCTACAATGAGCTGAAACAATACATTTTTCATTGTGTCCACGGAGTTCTTCTATCTTACTGCCTTTCGGACTAATATGATAAGTAGTCATTCTATTTTGAAAGCTTGATTTAGCATAGGCACTTTTACAACTTCCCACGATTCACATACTTTTAATTTGTGGCTTCACTGCGCAGATGTCCATAGAACACTGCTTTTCGCATGTAACGAGCACGACTCACAATACCTCATATGATCTTCTTTGCTGACATCTTGTCACAATGAAGGGGTCTTAACCAGTAAAATAAAAAGCAAACCATTTCCTTTATATAAATTTATTAACAGATATATTTGAGATAATTATTTTCCAATGAACTGCTACAGTTTACACAAAAGAATATTAACATAAATACAGTTAGACATATAAGAGAACCAGTTGATATAAATATCGAAAAGTACTTTGATCTGCACAGAAGAGAATCACTTAGTAGGAGCCTTTAGCAGTAAGGTGTCTCACCGTGGGACCATTATCAAACAGAAACATAAGTTTATAACGAACAATATCAGCCTTGATCTTGGTCATGTTGTAAGTAGAAGTTTCAACTAGGCAATCATTGTGTAGAGGTGTTCTTGGTAAGCCAGACTATTTCATGCAGTCGTCGTTATCGAAATAGGTTCTCACGTCTTTTACATTTTGTCGTTTGTGGACCATAAATCATATTTTGGCATAGGGCTACCAGGGTGATGAAACGTTTTTAAGAGGAGGAGCCACTGTTGAGTTTACTGATATCTGTCAGCACTTTGTTTTGGGCGTAGTGTAAACACCCGGACATGTAATATTTAAATGCGTGTGGTGTTCAGTAGAGTTCTTATCACTTTGATAGTTTGTGCTATACTAACATTTAAAATACTTAGATGACTGGACGGCAACCCTACGCATACAGTTTATGAGCTTACACCTATGGTAGATCCAGGTTATGCAGTTGATAAAAAACCATATAGTAAGGTTTTTATGTATCTTACGACGCGCATTATTCCGCATATAAATGTAAACATTATCGATCATAATTCAGTATGTGTGACGTTTCAATGTGAGGAGAACATTATGATATTGTAATTGAGACACAGACCACCATATTATGTTGATTATAAATACTAGTAATCAAGCCGCTCCAGCTTCAGTATATTCGGTACCTGCAGCGATGACGATTCTATCTTGGGAGCACATGCAGTATCTAGATTAATTGGGTTACGATGTTAAGAAAACTACACATATTCGCAGACCTTGTGTACGACGAGTCAATCAAAGTTAAATAAATACACACATCTCTATTGTATCGACATTCCAGCCTCTCCCGAAAGAATTGTGTTCGTTTTTGTGGTTTTTGTGTAATCAAGTTTCCGGTGCGAATTAGAGTTCGTCAGTTTTTGGATGTATTTTGTGTGATGCATCTTTGTAGCTGTCGTGTATGACGGTGGGGAATGCGGATATTGTCATATATGTCCCGTGTTGTGTGTACGGGTTTATTATGATTTTTTTATACTATTTCCTGTTAGTTTTAAATTGTGTTTTTTGTATGGGTGCGGTGGTGTGATTTTGGTTTCTACAAGGATGGGCAGGTGATCTGAGTCTAGTTAATTCAGCGTTTTACGTCTCCTATATTTACATTATTTGAGATGCAGCCGTCTAGTGTTGAAGATGTGTTGTCTGAGTAAGCAAAGAATTAATTATTTGGATAGTGGAGTGTGTATGAATTGTGTAAAATGCAGTTGTTTAATTTAAGGCCTTTACCTTCGTTATAGACACAGTTCTAATTTGTGTTTGGGATTAAAGTCCTCTATTATGAGTGTTTTGTTTTGTGAGTTTAGATCGTAATGTTATTCTCTCGTCGATGTTAAGTGGGGGTACGTTTTTATTGTAACGATTGATTACTGTTGTGTTATGTTTTTTATGGTGCGTGTTTCGAACAAGACGTTTGTGATGGTGTTCATTTTTTCTACCGGATGATGCTGTTTACATTACATATGGGGCGATTATTGTTATCGTAGTATCGGAGTTTTGGTGTTCTTCGTGTTAGGTGTGTTTCCTGTATGCAGGTTATATCTGGTTGAATTTTTTTGGTTAAGATTTTGTGTTCGTTGAATTTGTTCTTAATGGCACAGGCATTCCAAGATTAAATTTTCCTGTTTTTAAGGATACATTTGAGCGACTTGATGGATAATACTTAGTTTTCCTAAGTTTGACATTGTAATGTCACAGGAACATAATGAGAATTTGGCTCAGATCACATATGTTACTGAGGATTTTTGGTTCGTTGATTAATGTGCCAAATTACCACAAGTGGGATGTTGGAGCATTTGTCTTAGGTTGGACAGATGTATCAGATTATGTGTGAGTTGTGTGTTTGACTTGGGAAATGTGTGAGATGGTTTTGTGTGTTATATTGATCTGTTTTCAACAAATGATCCATATACTTGGTGTAAACTGGGCACTCGCGGTAGTTATCTGCATGAAGACACGGGAAGTTACAACACTGAACTTCCATATTAACTTCTTGCAGTCTTCGGTGTGGTGGTTCATGATGCATTTGCGCATCTTGATTTAGGTTTGCATTGGCTTGAACCATGGCCAACATTTTTGACAATTACGTGACTTGTTGTTTCTTCATTAGGGGTTCCCATTTTATTCTAATGCTGTGAAGGTCTTTTACCTTCCTCAATTCATTGAGGTTTGGGGTTCTTCTGGTGGCCACTAAAAACGATGGCGAGGTTCCGTTCTTGCCTTTGAGTTTTATGCATGATACTATAAGCCGCTTGGCCTTAGGCATGCAACTTCATCTGCTTGGGGTCGGGTGCTGTTTTGAGGACTATATTTTTAGTTTTACCTTTTTTTAGGCGGAATGTGGAAAATTCGATAATGCTGTTGCGATGTTCCTCTTTTATGTTCTTGTTGTCAGAGGTTGAGAAGGTATAAATTCTGATTTCCCCATTGCTGAGATATCTTATAAAATGAAGTGACATAGTTGCTTGATTCATTTTCACACTGCAATTTGAGTTGCAACTGCCCACACCGTGCGGGCGTTTCTGGAAAATCAGGATGTGTTGCGTTGTCGTTCAGGGCCCGATAACTCGGAAATAAATAACACTATATGTTGTTGTATCACGTAAATGTTTCTCTACGAATTATTTATCAACATAGTATTTGACACCAATAAGATATGAACTTAACATTCGTTCGTGAACCGTACAACTGAATATCTACGTTGTTCAGTTAACCGAGATATATAAAGTGATCAAACCCCTTGTGTTAAATCAGTATCTTTAACAACAGCCACCATAATATGAGTGTTTTGCCGAAATCCACCACAAAGAAGTTTGAACTTTTCAAAACTCATATCGGGAGTTACATGATCATCATACACAAGACTAATTTCATATTCAATTCATTGATCGTTGTTGTCCTTACTTAGTGAAACTGTACCATACTACTGGCTTCACAGTGAGGCCAGAGAAGTGATCTCCAGTCTGTATGTAGTAATTTCATCTTGTTTAAATAAAACTATGATGTCAGAATTATCACGCACCAACTGTTTCGGACACAAGTAGAAACTGTCAATGTCTTAATATCTACACATACAAATATACGATTTTATTTTATCTTGCTTATCACAGGCTATATCATCTATATAAAAATTTAATTGCTCTTTTCATGTGCTGGATTTAATATCTCTTCGCTTTCACTGTATAGATAGTATCCAACACCTTTTGTATCACACAACACCTCCTTTAACATGCTATATTTAGGCTCATATATAAAGGCTTTGAGTATACGTATACGTTTTCAAATTTTAAGCCGATGGGGCAAACAACAAATTTAACATAATATTTGTTAACCATAACCACTTGGACCACATATAAAACTTCTAACTGAAACTGAAACTTGGTAAAAGAACTCCATGTCTTTGCTGTTTTGGGTCATGATGTATGTTTGTGACTGTGGGCTTTTGCGTGTTTTACAATACGCATCGTTAACTGAAATAAAACTTTGTACGACTGCTACATCCTATATAATTACGCAGATATATCATACCTTTTTAACAGTAAAAATGTTGGTGTGTCAAGGTGTAGCTCTTGCTGACACAGTCATCAAAAAATTACCTGTTGAGCTGCACGTACCTGGCTATCAGATTTGTGGCCCAGACATTAAACTTAAAGAACGTTTTACGAGTAATCAAAGCATCAATAATCTAGATCGTGCTTGTCTCTCAACAATCACGATCTAGAGGATTGATGTTGTATAATCATGATGTATACCAAAACTATAATACCTATAATGTGGTCACTTATGTTTACAATTTTTAAATAAAAGACTTAAACAGTAGTCTCTGTGTTTCAGCCATTGCGCGTATGCTTGCTTTCAATGGCGCTGGAAATATTTCCACCTTTAGTGTTAAAACCACACTTTCATTAATCGCTCGCGCTTGCAAACTTTTACAGATATAACACTATATATAGAGCGTGGGTGTAAAAAAGTTTCACTACTTTTCTGCCGTGAGTGGTGAAAACAGTTGACTAGAAATAATTATTCCTGATGGTTCGTATGAAATTAGTGATACCGATAAATACATTCAGAATGAACACTGTGTCTTACATTAAAGATAAACACCAGTACCCTGTAGTAGAATCACATCGACGTGGTAAAGCTGTTTTCGCTAAAAGCCAACAACAACGCTTATAATGTGAGATACCATGTGAGTATCATATAGACTTTTCTACCGATACTTCAATAGCACCAATATTGGGGTTTTTTAAACGTCTTACCGCTGGTAAACTCTATTTTTCCGATTTACCGGTGGAAATTGTGGGAGTGTAATATTGTGGATGGTACTTACCACGACGGCAAACCTACGCATACAGTATATGAGTATACTCCTATGGTAAATCCAGGTTATGCGGTTGATATAAAACCATATAATAAGGTTTTTATGCCTCTTACGACATTATGGATCAGAATTCAGTACCTGTGACGTTTCAAGGTGATATCATTGTGATATTGGCATTGAGACAGAGACCACCATATTATATTGATTATAAATCAAGCCGCCCCAGCTTCAGTATCTTCGCTACCTCCATCGTAGGCGATTCCATCTTGGGAACACATGCAGTATCTAGATTCATTGGGTACCGATGTTAAGCAAACTACATATATTCGCTGACCCTGTGCACGGCGAGTCAATCAAATGGAAAGAAATACACAGATAGGCTTCTCAAACCAGTTCGCTTGCCCATAATGATACCTGTGATTCTGCAATCAACTAACAAGATATTTTTTACGTTTGGTCTTCAACTGTTCTACTAATAAATGGCAGTATTGAGACGAGTGGCACGACTGGACATGTACAAGTAACATCTAATCCAGCAGCCCGATTATTGAACATGTGAGAAATCTTGGTATAACAGCAATTCGAACACTTTTGGAAGCAAACAGTGATGAAGCAAGAGCTCTAATTCAAGCCGGTTGGCATGCTACTACATGCAATACAATGCTGAAGGATGGCCGTCTTTGCTACTGCATACCTTCTTGCTACATGTGTAATATTTTCAAAGACTATAGAAGCGTGTTTTTTTCAGTTAATTGCTGCTACGTATAACTAAAGCCCAGAGCAAAAAAAAATTGCTTTATTTTGATTGGGGCAGTCAACGCAGATAAAGCATTGAAGTTACATTGAGTACATGGCGCTGCATGTGAAACTTATCCACCACAGCGAAGTTACACGGAATCAATTATTACAGTCGATTGCCCAAAATAAAAAGATCCTGGTACCATATTGAAAATGGGAAACGTATGAATTACCAAATCTGATTAATTAAACGAAAGGCTTGTGGTCCATCAAAACATCCTCAAACACTGAACGACATAGCTTTGTTATTGTGATATTCCAAACGGATCGATAGAATAACGTTAGAAAAACATGAACAACTTTGATCATGTAGGCATTCGATATATAACACTCAACTAAATTCTCAAAGAATCCCCACAGAAGCCATATAGAAACATGACTGAATTTCAATGCTCATAGACAACTCCAACCTACCTTGGATTACAAAACTTTTGAAAAATATCCCATGTTTTTATTTGATTGCCCCAAGTACAGGGAATCCAAAAATCCTTCTAAGGTAGATATCAAATTGGAAATGGAAAGCAACAACAACTTTCCAATCACACAAAATGTTATTTTTTATTTATACATGAATGCATCATCGAGTATGCCCTACTCTACAACATCGTGCGCGATATAATGTAGCTATAAAGGTACCGCAATCAGTCTCAACCACGCGATCGCCGATTAATTGGGGCGAAAGTCCCGTGTGTCAGACGTTGCATATCGCAACGACCAAAACGACATAAGGTTCATATTGCCGTGTATTCTATATTACTTCGCCTATACCATGTCTCCTTATTAATTCTACATTCTCATAAAGTTAGCCTGAAAACAATTGCATCTACATCATATTTATGAAATATTGTAACAACTTACAAATTTACATAGAAAATCATTTCATATCCTACAAGGGTACTTTTTTTTTTTTGTTCCCTCAGGGCTCGTCCGCGGCCTTGTCGCCCCGATAGCACCGCAACCCTTGGTTGATTGTGCATACCCCTAGTCTTACTCCACCCATTCCAAAATCACTGTGCCTTGAACTAGTCTGCACAGCGATTGGTAGGGTGAAGTTTTATATTGTTCTGTCTCCGGTCTAGAGTGACCGTAGATCAGTTGTCTTTTCCGGTCCAGAGCTATACACTCGCACAAGATGTGCTGGGCTGATTCCTCCCCCTCGCCGCAGAGTCTGCATGCGAGGTCCCCTTCGAATCGCCCCATTTTATGTAGGTGTTTCTTGACGGCCATGTGTCCCGTCAAGAGACCTGTTGTGTTTCTGAGCTGTCCTCTGCTAAGGTTTAGCAGCTCCACAGCTCTCTTTGAACTGGGTCCGTCAATTATTGACTTCCCATGTCTGAGCCCTGGACAGTCCGCCCAGTACACCTGGTGTTGGTTTCTGACCCAGGACTTAATGGCTCTCCTGGCAGTACTTACATTCATTACTATTTACAGTATTTTAACATAATCAGAATCAGGGAACTAGAATATCAGGAATAAACGCATATTACCTGATAAAATACATTTACAAGTATAGTTGCTAGTATTTATTTTATGAGGCATTTCGACCTGCTCTACCATTAAATAAGTTTTGTTTTCATGAACAATATGGGGTGGAAAATAATTAGATTTATATTATTTACTTTAAACGGCGGGTTACCATTGAAAAACAATACATACTTGTATAAATGATTTATTACAGCCACCTTACCCATAATATTACACATTTCTCTAGCATTACCTATTCCTCTTCATCCTCATTTATTATTTTTTTCCAACGACATGGGCACAACATTTATTCACTCGCAAGTATATTGAACTTTCTCCAACGATAGTAAATCTAGTTTATCAGCGAGCCGAAGCCTACGTTTCACTTGCTTGTACGAAAAACAGAGCACATTACTTTTTTATTCAATGACCAAAGCCTAACTTTTAATTGCTTGTTTGAATAAACATAGTACATAAATTTTTGGTTCAATGACCGACGCGTAACAATAATTCGTTGTGCGAATAAACATGATACATTAAATTTTATCCAGTAGTAGTAAAGCTGATTTTGTTAGCGAAACGATCGTCAGGTATAAAACTGCATTGTGATGAATCGGAATCTCCAAATTGTACTTATTGGTGCTCATCACAGGTTTAAATCTGCACAAATTTGTAGCATTTAAAATTATGTCAAATCTTTTCAAATTGCTGTAGGCATACTTAAAACAAAGAATACAACTAACCTATTTATTTTTCTTTTACAACATAGATTTAATGTGCCTGCGCTTTTATTTGTCTACACAGGCCTGTACGAACTCTGCCTTTGTAGTGGTAAAAATAGCAATAAATATGCCCTTAAACAATAGAACTTGTTCTTGAAATCAGCCGTCTCCTGTCTAAACTACGCAATTGACCAGGTTTACATTAGCCAATTGCAAAATGAACTACATATATTACAAGTAGGTTATGGTTCAGCAAGTTATTCATGTAATATATACAGTCTGTTTATCAAACACATTCTTGTTCTTGCATACATTACAGTCAAGATAAATATATCACTTATTTTATCACCCTCGCAATCCTCTATCTTCCCCTTAATACCACAACAATAATCTCAAGCATCTAGCCGTGAGAAATGAGCGTCTATTAGAGGTAACCGACCGTAGACTTCAGGCTCGTTTTTTTCTCTCGTCACTTTTGGATCCAGTATCCGTCCTCTCAACTACGAAAATTGTATACAGCATCCCGCTCAACTTAATCACCCAAAAATACAGAAAGTAAACGACGATCAATGGATTGCAGTGTTTCCTCAAGAAACTATAGTCAACAAAAAGTGCTCAAATAACAAATTACTGTTATCTTAGAAGGTGCATACATAATTGGTATTCCCGAAGATTGCCAGATACAATTTGGACAACAAATTATTCGATCTTACAAGAGCCCTTTGAAACGAACTACTCATTTGGAGATTCCAGAAACGAAAATGAATCAACTAAATTTCAAGAAAAAAATAGCGACAATGACACCATTGACATTAGATCCAGTCAACCTTGATGATCTACAGCCCATCTGCATATGCAGCATACGAAAGATGCATTACAGACTATAAAATTACCACTATTTCATTCAAGTTTTAGCATATGGACTATTATCTTATATATCGTATTACTTTTGTTATTATACGATGTTTTGTTTGTACAGATATAGAGACATTATAATGAACCGAGTGCCAAGTGAAGTGTCAACTTCAGAGATAAGGAAATTCCCTTGAAGACATTAACCTGAAAAACTACATTACTAAGACCTATGTTTTCATCTGGGCATGGAGGAATTATGTAATCGACCTGTGTATAAGTATATAGGGATATTTTAAATCTAATTATTAATTTACATTATAGTATAGTTTCTGCAATTCTGCATTTGAGCATTTATAAATGTTTCCTTTATAATACGTATATCTAATTTAGTAAGTTTATTTAGATAATGATCTGATGAAATATTATTAATGAACCCTGTGAACTTTAATAATGCAATTTAGAACTTTTTATTGCAAACTCCCACACCAATGACCTGATGTCACATGATTGACATCATACCACCCAAGTAATTAAATATGTGTAGATTTATAATTTTCATCAGTTCTGTCTTAGACTTAGCCTTGTGTCTTTGCAGTTCTCGTATTTTTTAATGAATTGTCGCCCAACAAGCGTTGAATAAATAAATAAATTTAATTTTAAAGCCGTAAACCGGAGTTACAATTTATTTCGCGTGTTAGTTAAAACACAAAAAAGTTATAGGCATTTCCAAAAAAATTGAGGTTTTCCTCAAAACATCAAAGTCGCGATTTAAAACGTAATTGGCAAAATTTAGGCAAAGAACCTAAGACTAATACGAGTTATGTGAAGAAAATGTCGCTACAACAGTGTTCAACAGATCCTTACGTTTCAGCTTCAACCGTCATTGTCCTTCATTTTACTAAAATATTTCCAGAAAATTCATTTTAAATCTGATCCATTGGCATAGTTCTGGTTAGATTTACGGTCGATAAGTTTTCCCTAATTTTCATAGAAAAATTCGTTAATGAGCGAACTTTTGATTTTTAAAAATATTTAGAATTAGAAATAGTTTCAGTTTTTATCTGTTTACATATACGGTAAAGCTTAATATAATTGTTAGTATACAAGATACAAGAAAACGTTGTATCTCTTGAACTGCATCTTATAAAATTATCTCGACAATCACAGGATTGTCCATAAGTCGTTGGTGATACATACAATTTTTATTTTCGAATATCCTTTATGTTATTTCATTTTTGATTTTTTATCAACATATGGAGAATGTTTGTAAGAAAAAATCGAGACGCCGTAAGTGCGTCTTGGTAGCCAATTTTCACTAAATACTTCAAATTTAAATAATTCAATTTGCTATTAACCATAGGTTTGTTGGCTAGGAAACCAGTTTTCTCGAAAATATTTTAAGTTTAATTTCGGAATTTTTTGTACGTTTGCATTAAAGACATATTTGCTTTTTAATAGCAAACATTATTATGAAAATTCACTTCCATAATGCTCTTGCTGCGTCCAGACGTTTATTTCTGTTTTGGAGAATAGTTTATGACTTTTCTTTAGATTTTCTGTATATTTGATCGAAAGAGGGTAATCTTTCTTTCAGTCTTTTGGTTATATTCCTCGTACAATGTTTCATGGGGTTCTAACTTGTTATATGGTGGTCCGTGAAGAAGACAAAAGGTTTTTAATACTCGTGACCCAAAACAACTTTGAAAAAGAAATTTCAATAATTAAGCAAATACATTTACTTGGCTACTCTGTTAAAATAATAAACATAATGATAGAGAGAAAATAAATCAAATTAGCGATTAATTCAATTTATGCAAATACTAGAGACAAAAAGACAACAGTATGTTTCTATAACTTATTTTGCAACCATTTCAGGAAACATTTCAAAAATACCTGTTCAAATACAAACGTAGCTTTTAAATCTTACAACACGACACGTGATTTGTTATTTAAACTGAAATAAAAATTTTGCTTTTTGGCAAAAGCTGGAATTTGCAGCTTGTACACATTGTAACGCAATCTACATCGGGCAAACTTCTAGAAATTTTAACAACCGACACAAAGAACATATGTCTGCATTTAGAAATAACCACGATGACAAATCTACATTTGCAAAACTATTATCGGTACCCAACATAGACAATAACCGCATAAAACCACAACATTTTTGTAATGATAGCGTAAACGACTTTTTTGAAGCCTTAGAAGTAAAAAAGCACATACACGACATTAACTACCTTGTTTTAAATAAGCAAACTGATTTGGTATCCCCTTTCTTGGATATTCTTCTTCCTAATTAAACAAATCAAACAAAATAAATTAAAAATTTTATTTTAACTTGCAAGATAATGAGTTAATGTGTGTCGATATTTTCATTGTGTAGAGTCTGCTAAATTGCTGTTATTGTTTAGTTATTTTATTGTTGTAATAACAATTACAACAATAAAATAATTAAATAATAACAGTAAACAATTATATAACTATAATAACTTACTGTCAGAGTTACTTCTATCTTTATATTAAATATTGACATACATCACGTAGACATTTTGAAGGCGTCGTCCGTAATTTTTGTTTTATTTTATTTTCATTTTGAATAAATTTTTTGATCAATACATAGCAACAGAATTGTATTTGTAGTTGTCGTGATTTCGTATTAATTTAATTTTGTTCTGACTGAGAATGCTGTCAAACAGGGAAACGGGTTACAGAAACTTTGAAGAACATCCTACAACATCTAGAATTCAGAAGGGCAACTTTCTCCAGCTGGCTTACGCACTGGCACGTCCTTCGTAAATGAAAACCAACAGTGAAGCCATATAAGTAGTTCAGGTGTGTATGTCGTGTGTAGAGTTACGCCAACTATGGCAGTAAAAATAAATGAATTAAAAAAAAGTATTATCAATAAAAATCACAAATGTATAGCATATGACGACGACGTAATAATCTACATAAAACAACACAGATACAGAAAATCTTGGTAAAATAAAATATGTATAAGAAAGAGCCTACGAATGCTAAAATAAACGTGAGCAAATCTAGCTTGTTGTCATTACATGTAATTTTAGGATGGAAGAAGAAGCACACATTTTTGGTCTAATCATAAAGGCCAGATTTAAACACAATGATTGAAGCTAACTGGAAAAAACTATAGAAATAGGTTACAAAAATATGCCCTGAAAATCTTAGTGACATGGATTTTATTAAATTAGTTTAGTATTATAAACACGTTTATTATGTCTAAAGTGTGGTATCTTGCACAGATAATTCCGTTAAGTCACAAGAATAGTCAAAGCATTGTACAAATAACTGGAAAAATTTTATGACACGGGTCATTATATAGGGTTTGAAGACCACAACTTTATTTCCAACTCCGAAGAGGGGGGACTTAGACTCATTAAGGTAGAAATTAAATCGACAACACCTTTTTTTACGATATATCTATCATAGTGCTTGGAAGAACAGAGAAAACAAGTTTTAGTTCATCTTTATATGTAATAAAATATTTGAAGGGCCAGAGTCAATCACTATTCATAATTTTAAAAGCATTAAAAGATTTTTACTGCAAACAAATATTGCAACAGTCAATAACATTTGTATAATGCACCGGAAAAAGTAAGGAGTCCAAAATAAAGAATGAAATACAGTGAAATATAGTATGGAAAACACGAGTATGCCAATCGTATCGACTGAGTGGAGAGGGGCAACATTTAAAGCAATCAACATTGTGTATCCTTGTAGAGAAAAATTAGCCAGACACCGAATGGACAACAGTGGCCTCTGTATAAAGTGAGGGATTAAGGATGATCTATACATCTAATAAAATACCGTGGGCAGGCGAGATATGGAAATGAATAGAAATAAAAATGATTGGAAAACATTGATGATGGGGATAATATTTACTTAATCATAGAGGTTGAGATGGACCAAAAACTACTTCGAATGGGCATATTTTCCTGGCTAACTTTCCAGAAAAATCTGCCCGGTCCAAATAGATTAAACTATGCTTTGTTTTAATTAGATAGCCGGATTCCCACGTCCATGTCAGTTCTGCGCTGACTTTTAATAAGAAGCCAGCTCAGAACTGGTATGGACGGGGGAATCCGATTATCTAATTAAAACAAGGCAATGTTTAATCTATGGCCAGATTTTCCTGGCAGATTTTTCTGGAAAATAGATTAAATATTAATTTGTGTAATTAAATTGTCTAATTAATTTGTCTATTAATGTTTAATACATTTGGAATGGCAGATTTTCCTGGCTAATTTTCTAGAATAATCTGCCCGGTACAAATAGATTAAACATTGTTTTGTTTTAATTACTTAGTCGAATTCCCACGTTCATGCCAGTTCTGAGCCGACTTTTAATTAAAAGCCAGCTCAGAACTGGTATGGCCCGGGGAAGCCGACTGGCTAATTAAAACAAAGCAATGTTCAATCAATTTGGAATGGGCAGATTATCCTGGCTAATTTTCCAGTTCTGAGCTGGCTTTTATTTAAAAGTCAGCTTAGAACTGGCGTGGACGTAAAAATCCGACTAAGTAATTAAAACAAAACAATGTTTAATCCATTTGTACCGGGCCTTAGCCAGGAAAATCTGCCATTTCCAAATAGATTAAACATTGCTTTTATTTTAATTAGAAGTCGGATTCCCCCGTCCATAACAGTTCTGAAAGTCAGCCCAGAACTGGGCATGGCCGTGGGAATCCGACTGTCTAGTAAAACAAAGCAATGTTTAATCTATTTGGACAGGGCAGATTTTCCTGGATAATTTTCCATTGCTTTGTTAGTCTATTTGGACCGACAGATTATCATGCTGACTTATTAATTAATTAAAAGCCAGCTCAGAACTGGTATGGATGGGGGAATCCGATTGTCTAATTTAAACAAAGCATTTTGTAATCTATGGGCAGATTTTCCTGGAAAATTAGGCAGAAAAATCTGCCATTCCAAATAGATTAAACATTAATTTGTCTAATTAATTTGTCTAATTAATGTTTAATCAATTTGGAATGTCAGATTTTCCTGGGTAATTTTCCAGAAAAAGCTGCCATGAAAATCTGCCCATTCCAAATAGATTAAACATTGCTTTTTTTAAATTAGACAGTCGCATTCCCCGTCCATACGAATTCTGAATGACTTTTAATTAAATGTCAGCATGAAAATCTCCCGGTCCAAATAGATTAAACATTGCTTTGTTTTAATTAGATAGTCGGATTCACAGGTCCATGTCAGTTCTGAGCTGACTTTTAATTAAAAGCCAGCTGAGAACTGGCATGGACCGAAGAATCCGACTGGCTAATTAAAACAAAGCAATCTTTAATCAATTTGGAATGGGCAGATTTTCGTGGCTAATTTTCCAGGAAAATCTGTCCGGACCAAATAGATTAAACATTGCTTTGTTTGAATTAGATAGTCGGATTCCCACGTCCATGCCAGTTCTGAGCTGTTATTTTGTTATTAATTGATGAAATACCTGAAATTCAAACTGCGGCGTCTTGTTGGGATTTTCCACTATTGGCTGTTTTCTCGTTATACCTGCTAATTGCCTTGCTTGAAGTTCTTCAGCAGTTATCTTGGTAAATATACAGCCTCCATAAAACTTTTACTTATGTTCTGGGTTTTCTCTAACTTTTTAAAGGTTTTTACTAAACTGCACGCTGCTAGCTTCTTGCCTGGTTTAGGTTTTTCTTAACAGTCCAGTTCTTATTACTCCTGGATATCATCATACATTTCTTTTGGTTATTATGTCCAAAGCACACACTGCTTTTCACTTGTAACGAGCACGATTCACAATACTTCATATGATTTTATTTGTGACAATGAAGGTTGCTTAGCTACTAAATTAAAAAACAACATTTTCTGGTATATACCTTTACTAACAGATATATTTGAGATATTTATTTTCCAATGAACTGTTACACTTAACACAAAAGTATATTAACATATTTGTTATTATTATACAGTTAGACATATAAGAGAACCAGTTGATATACATATCAAAATGTACTTGGATGTGCACAGATGGAAATCAGTTAGTATGAGCCTTCACCAATCAGGTGTCTCTCAAACAGAAAGATAAGTTTATACAAACCATATCAGCCTTGATTTTGGTAATGTTTCAACTAGGTGATCGTTGTGTAGAGGTATTGTTGCTAAGCCAGACCATTTCATGCAGTCGTCGCTATCGAAATAGGTTCTCACTTCTCTCACATTTGGTGGTCGAAGTTCTCTAAAATCAGGACCGTCGTTTTCATTCATATGACACATCATGTTTATACAATCACAATCAACTTTCATGTTTTCATCAAGCATCTTTTACGTTTCGACTTTGACCGAGCTTACTAATGTTACATTGGCTGTTAAGTAGATTTTGTTGTTCCATTTCTTCCTCTTTCTACCAACCGCTCTCATTGGTTGTATTTTTCTGCTCGGTTGCTGTGCCAACTTTCAAAATCTATTATAATCATTTTAAGACTCCATAAATATATATCCCCATTGGTCCATCAATTTCTGTAGTGATATTTTGCCACTTCTGGTAAATATTCTTTAGAATAGCTTAGTTAAAGATAACTCTGAGGCGTAATGAGTGTAAGATAACGCAAAGAACTGGGTGGGGCAGTACGGCCAAGTATACAGCACACAATTCAACTATATTTTTACTGTAAAAGTCTTCACCTTCAGATTGGCGTTCATCTATATAAGCGTGCTCTTTTATTTCCAACAGGAACTGTCTTAAGTTAGACTCGCTCACATCGTTAGTTCTTGTTTGATGAGTTTGTTTGCGTATCGTTTGTCGGTGGGGTTTCTGATGTGTAGCTAGTGTACGTATTGAATATTTTTCAAGTATAATTTCTTTGATACTGGACGGAAATGAGGCAGATTCCTTGGGGCTAGGTTCGTCCTTGATGCATTTCCAACAGAACATTATATATTTGGCATGTAGATTAACCAGCCCACACAGCCCATATTGTGGCTTCTTAGGCAGCTGGTAATAACACGAATAACAATGAATTAAATGAATTATTGAAGAAATGAGGGAGGTAAGTGTTATATAAAGAAGCAGATTTGTGTTTTTAATCAGTTTCAACATTCCTATTGAAAAATTCGGACGTTCTACAAATTTAAAACATTTCAACAGAGTTGTTCAAAAACAAATGTTTCCGAAAAGTCCATGGTGATGTTGATTTACAAGATCATAGGTTAATATCTTGTCGTACAGTATACAGGACAAACGTCGGAACGATAGTGACGGTCCGTTTTTCTTCTTCTTTGGTCTTTAACTATATTTTTCGGTTGTTGCTTACGTAACTTTACCCCTGTAGTCATGTTTCGGATTTTGTGTTGCCCTTTAAATGGGTGTCGATTGTTATGACGGTCCGCACTGAAATCGACTACGTTTTTGTTACGCGGCGCTGTTGACGTAGGTCACTCTCAACTAATCCGGCCCCGACATTCGTGCCGGACAACATCTATCTATAAAGGCATACCGCAATGACCACACCACTTCCAGAGGTGGCACGGCCTTGTATGCTTAAACAAATATTGACCACCTTCTTCTTGTTCTTCTCAGTTCGTAGTTAAGCGTAGTTCACAATGCAGCCGCCGCCAAGTCAGCGCCCAGGTGAGACTCCACCTACTTTGTTGTCCCTAAAACATCCTATATGCGGCACCTGCAACGAACGTTTATACGTTTTGCTCCTCCATTATTATTATGCCCTCTGAAGTGTGTCGATCGAAATGACATGCCCTTCTTGTCTGTTATTGTGTTTGCCAATTTCAGTAGTTCGAAATATAGTGAAGACCCAGCGCCAACCTACTTTGTAGTCCCTAAAACATCGTATAGGCGGCACTCCCAGGGAACGTTATACGACTTAGTGGTAATTTCGCACAGACGTTACTCGAGCGTCTATTACAGGTAACCAACCGTAGACTTCACGCTTGTTTTTTCTCTCGCACTTGTGGATCCTGTATCCGCCCTACCCGGGAATGTTATCGTTAACGTGGCTGTACTAAATCATTTATACAAATATGTTATGTTTTTCAATGGTAACCGGCCGTGTAGAGAAAATAATATAAATCTAATTATTTTTCACCCCATATTGTTGATGAAAACAATACTGATTTAATGGTAGAGCAGGTCGAAATGCCTCATAAAATAAATACTTGCAACTATATTTGTAAATGGATTTTAACAGGTAATATGCACTTATTCCTGATATTCTAGTTCCCTGATTCTGATTATACTAAAATACTGTAAATAATAATGAATGTAAGTAGGACATGAAATGATTTTCTGTGTAAATTTGTAAGTTGTTAGAATATTTTATTAAATATGATGTATATGCCATTGTTGTTAGGTAATTTATGAGAATGTTTAATAAGGAGAAATGGTATAGGCGAAGTCATATAGAATACACTGCAATATGAACCTAATGTCGTTTTCAGTGTTGCGAAAGCAACGTCTGATACACGGGAATTTCGCCTCAATTAACCGGCGTGCGCGTCTCTAGCATTGAGAAGGTGTATCAGCATCATATAAAAGCAAGGGCATTTCGTATGAAAAATTAGACAGAGTCTCCCTATTCTACCTCGCTACATCTGTCTCAAATTCGCGCTCATTGCCACCCCGTTCTCTTGTTTGTCGTCAGTACATTGCCCTTGTGAAAAAGTTGCTCTTTCCACATTTCCTACGTCTGCCCACACCAGGTCCGTGGTGCCGTGGAATCCACAATTTTGAAAGTTAGCATTTATTACTGACCCCGTTCTCTCATTTATTTTATTTTTACTGTCAGGTGAAAACACCAGGTATTTACATTTTTCGTCATTACATTACCGTTGTTTCCACAGTTCCTACGTCTGCCCTGGTGCCGTGGAATCCACAATTTTGCAAATAAGCATTTATTACTGACCCCGTTCTATTATTGATTTTATTTTACTGCCAGGTGAAGAATACCAGGTCTTTACATTTGTCATTACACACTAGTGTGTAAGTCTTTTATTTAAACATTTTAAACATAAGTGACCACAATTATTATACTTTTGGTATACATCATGATTATACAATATAGTATGGTTTTTAAGATACCACAACAATTCAATTGGTGGCTTCAAGTTTCCATAGAGTCAAACTACACAGCTGTATCACCGCGTTTCCTAACTGCAACCCAATAACTGCCAGGCTCTTTGTTTGCTAATTCATGACGAATGATTCAGTTTTACGTGGTCCAGCTGATGGTAAAGTGTCTTGCATCTAAAATAGTAGATTTTCATTTTATCAAAAAATTTCACAAGATCTACATATGTTAGAGGTAAACAACATATACGTTTTTTGGTTTATGTAAATACAACCCATAACCGCTTCGTTGTTTCTCTATATACAAACCATTACCTCGCTGACCAACAGCAATAGCCTTCATCGTGTAGTTATCAGGTTCTGATTCTTCCAATTTTTGTTTGGCTGATTTAGCATCGTTGAGAGCTTTAGCAATATCTGCAGCATCGCCCCCAGAGCACCTATTGCTGACGGAACACAAAAAGATAGAGGTAGTAGTGGAAAGATACCTTCACTTTTCGGTATGGGATAACTCGAGGTGTCTTGGCTTTCTTACGGCCACCAAAATTTTCAATCACTGCTCTCGTTAGATGCAGTAAATTGTTCACAGATGGAACCTCCTTACCAACTTTTATAGAGCCTTGCTTTAAATTTAGTATGTTCTCGAATGGTTTTTTACCCTTGCACTTTACTTTTTTACTGCTACGTTTACTTTTGGTGATTGTCTTTGATTTCACACCCATACCAAGTTTCTTTTAACTTTCATAGTGTTTGTCACACCCCAAGCAGCTAACTATTCACTAAATATAGCATGTTAAAGGAGATGTTGTATGCTACAAAAGTGAAAACGAAGAGATATTAGATACAGCAGATGCAAAGAGCAATTCAATTTTTGATGATGTAGCCTGTGATAAGCAAGACAACACAAAATCGTATTTTTGAATGAGTCGACATAAAAATAATGACAGTTTCTACTTGTGTCAGACATATGGAAAAATTTCGATACAGTTGCTTGATTATGACTGCAGGTAGTAAACATATGTGGTTTAAACACACAATGCTCAGTTTAGAAACCACTATAAATCTCAAATTCTTTAGGTGTAAATTCAGGCAATCAAAAACCCTGAGTATCGACGACTACGCACCTCATCTTGAGAGCGATTGCAGTAACCTTATAGCTACATTATATAGCTCACGATATTGGAGAGTGGGGCACACTCAATGATGCAATCATGTATAATGAAAAAATAACATTTTGCATGATTGGCAAGTTGCTGGTGCTTTCCATTTCCCATTTTTATATCTACCATAGATGGATTTTCAGATTCCCTATACTTGGAGCAATCAAATACAAACATGGGATGTTTTGCGAAAGTTTTGTAATCCAAGGTAGGTTGGAGTTCTCTACCAACATATGCGCGTTGAAATTAAGTGCTGTTTCTATATGCCTTCTGTGGGGATTCGTTGAGAATTTAAGTGGAATCTTATATATCGAATGCCTGCATCATCAAAATTTTTAACGTTATTCTATCGATCCGTTTGGAATATCACAATAACAAAGCTAGGTCATTCAGTGTTTGAGAATGTTTTGATTGACCACAAGCCTTTCGTAGGATTATGCAGATTTGGTAATTCATACGTTTCCCATTTTCTATATGGTACCAGGATCTTTTTATTTAGAGCAATAGACTGTAAAATTGTTTCTGTATAACTTCGCTGGGATGGATAAGTTTCACCTGCAGTGTTATGTAAGTTTAATGCCTTATTGCGTCGACTGCTCCAATCAAAATAAAGCAATTTGTTTCGCTCTGAGCTTTAGTTATCCATGGCAGCAACTAGCTGAAAAAATACCCGTCTATAATCTTTGAAAATATTACACAAGTAGCAAGGAGGTATGCAGAAGTAAAAACGGCCATTCTTGAGGATTGTATTGTATGAAGTAGGGTGCCAGCCGGCTTGAATTATAGCTCTTGTTTCATTACTGTTTGCTTCCAAAAGTGTTCGAATTGCTGAACTATACCACCATTTGTCACATGTTCCATAATCGGGCTACTGCATTAGATATTACTTGTACATCTCCAATCGTGCCACTCGTCCTAATACTGCCATTTATAAGTATAACAGCTGAGGATAAATCGTAAAAAATATCTTGTTGGTTGATTGCAAACTCACTGGGCAAACAAACTGGTTTGAGAAGCCTATTTGTGTATTTCGTTTCCTTTGATTGCTTCGCCGTGCACAGGGTGTGCACAGTAGTTTGCTTAACATTGTAACCCAATCAATCTTGTTACTGCATGTGCGCCCAAAATAGAATCGTCTTCGATGCAGGTAGCGAAGATACTGAAGCTGGGGCGGCTTGCTACTAGTATTTATAATCAACATAATATGGTGGTCTCTGTCTCAATTCCAATATCACAATTATCTCCTCACCTTGAAACGTCACAGGTACTGAATTCTGATCGATAATGTTTACGTTTATATGCGAAATAATGCGGGTCGTAAGAGGCATAAAAATCTTACTATATGGTTTTATATCAACCGCATAACCTGGAACTACCAGACGAGTAAACTCATATACTGTATGCGTAGGTTTGCTGTCCTGGTATGAACTATCCACAATATTACACTCTCACAATATCCACCGATAAATCGATAACATGGAATTACCAGCGGTAAGACGTTTAGAAACCCCAATATTGGTGCCATTGAATCATCGGTAGAAAAGTCTATGATACTGACATGTTATCTCACATTTTAAAGTGTTGTTGTTGGCATATAGCGAAAACAGCTTTACCACGTCGATGTTGTTCTCTACTGCAGGGTACTGATGTGTATCTTTAATGTAAGACGCAATCCTCATTCTGAATTCATTTCTCGATATCACTGATTTGTTACGAACCATCAGGAATAATTATTTCTAGTCGACGCTTTTCACCACTCACATCAGAAAATCAGTGAAACTTATTACACCCACGCTCTACGTCTGGTATAGGGTTATATCTGTGAAGGTTTGCAAGCGCGAGCGATGAATCAAAGTGTGGTTTTAACACTAACGGTGGAAATATTCCCATCGACGTAGAGCCATTGAAAGCAAGCGTACACGCAATGACTGAAACTTAGATACTACTGTTTAAGTTTTTTATTTAAAAATTTTAACCAACTCGAAATCTTTACCGAAAAAATTGAACCAGATACTCTGCATACAGGAAACACACCTAACACGAAGAACACCAAAACGATCACGATAATCTCCGTAACACCCCATATGTAATGTAAACAGCATCTTTCGGTAGCAAAACTTAACTCCATCACAAACGCCTTGTTCGAAACACGCACCATACAAAAACATAACACAGCAGTAACCAATTATTACAACAAAAACGTACGCCAACGTAACATGGACAATCGAGAATAACAATACGATCTAAACTCATAAAACAAAACACTCATAATAGAGGACTTTAATGCCTAACACACATTGGAACTGTGTCTATAACGAAGGTAACGGCCTTAAACTAAACAACTGTATTTTACACAATACATACACACTCCACTATCCAAATAATTCATATAACCATTTTGCTTACTCAGACAACACACCTTCAACAATACACGTCTGCATCTCAAATAATGTAAATATAAGAGACGTATAACGCTCAATGAACTAGACTCAGATAACGTCCCCATCCTTGTAGAAATCAGCACGCAAAATCACACCCCCGCACCCATACAAGAAACACAATTTAAACCAACTGGTAACAGTATAAAAAAATCATAATAAACCCGTACATACAACACGAGATATAGATGACAATATCTGAATTGTCCAAAGTCATACAAGACAGCTACAAAGATGCATCACACAAAATACATCCAAAAAATCACAAACTCTAATTCACACCTGAAACATTGGAGCTGATTACACAAAAACGAACACAATTCTTTCCGGAGAGGCGGGAATGCCGATACAATAGATATGTGTATTTCTTTCCCTTTGATTGACTCGTCGTGCACAGGGTCTGCGAATATATGTATTTCCTTAACATCCTAACCCAATGAATTTAGATACTGCATGTGCTCACAGGATAGAATCGTCTTCGATGCAGGTACCGAAGATACTGAAGCTGGAGCGGCTTGATTACTAGTATCAACATAATATGGTGGTCTCTGTTTCAATTCTACTATTACAATAATCTCCTTACATTGAACGACATAGGTACTGAATTCTGATCGTCAATGTTTACATTTATATGCGAAATAATGCGCGTCGTAAGGGGCATAAAAACCTTACTATATGGTTTTATATCAACTGCATAACCTGGATCTACCATAGGAATAAACTCATATACTGTATGCGTAGAGTTGCCGTCGTGGTAAGGACAATCCACAATATTACATTCTAAACGAATGTCTTTACTCTCAAAATTTCCACCGCTAAATCGGAAACATGGAGTTTAATAGCGGTAAGACGTTCTTTAGAAAACACCAATATTGGTGCTGTTCAAGCATCTATAGAAAAGTCTGTGTCATAGTGACATGTTATCTCACATTTTAAAGTGTTGTTGTTGGCTTTTTAGCGAAAACAGCTTTACCACGTCGATGTTGTTATCTACTGCAGGGTACTGTTGTTTAATATAATGACGCAATTCTGATTCTGAATGTATTTATTGATATCACTGAACCATCAGGAATAATTATTTCTAGTCGGTTCTTTTCACTACTCACAGCAGAAAAGTGGTGAAACTTATTATACCCACGGTCTATGTCTAGTATAGTGTTATATCTGTGAAAGTTTGCAAGCGGAGAGATTAATCAAAGTGTGGTTTTAACACTAACGGTGGAAATATTCCCATTGACGTAGAGCCATTGAAAGCAAACGTACGCGCAATGACTGAAACACAGATAGTACTGTTCAAGTGTTTTATTTAAAAATTTTAAACATAAGTGACTACATTATAAGTATTATACTTTTGGTATACATCATGATTATAAAATATCAATCCTCTGGATTGTACTTGTCGAGAGACAAGGGTTATTGATGGCCTTGATCACCTCTCGTGAAACGTTCTTTAAGTTTATTGCCTGGACCTTTGACCTGATAGCCAGGTACGTGCAGCTTAACAGGTAATTTTTTGATAACTGCGTCAACAAGACCTTCACCTTGACACACCAACATTTATACTGTTAATGAGGTATGATATATCTGAGTATTTATATAGAATGTAGAGGTCGTACAAAGTTTTAGTTTAGTTAACGATGTGTATTGTAAAACACGCAAAAGCCAACAATCACAAACATAGATGATGTTGTTACCACATCATCATCACCCAAACAGCAAAGACATGGACTTCTTTGACCAACCTCAGTTAAATGTTTGATATGTGGTCCACACCACTTAAAATTTGAAAACATATACGTATACTCAAAGCCTTTATAATCAGCCTAAATAAGGAGGTGTTGTGTGCTACAAACGTTGTTGGATACTATCTATACAGTGAAAACAGAGAAATAGTTGACGCAGCAGATGCAAATGGCAATTCAATTTTTATATTAGATGATGTAGCCTGTGATAAGCAAGATAAAATAAAATCGTATTTTTGTATGGGTAGACATACTGACAGTTTCTATTTGTGTCCGAAACAATTGGTGCGTGATAATGCACCATAGTTTTATTTAAACAAGGTGAAATTACTACATACAGACTAGAGATAATTTCTCTGGCTTCAATGTGAAGCTAACTTCAGGTATGGTACAGTTTAACCAAGTGAGGGTAACAACGATCAATGAATTGAATAAGAAATTAGTCCTGTGTATGATGATCATCTAACTACCGATATGAGTTTTGAAAAGTTGAAATTCCTTTGTGGTGGATTTTAGCAAAACAAACATTTTATGTTAAAGATACTGAACACAAGAGGTTTGATCACTTTATATATCTCGGTTAACTGAAAAACGTTGGTATTTAGTTGTTCAGTTCACGAACGAATGTTAAGTTCATATCCTACTGGTGTTAAATACTATGTTGATAAATATTTCACAGAGAAATATTAACGTGACACAACATATAGTGTTATTTATGATAAAACCACTTGGATGCTTGGCAACAAACCTATGAAATTTGTTGTTAAACATAGATGATATGGACATAGCTATCAAATTATGTTTGGTAATAATTGGTACTAATCATTGGGGGAATTAATATGTTTGGGAAAACGTGTTACGGCTGCTATGGAAAATTCGCAAGCTTTACCTGATTATGCAGTTATTATGAGAGCTAGTAGTCTTCACAGAAAAGAGAACGATCCCCAAGAAGACTTTTTAAGAAACAGTTCTTCCAAATATCAACAAATAGTAATACCAATTCTAGGAAAATAAGCGGGCGCAAAGTCACGTCCTACTTTCATAACTTCAGGTTATGGTATAATGATGCATAATAAGACTCTGAAAGAGTATGTGCACTGGGATGATATAAACGTGTTGACTGCGGCTTTTAGTAGCTTCTCAAGCCGCTGGTAATAACACACACAACAACGTAATTAAACCGATTAGTTTGACACGACAGCTGTTGGGCAGCTGTTGGACAGCTGTTAGACAGCGGTGTCTCCTGATACTGTATATCTATGTAATATTTTCAAAGACTATATAAGAGGAGCTTTTGGCAATGCGTTAATACCGTAGCTAGAAATTGATCTAATTTGGTTGCCGCAGCAGATGCAGATAAACTTTAATGTTTAAAATTGAATGCATTGTACTACATATTCACCCCAACGATGTTATACAACAGCAATTATTAAAGTCGATTACTATGGATAAAGCGGTTCTTATACCATATAGAAAATGGGAAATGTATGTATTACCGAATCTCGATAATTCAACTTAAGACTTGTGGTTTATTAAGACGATACAATAACGTTAGAAAATACATTCGAGATTCAAGACTTCACTTAAATTATAAGCACATCCTCACAGAAGGTATGAATCTGAACTTTAACCAAGTAAGTTACATCGAGCGTTCGTATGTTGGTATATAATCAACACCTACTTTGAATTACAACGCTTTTATAAAATATCCCATGTTTGTATTTGATAGCTCCAGATACAGCGATTCCATAAAGCCAGCTCTGGTGGATATCAAATTGGAAATAAAAGTACTAACAACTTTCTCGATCACACGAAATGTTATTGTGTAATTTACGTGAGAGCGACGTCCAGTACGCCCCAGTCTCCAACATCGTGCGTTATATAATGTAAATCTTCATTGCCATACATAGTTTTTAGATGAGGTTTATCATACACAATGCCTCTGTGTAACAGAGTAGCCACCCAAAGAAATAGTAATTTATAATAATTATCAATCTGCACACTATATCTTTAAGACACCGAAACCGCTAGGTTATTAAATGCAGATTTAGTTAAATATAAAGTTACTACAAACAACACAGAAGTGTTTGGATTATGACTGGGTAACGTTACTTTAGAAGAATTACCCAACATAATAGAAAAACATATTATTGAAAAGCCGGTAGATAGAGTTTACGCGAAAGGTGTTATTAAAGGTATATTAAAGAGGTGTTATTGAAATGTGATTACAGCGGGGATTTTATCAATTGTAAAAAAGATGACGATTGCCGAAATTGTAGCATATATGTGTATGTATAACGCTGTTAAATTTGATAAAAGAAAATGTATTTGTGGTATTACAAATTGTATGCTATTATTTACTTAAATTGTAAAGTAGTTACATAAATAAAAGAACCATTGTAAAAGTAAATGTATTTATTAGTTTTGTTTTAAAATATATTTCCAGTCCAGTCATCTACATTCACAAAAGACATCAATCCACTCAAGCCTTCTGCAAACTTATAGATATTTTCATAATTAGTAGAAACTGTAACATTTTTTTATTGAATGATTACATTTGTTTTCTTTCTTTAATTTATCACATTTGGTGGTCGATGTTATCTAACATTGTTGTTTTCATTCACATGACACACCATGTTGATACAATCACATTCAACTTTCATGTTTACACCAACTATCTTTTACGTTTAGACTTTGACCGAGCTTACCGATGTTATATTGGCTGTTAAGTAGATTCTGTTGTTCCATTTCTTCCTCTTTCCACAAGCCGCTCTTACTGGTTGTATTTTTTAGCTCGGTTGCTGTGTCAACTTTCAAAATCTCTTATAATCATTTTAAGACTCCATAAATTTATATCTCCATTGGTTCATCTATTTCTGTATTGATATTTTACTACTTCTGGTAAACATTTATAGAATGGCTTACTTAAAGAAAACCCTGAGTGTAAGATAAAGCATAGAACTGGGTGGAGTAGTAGCCGGTCATGTGCTGTATACAGTACGGCCAAGTAGACAGCACACAATTCAACTATATTTTTGCTGTAATAGTCTTCACCTTCGGATTGTCGTTCATCTATATAAGCGTGCTCTTTTATTTCCAACAGCAACTGTATTAAGTCAGACTCGCTCACTTCGTTAGTTCTTGTTTGATGAGTTTGTTTGCTTCTCGTTTGTCGGTGGGGTTTCTGATGCGTAGAGCTAGTATACGCATCCAATTTTTTTCAAGTATAATTTCTTTGATACTGGACGGAAATGGGGGCAGATTCCTTGGGGTGGGGTTCGTCCTTGATGCATGTGCACAGAACATTGTATTTTGGACTGAAGATCGACCACCTCTCTAGGTCTGGGATGCCGCGGATAACCGGAATATTCTGGCTTCATAGGCAGGTGGTAATAACGCGCATAACATTGAAATTAAATGAATTATTGAATAAATGAAGTAGGTAAGTGTTATATAAAGAAGCAGATTTGTGTTGCTAATTACTTTTAACATGCCAAACGAAGAACTCGGAAGTTCTACAAATTTAAAACATCCAAACAGAGTTGTTCAAAGACAAATGTTTCCGAAAAGTCCGTGGTGATGTTGACTTATAAGAACATAGGTTAAGTAAGAACCTATTGAACCTTCAGATTGTGTGATTAACAAAAATTTCGATTATTGAAAAATTGCATTAAGCCTGCAAATCATTTTGTTTTAACTAGTGTTACGTAAACATCAATTACTCTCGAAAAGTATATCAAGGAGTACATATACATCAAATAGCGTATACTCGTAACGCAAATAAATGAAGACTTTGCTGATTTGGATTTTGTTGATACCACAATATCTAAAGTCCAAAAAGACTATACATATCTGCCATTCTTAACCCTACATCAGGCGCGCGGTATTTTGTAACAAGTTTAGTCGCGCGGTCTACATATGTAGACCATTTTGTTTTATCAACATATGACACCTTATGACACAAATTATTAAAAAACATTGAAAACTATTTTTATTTATATATATTTTTTCGTCATAAATGTAATTTTTTAAATATTTTTATATAATTGTTTGAAAAAATAAATAAATACTATGGTTAAAAAGGTTCTTATACCATATAGAGAATGGGAAATGTATGAATTACCGAATCTCAATAATTCAGCTAAAGGCTTGTTGTCAATTAAGACTTCATCAAACACTGAACGACCTAGATTTTTTAATATGAGATTTCAAACGGTTCGATACAATAATGTTAGAAAATACATTCCAGATATAATACTTCACTTAAATTCTAATCAAATCCCCACAGAAGGTATGAATTTGAACTTTAACCAAGTAAATTAAATCGAATGTTTGTATGATGGTAGAGAACCTAAACCTACTTCGGATTAGAAGCCCTATACAAATTATACCATGTTTGTATTTGATTGCTCGAGGTACAGCGATTTCATAAAGCCAGCTCGAGTGGATACCAAATTCGTAAATAAAAAATACTAACAACTTTATCGATCACACGGAATGTTTAGGCTTCTGTATGAGAGAGTAGGCATCCAGGGAAATAGTAATTTATAATGGTTATCAATCTGCACATTATATGTTCAAGACACCGAAAACGTTAGGTTTGTTGAGTGCCGATATAGTTAAACAAATCAAGTTTTTACAAGGGACACAGCATTGTATGGATTATGATTGTGGTACCGTTACTTTAGAAGAATCACCCAACATAATAGAAAAAACAAATTATCGAAGAGCGGGTAGATAGAGGTTACGTGAAAGGTGTCATAAAAAGTTTTATTAAAGAGGTGTTATTGAAATGTGGTTACAGCGAGGATGTTATCAATTTGAAAAACGATGAAGGTTGCCGAAGCTGGTGGCAGACAGTCCAATATGTGTGTATCACGCTGTTAAATTTTATAAAAGAAAATGTATTAGAAATTGTATGCTATAATTTGCTTAAATTGTAAACTTGTCACCTAAATAAAACAGCCGTTGTAAAAGTAAAACTTTTTTTATTTACTACAGTTTTATTTTAAAATACCTTTATTAATATTTATCTTCAGCCATAAAAGACGTTTCAACATCCAACCACTCACTCCTTCGGCAAACTGTAATTCTGCAACTCTAAATTTCCTCGATGAATTCCTGAGAGGTATTTGCATAATTATTTGACACTGTAACATTTTTGTTTTTATTATTGAATGATTTAATTTATTTTTATTCTTTATTTTGAAACATATACAAACCAAACCAAGTGATTTTAGTTGCAATATGTTTAGCTGAAACAGCTTCAATAAGCTGAAACAATACATTTTTTATTGTTTCCACGGAGTTCTTCTATGTTACTGCCTTTCGGACTAATATGATAAGTAGTCATTCTATTTTGAAAGCTTAGGCACTTTTTCAACTTCCCACGATTCACATACTTTTAATTTGTGGCTTCACTGCGCAGATGTCCATAGAACACTGCTTTTCACTTGTAACGAGCAAGACTCACAATACCTCATATGATCTTCTTTGCTGACGTCTTGTCACAATGAAGGAGTCTTAACCACTAAAATAGAAAGCAAACCATTTCCTTTATGTAAATTTATTAACAGATATATTTGAGATAATTATTTTCCAATGAACTGCTACAGTTTACACAAAAGAATATTAACGTAAATACAGTTAGACTTATAAGAGAACCAGTTGATATAAATATCGAAAAGGACTTTGATCTGCACAGATGAGAATCAGTTAGTAGGAGCCTTCACCAGTAAGGTGTCTCACCGTGGGACCATTATCAAACAGAAACATAAGTTTATAACGAACAATATCAGCCTTGATCTTGGTCATGTTGTAAGTAAAAGTTTCAACTAGGTAATCGTTGTGTAGAGGTGTTCTTGGTAAGCCAGACTATTTCATGCAGTCGTCGCTATCGAAATAGGTTCTCACGTCTTTCACATTTGCTCGTTTGTGGACCATAAATCATGTTTTGGCATAGGGCTACCAGGATGATGAAACGTTTTTAAGAGGAGGAGCCACTGTTGAGTTTACTGGTATCTGTCAGCACTTTGTTTTGGGCGTAGTGTAAACACCCGGACATGTAATATTTAAATGCGTGTGGTGTTGAGTAGAGTTATTATCACTTGGCGAGTTTGTGCAATACTAACATCTAAAATACTTAGATGACTGGACGGCAACCCTACGCATACAGTTGACGAGTTTACTCATATGGTAGATCCAGGTTATGCAGTTGATAAAAAACCATATAGTAAGGTTTTTATGTATCTTACGACGCGCATTATTCCGCATATAAATGTAAACATTATCGATCATAATTCAGTACCTGTGACGTTTCAATGTGAGGAAAACATTATGATATTGGAATTGAGACACAGACTACCATATTATGTTGATTATAAATACTAGTAATCAAGCCGCTCCAGCTTCAGTATCTTGGGTAGCTGCATCGATGACGATTCTATCTTGAGAGCACATGCAGTATCTAGATTAATTGGGTTACGATGTTAAGAAAACTACACATACTCGCAGACCCTGTGCACGACGAGTCAATCAAAGGGAAAGAAATACACACATAGGCTTGGCATCTCTATTGTATCGGCATTCCCGCCTCTCCTGAAAGAATTGTGTTCGTTTTTGGGGTTTTTGTGTAATAAGGTTTCGGGTGCGAATTAGAGTTCGTCAGTTTTTGGTTTTTTTTTTGTACTGCATCTTTGTAGCTGTCGTGTATGACGGTGGGGAATGCGGATATTGTTATCTATGTGTCGTGTTGTGTGTACGGGTTTATTATGATTTTTTTATACTATCCAGTTGGTTTTGAATTGTGTTTTTTGTATGGGTGCGGGAGTGTGATTTTGCGTGTTGGTTTCTACAAGGATGGGGAGGTGATCTGAGTCTAGTTAATTCAGCGTTTTACGTCTCTTATATTCACATTATTTGAGATGCAGCCGTCTAGTGTTGAAGATGTGTTGTCTGAGTAAGCAAAAAGTTAATTGTTTGGATAGTGGAGTGTGTATGAATTGTGTAAAATGCAGTTATTTAATTTAAGGCCTTTACCTTCGTTATAGACACAGTTCTAATTTGTGTTTGGGATTAAAGTCCTCTATTATGAGTGTTTTGTTTTATGAGTTTAAATCGTAATGTTATTCTCGATCGTCGATGTTAAGTGGGCGTACGTTTTTGTTGTAACGATTGATTACTGTTGTGTTATGTTTTTTTATGGCGTGTTTCGAACAAGACGTTTGTGATGGTGTTAATTTTTTCTACCGGATGATGCTGTTTACATTACATATGGGGTGTTACGGCGATTATTGTTATCGTAGTATCAGAGTTTTGGTGTTCTTCGTGTTAGGTGTCTTTCCTGTATGCAGATTATATCTGGTTGAATTTTTTTGGTTAAAATTTCGAGTTCGATGAATTTGTTCTCAGTGGCACAGGCATTCCAAGATTAAATTTGACTGTTTTTAAGGATAAATTTGAGCGAGTTGATGGATAATACTTTTTTTTTCCTACGTTTGATATGGTAATGTCACAGGAACATAGTGAGAATCTGGCCCAGGTCACATATGTTACTGAGGATTTTTGGTTCGTTCATTAATGTGCCAAATTACCACAAGTGGGATGTTGGAGCATTGGTCTTAGGTTGGACAGATGTATCAGATTATGTGTGAGTTGTGTGTTTGACTTGGGAAATGTGTGAGATGGTTTTGTGTGTTATATTGATATGTTTTCACCAACTGATCCATATACTTGGTGTAAACTGGGCACTCGCGGTAGTTATCTGCATGAAGACACAGGAAGTTACAACACTTAACTTCCATATCACCTTCTTGCAGTCCTCGGTGTGGTAGTTCTTGATGCATTTGCGCATCTTGATTTAGGTTTGCATTGACTGATCCATGGCCAACATTTTTGACAATTACGTGACTTGTTGTTTTTTCATTGGGGGTTCCCATTTTATTCTAATGCTGTGAAGGTCTTTTACCTTCCTCAATTCGTTGAGGTTTGGGGTTCTTCTGGTGGCCACTAAAAACGATGACGAGGTTCCGTTCTTGCCTTTGAGTTTTATGCATGATACTATAAGCGGCTTGGCCTTAGACATGCAACTTCGTCTGCTTGGGGTCGGGTGCTGCTTTGAAGACTATATTTTTAGTTAGACCATTTTTGGGCGAAATGTGTAAAATTAGATAATGCTGTTGCGATGTTCCTCTTTTATGTTCTCGTTGTCAGAGGTTGAGTAGGTATAAATTCTGATTTCCCCATTGCTGAGATATCTTATAAAATGAAGTGACATAGTTGCTTGATTCATTTTCACACTGCAATTTGAGTTGCAACTGCCCTCACCGTGCGGGGGTTCCTGGAAAATGAGGATGTGTTGCGTTGTCGTTCAGGGCCCGATAACTGGGAAATAAATAACACTTTATGTTTTTGTATCACGTGAATATTTCTCTGCGAAATATTTATCAACATAGTATTTGACACCAATAGGATATAAACTTAACATTCGTTCGTGAACCGAACATTTGAATACCTACCTTGTTCAGTTAACCGAGAGATAGAAAATGATCAAACCCCTTGTGTTAAATCAGTATCTTTAACAACAGCCACCGTAATATGCGTGTTTTGCCGAAATCCACCACAAGGCAGTTTCAACTTTCCAAAACTCATATCGGGAGTTACATGATCATCATACACAAGACTAATTTCGTATTCAATTCATTGATCGTTGTTGCCCTTACTTGGTGAAACTGTACCATACTACTGGCTTCACAGTGAGGCCAGAGAAGTTATCTCCAGTCTGTATGTAGTAATTTCATCTTGTTTAAATAAAACTATGATGTCAGCATTATCACGCACCAACTGTTTCAGACACAAGTAGAAACTGTCAATGTCTTAATATCTACACATAGAAATATACGATTTTATTTTATCTTGCTTATCACAGGCTATATCATGTAATATAAAAATTTAATTGCTCTTTTCATGTGCTGGATTTAATATCTCTTCGGTTTCACTGTATAAATAGTATCCAACACCTTTTGTATCACACAACACCTCCTTTAACATGCTATATTTAGGCTAATATATAAAAGCTTTGAGTATACGTATACGTTTTCAAATTTTTAGCTGTTTGGACCAAACAACAAACTTAACATAATATTTGTTAACCATAACCACTTGGACCACATATCAAACATCTAACTGAAACTGAAACTTGGTAAAAGAACTCAATGTCTTTGCTGTTTTGGGTCATGATGATGTGGTCTTTGTGACTGTGGGCTTTTGCGTGTTTTACAATACGCATCATTAACTGAACTAAAACTTTGTACTGCTACATCCTATATAATTACGCAGATATATCATACCTTATTAACAGTTGGTGTGCCAAGGTGTAGGTCTTGCTGACACAGTCATCAAAAAATTACCTGTTGAGCTGCACGTACCTGGCTATCAGATTTGTGGCCCAGACACTAAACTTAACGAACGTTTCACGAGTAATCAAGGCATCAATAATCTAGATCGTGCTTGTCTCTCAACAATCACGATCTAGAGGATTGATGTTGTATAATCATGATGTATACCAAAACTATATAACCTATAATGTGGTCACTTATGTTTACAATTTTTAAATAAAAGACTTAAACAGTAGTCTTTGTGTTTCAGTCATTGCGCGTACGCTTGCTTTCAATGGCGATTGAAATATTTCCACCATTAGTGTTAAAACTACACTTTGATTAATCGCTCGCGCTTGCAAACCTTCACAGATATAACACTATATATAGGCGTGGGTGTAAAACGTTTCACTACTGTTCTGCTGTGAGTGGTGAAAAGAGTCGACTAGAAATAATTATTCCTGATGGTTCGAATGAAATTAGTGATATCGACAAGTACATTCAGAATGAACACTGTGTCTTACATTAAATATAAACACAAGTACCCCGCAGTAGAGAACAACATCGACCTGGTAAAGCTGTTTTCACTAATAGCCAACAACAACACTATAAAATGTGAGATACCATCTCAGTATCATATAGACTTTTCTACCGATGCTTCGATAGCACCAATATTGGGGTTTTCTAAACGTCTTACCGCTGGTAAACTTTATGTTTCCGATTTACCGGTCGAAATTGTGAGTGTAATATTGTGGACGGCAAACCTACGCATACAGTATATGAGTATACTCCTATGGTAGATCCAGATTATGCGGTTGATATAAAACCATATAATAAGGTTTTTATGCCTCTTACGACATTATCGATCAGAATTCAGTACCTGTGATGTTTCAAGGTGATATTGTGATATTGGCATTGAGACAGAGACCATCATATTATATTGATTATAAATACTAGTAATCAAGCCGCCCCAGCTTCAGTATCTTCGCTACCTCCATCGTAGGCGATTCCATCTTGGGAGCACATGCAGTATCTAGATTCATTGGGTACCGATGTTAAGCAAACTACATATATTCGCTGACCCTGTGCACGACGAGTCAATCAAATGGAAAGAAATACACACATAGGCTTCTCAAACCAGTTCGCTTGCCCATAATGATATCTGTGATTCTGCAATTAACTAACAAGATATTTTCTACATTTAGTCTTCAACTGTTCTACTAGTAAATGGCAGTATTGAGACGAGTAGCACGACTGGAGATGTACAAGTAACATCCAATCCAGCAGCCCGATTATTGAACATGTGAGAAATCCTGGTATAGTTACAGCAATTCGAACACTTTTGGAAGCAAACAGTGATGAAACAAGAGCTCTAATTCAAGCCGGTTGGCATGCTACTACATACAATACAATGCTGAAGGATGGCCGTATTTGCTACTGCATACCGCCTTGCTACATGTGTCATATTTTCAAAGACTATAGAAGCGTGTTTTTTCAGTGAATTGCTGCTACGTATAACTAAAGCCCAGAGCGAAAAAAATTGCTTTTTTTGATTGGGGCAGTCAACGCAGATAAGGCATTGAAGTTGCATTGAGTACATGCGCTGCATGTGAAACTTATCCACCACAGCGAAGTTACACGGAATCAATTATTACAGTCGATTGTCCAAAATAAAAAGATCCTGGTACCATATTGAAAATGGGAAACGTATGAATTACCAAATCTGATTAATTAAACGAAAGGCTTGTGGTCCATCAAAACATCCTCAAACACTAAACGACCTAGCTTTGTTATTGTGATATTACAAACGGATCGATAGAATAACGTTAGAAAAACATGAACAACTTTGATCATATGTTTATCAAAAATATTCTTATTCTTGCATACATTGCAGTCAAGATAAATATATCACTTATTTTATCACCCTCGCAATCCTCTATCTTCCCCTTAACACCACAACGATAATCTCAAGCATCTAGCCGTGACAAATGAGCGTCTATTAGAGGTAACCGACCGTAGACTTCAGGCTCGTTTTTTTCTCTCGTCACTTTTGGATCCAGTATCCGTCCTATCATTGTTAACGTTACTGAACACCATAAAGAGATAAGACCAGAATTTTCTGCATTCCCCAACTTGACGGTTACTGTTCTCAGTGTTCTTCGTCCCACTAGCACTATATTCTCAGTTTTGTGAGGCTCAAGATGTAGTCCACTATTTGCCATCCAGTTTTCCACCCTTGTCACTGACCAGTTAATATTATTTTCTAGGTCACCCTTATTTCCTCCGCTTACAATCACCGCCAAATGATCTTAATACCCTAACCTCTTCCTAAACGAGAGATACTACAGTTTATCAAGTAGTCCATGCAAATAAATTATTGCCGCAGAATATGTATCTCTGCCACAGAGCACCCAAGAAGTAAATGAAGACAGCCCTTGTGAGATTCCACTTATGTAATTTTCCCACAACTACGAAAATTGTATACAGCATCCCGCTCAACTTAATCACCCAAAAATACAGAAAGTAAACGACGATCAATGGATTGCAGTGTTTCCTCAAGAAACTATAGTCAACAAAAAGTTCTCAAATAACAAAGTTACTGTTATCTTAGAAGGTGCATACATAATTGGTATTCCCGAAGATTGCCAGATACAATTTGGACAACAAATTATTCGATCTTACAAGAGCCCTTTGAAACGAATTACACATTTGGAGATTCCAGAAACGAAAATGAATCAACTAAATTTCAAGAAAAAAATAGCGACATTGACATTAGATCCAGTCAACCTTGATGATCTACAGCCCATCTGCATATGCTGCATACGAAAGATGCATTACAGACTATAAAATTACCACTATTTCATTCAAGTTTTAGCATATGGACTATTATCTTATATATCGTATTACTTTTGTTATTATACAATGTTTTGTTTGTACAGATATAGAGACATTATAATGAACCGAGTGCCAAGTGAAATGTCAACTTCAGAGATAAGGAAATTCCCTTAGAAGACATTAACCTGAAAAACTACGTCACTAAGACCTATGTTTTCATCTGGGCATGGAGGAATTATGTAATCGACCTGTGTATAAGTATATGGGAATATTTTACATCTAATTATTAATTTACATTATAGTATAGTTTATGCAATTCTGCATTTCAGCATTTATAAATGTTTCCTTTATAATACGTATATCTAATTTAGCAAGTTTATTTAGATAATGATCTGATGAAATATTATTAATGTACCCTGTGAACTTTAATAATGCAATTTAGTATTTTTTATTGTAAACTTCCACACCAATGACCTGATGTCACATGATCGACATCATACCACCCAAGTTATTAAATATGTGTAGATTTATAATTTTCATCAGTTCTGTCTTAGACTTAGCCTTGTGTCTTTGCAGTTCTCGTATTTTTTAATGAATTGTAACCCTACAAGCGTTGAATAAATAAATAAATTTAATTTTAAAGCTGTAAACCGGAGTACAATTTATTTCGCGTGTTAGTTAAAAGACAAAAAAGTTATAGGCATTTCCAAAAAAATTGAGGTTTTCCTCAAAACATCAAAGTCGCGATTTAAAACGTAATTGGCAAAATTTAGCCGAAGAACCTAAAACTAATACGAGTTATGTGAAGAAAATGTCCCTACAACAGTGTTCAACAGATCCTTACGTTTCAGCTTCATCCGTCATTGTCCTTCATTTTACTAAAATATTTCCAGAAAATTCATTTTAAATCAACCCTTTCTCTGATCCCTTGGCATAGTTTTGGTTAAGTTTACGGTCGATAAGTTTTCCCTAATTTTCATAGAAAAATTCGTTAATGAGCAAACTTGTGATTTTTAAAAATATATATATTTTTTAAATCTAATATTATTGGCTGCGGCATCTCAGGCCATTAGCATATTCTTTCCCATCATTTAATATTATTTACAAATTTTCCAGACAAAGTCAACTTGGCTCGCCCGGGAATCGAACCCGGGACCTCTCGCTTTGCAGGCTGGCACCTAGCCACCTGCGCCACGAGAGGGCGTCTTTAAAAATATTTAGAATTAGAAATAGTTTCAGTTTTTATCTGTTTATATATACGGTAAAGCTTAATATAGTTGTTAGTATACAAGACACAAGAAAACGTTGTATCTCTTGAACTGCATCTTATAAAATTATCTTGACAATCACAGGATTGCCTTTAAGTCGTTGGTGATACATACAATTTTTATTTTCGAATATCCTTTATGTTATTTCATTTTTGATTTTTCATCAACATATGGAGAATGTTTGTAAGAAAAAATCGAGACGCCGTAATTGCGTCTTGGTAGCCAATTTTCACTAAATAATTCAAATTTAAATAACTCAATTTGCTATTAACCTCAGGTTTGTTGGCTAGGAAACCAGTTTTCTCGATAATATTTTAAGTTTAATTTCGGAAATTTTTTGTACGTTTTCAAACAAGAACTTATTTTGATAAAATATAGTTCATCGTTATAGGTTTTAGGTAAGCCAATTGATGCCTGCTTGCATTAAAGACATATTTGCTTTTTAATAGCAAACATTATTATGAAAATTCACTTCCATAATGCACTTGCTGCGTCCAGACGTTTATTTCTTTTTTGGAGAACAGTTTATGACTTTTCTTTAGATTTTCTGTATATTTGATCGAAAAAAGGTAATCTTTCTTTCAGTCTTTTGGTTATATTCCTTGTACAATGTTTCATGGGGGTCTAATTTGTTATATGGTGATCCGTGAAGAAGACAAAAGGGACTACGACCTGTTTTCAATACTCGTGACCCAAAACAACTTTGAAAAAGATATTTCAATAATTAAGCAAATACATTTACTTGGCTACTCTGTTAAAATAATAAATATAATGATAGAGAGAAAATAATCCAAATTAGCGATTAATTCAATATATGCAAATACTAGAGACAAAAAGACAACAGTATGTTTCGATAACTTATTTTGCAACCATTCCAGAAAACATTTCAAAAATGTCAAATACTTGTTCATATACAAACGTAGCTTTTAAATCTTACAACACACGTGATTTGTTATTTAAACTGAAATAAAAATTTTGCTTTTTGACAAAAGCTGGAATTTGCAGCTTGTACACATTGTAACACAATCTACATCGGGCAAACTTCTAGAAATTTTAACAACCGACACAAAGAAATATGTCTGTATTTAGAAATAACCACGCTGACAAATCTACATTTGCAAAAATATTATCGGTACCCAACATAGACCGACAGTAAATAACCGCATAAAACCACAACATTTTTGTAATGATAAGCGTAAACGACTTTTTTGAAGCCTTAGAAGTAAAAAAGCACATACACGACAATAACTACCTTGTTTTAAATAAGCAAACTGATTTGGTATCCCATTTCTTGGATATTCTTCTTCCTAATTAAACAAATCAAACAAAATAAATTTAACAATTTTTTTTTAACTTGCAAGATAATGAGTTAATGTGTGTCGATATTTTCATTGTGTAGAGTCTGCTAAATTGCTGTTATTGTTATTGTAATAACAATTACAACAATAAAATAACTAAACAATAACAGTAAACAATTATATAACTATAATAACTTACTGTTAGAGTTACTTCTATCTTTATATTAAATATTGACATACATCACGTAGACATTTTGAAGGCGTCATCCGTAATTTTTGTTTTATTTTATTTTCATTTTGAATAAATTTTTTGATCAATACAAGTAGAGAGATAATGTCTGTTCTGGAACGACCTTGAAGAGGAGGAGGCATTTTCAAGGTCAAGGCCAGCGATATATTTTCCCACGGCCAGGTGTATTTTTTAAGATCAAGGCCAGATATGTTTCCGCACGGTCACGGCCAGGTGTATTTTTAAGGTCAAGGCAAGATGTATTTTCCCACGGTCACGGCTAGAGGTATTTTTTAAGCTCAAGGCCAGATGTGTTTCTGCACGGTCGCGGCCAGCGATATTTTTTTTTAAGGTCAAGGCCAACCACATTTTCATGGTCACAGACACATTCAAGTTTACAAATTTATCCTTGAAATTTGTATTATATATGTACAGGAGATATCTCAGGGAATTAATATTATTAGAATCCTCTATACAAGAGTTCGAGTTTATTTATAATAAAGTGTAAAGAATATTAGCGAGCGAGTTTTTAACATAAAAGAAAAGTAGTTTTTTTTAAGTAGAGAGTTTTTAATTAGAGTGTTAAAAATTTTTTTTACAAAAAAAATGAACGATGTAAGCAGTACCACCCCAACCACCATTGAAGAAGTCTTAAGCCGTATACAAGACAATTTACGTAGTGAAATTCTATGTTCAAGAATCATAGAAGATATGCCAGACGATCAATGGGTTCAAGTTTGTATAAAATACAATCATCTAATGAAGATAATTAAAGCGTATAGAAGTGATCAAATTTGTAGTTGTCACTTTATAGAGCAACTAAGCCAGTCTACATTCCAGCATTTATTTTTTAATTATAAGGAGCATTTTACTAAGATGATTAGGAATTATCTTGCTGCTTGTGAAGAAAAAAGCGAAAATTAATTAAATATATATATATATATATATATATATATATATATATATATATATATATATATATATATATATATATATATATATATATATATATATTGGTTCCAAGATCTGTCATTATGTTTTTAAAGCATCATTTAGTCTGGATTATTTACCTCAAAATTTACAAGTGCAGACGAAATGGTTAATAAACCATCATCATTGTATTGATTGGAAATCAGGTTTTACACCAGTACACAATTTTGCTGAAATAATCAAACATCTTACAAGCGACACCAACGTCGTTTATGTGAAAGGAAAGGGGAAAGCTGATTATGTAAAAAAATATTCATCAGCACTCGTTTTGGAATTAGATGAACAACCCACACTTCAAGCATCTACACCTTCTTGCATTTATCATTTAAATAATCATTGCGTTTGCGCCCTTACTAATGTATACTTTTTATTTAACAATCATGTTATGAATTAAGTTTTGTATTGTAAAAAATAAAACTAGTTAAAATATATTGTTTTTTTATTTATTTATTTAAAGCGATGTATAGGAATACAATGTCTAATTACATTTCTTTTATTCTATAAATTTAAAATGGAACAAAATGCGTAAGTATGTGTTCAATTTCTCCATTTTGCACATAAGCTTTGTATGATAGAACAAAAAACTCTTTTGTACACTTACCACTTAAATATATATATATATATATATATATATATATATATATATATATATATATATATATATATATATATATATATATATATATATATATATATATATATATATATATATATATATATATATATATATATATATTGAAGAAAGTGCTAAATTATAATATAAAATTCATACATATCTATCTTCAGGATACTTAAATTTAAATGCTTCAGGCTATCTCTGTAGAATCTAGATATTACATGCATCTGCCTCAATACCATATAAAGAGTCCCATAATCACCTCCATAAATGGATATGAAGAAAAAAAAACCTTAATTTGGACGAATACCCATATAAGAATTAAATGACTAATTATTCACATTGGATCGTGTAGACCTGCCTAATATGGCGGATTTTAAGTGGCAGATTATACCTATAATAAAGCGAGTTTTTAAGGTCTGATATAAGAATCCAATAAACTGCATCATTATAAATGCAGGCGAGTTTTTAAATTACCATCATTTATGTATAGCTGCAGACTTGTATATAAGAAGCCGCATTGGCTGGTTGAGCAATTATTACCGGTCAGATAACCTTGGAAATATTTACCCACTTCTCGAAAGAACCTTGTGTGGCAGTATAGTTTTGAGTGAGCAACGACCAGTGCTTCCATGGTGAAATTGTTTTAAGTGGGCATATCTATATATTACGGTAAGTCTTATTTTAAGTTCTCTTAATTATCATTCGAGAAAAAAAGTGTGTATTTTTTAATTTCTAGTGAATTTATAGACCATTTCTCCAATGCGTTGTCGAATTTTCGTAAAAAAATCAATAAAGTTTAATATATCTATTATTATGCAAGATATGAAAAAAAATTGTATATATTAATTATAGGGATAAAAAAAAGATGCCTTATGTTTTTTTGTATTTTTTTTACATATTCCTTCAAAATATTATGCATGTTGTAAGAAAATAAATTCAGGATGCAGTAAGTGCATTATGGTAGCGAATTTTCATTAAATGCTTCAAATTTAAATAGGTCCATTTGCTATTAATTTATAAGGTTAATCAATAAACCATTTTTTCGGAAACACTTTATGTTTACTTTCAGATTTTTTGTACATTTTCAAACAATAAAGTTATTTTGACGAAACATAGCACATTGTTTTCAAAAACGCATGTTTGTAAGAATATAAATTCGGGACGCAGTAAGTGCGTTATAGTAGCCAATTTTCATTAAATGCTTCAAATTTAAATAGCTCAATTTACTATTAATTTATAAGGTTAATCAATAAACCATTTTTTTTTTCGGGAATCACTACGTTTACATTCGGAATCTTTTTTGTATATTTTCAAACAATACAGTTATTTTGATGAAACATAGCACACTGTTTCTACTATATAGCTTATACTGGTAACCAAATTTAATGCCTGCTTTCTTAAAAACATATATTTAGCATTAAAGCAATTTAATGAAAATTCACTACCATTACACACTTGCTGCTTTTTTTATTATCGTTTTAAATTATTTTTTTCTGGCTACATTATAATTTAAATATATATATATATATATATATATATATATATATATATATATATATATATATATATATATATATATATATATATATATATATATATATATATATATATATATATCGAGGTGGGATACGAGGGAATCATTTTTACAAAAATATTTCCAGAAAATTCATTTGAAATAGACCCTCTCTCTAATGATTTGGCAGTAGTCTTACCTATAAAGTTTATCATTTAATGATATATAATTTGTGTCGAATTTTCATACAAAAATCAATAAAGTTTAATATATCCATTATTATATAAGATATGAAAAAAAAATGCATACATTAGATGCAGGAATATTTGAGCTACATCTTAAAAAAAATATTTCTTCAATCACAGGCCCCCATAAATGATGCAAATTTTCTTGTTATAAAAAAAGATGCCTTATGTTTTTTGTATTTTTTTGCATTTTCCTTCAAAATATTATGCATGTTGTAAGAAAATAAATTCGGGATGCAGTAAGTGCATTATGGTAGCGAATTTTCATTAAATGCTTCAAATTTAAATAGATCCATTTGCTATTAATTTATAAGGTTAATCAATAAACCATTTTTTCGGAAACACTTTATGTTTACTTTCGGATTTTTTTTGTACATTTTCAAAAACTAAAGTTATTTTGATGAAACATAGCACATTGTTTCTACTATATAGGTTACGAGGGAATCATTTTTTACAAAAATATTTCCAGAAAATTCATTTGAAATAGACCCTCTCTCTGATGATTTGGCAGTATTCTTACCTATAAAGTTTATCATCCAATGATATATAATTTTTGTCAAATTTTCATACAAAAATCAATAAAGTTTAATATATCCATTATTATATAAGATATAAAAAAAAAATTGTATACATTAATTATAGGGTGTCTTGAGCTACATCTTAAAAAATATTTCTACAATCACAGGCTGGCCCATAAGTGAAAAAAAAATTCTTTTATAATAGAACACGCCTTATGTTTTTGTATTTTTTGCATTTTCCTTCAAAATATTATGCATGTTATGGTAGCGAATTTTCATGAAATGTTTCAAATTTAAATAGCTCAATTTGCTATTAATTTATAAGGAAACAAAATTGTATACACTAATTGTAGGAATATTTGAGCTACATTTAAAAAAATTATTTCTACAATCATCATAAATGATACAAATTTTCTATTATAATAGGAGATGCCTTATGTAATTGTATTTTTGCATTTTCCTTCGAAATATAATGCATGTTTGTAAGAAAATAAATTCGGGACGCAGTAAGTGCATTATGGTAGCGAATTTTCATTAAATGCTTCAAATTTAATTTATAAGGTTAACCAAGAAACCGGTTTTTTCAGGAACACCTAAGGTCATGATAGTTCAAAAAAAATGTGTGGGAAGGGGCACGAGGGGGGGGATAGATGAAGCAAAAAAAAATAGTTTTATACAGAAATAATGATGTGTGTGTGTGTGTGACAAAACAGCTTTGGTATGGCTTTAGACGAATCTATTAGCCACAGGTAAAAATAATGATGCTTCAGAGATTTTTTTATTTTATTTCACGATTAGAATGCGATTAAAGAGGTATTTATTATAAGTATTTAAAACCGATAACTAAAATAAAACCACAAATATTTTTTTGTGAAGCAATCATTTGCACTATTTGTGAAATGTCATTTATAGATATAAAAGTAAGGGATCACTGTCAGTTAATGGGAAACTTTAGAGGTGCGACACGGCACCTACAACCTTAAGTTTAAAACCCCTTTGCAAATACCATTTTCCCATAACTTGAAAAAAAAAATATAATGCACATGTTTTTTTGTAAAACAACTTGCTCTTCATCAAGGATTTTAAACATTTGAAAAAATAGCTTAGGAAATGGGAAGAAAGCACATACTTTTTACATTTTCTTCAAAATTTTTTAATAAAGGGACTTTTTGTTGTTTCTAATAAAGATTGTTTCTATTGTAGAAAACAAGATGGCGAGCGATGATTATACAATCCCACGTGGTGCCGCCGGATAACTCAAAGATATAATCACAAGTATTTAGTGAGCAATTTTGTTGACTTCGGAATCAGTTTATCAACATGAGTCTCACATGTACGACGTGTCAGAAAATCTTTACAAGAAAAGATAACCTTAATCGACACAGGAGCACTGTTCATTGCGTCCAACCACTAACAAAACTCCCTGACAACGCCGCTGACACGGCGACAATTTCAAGCATTGCTGGACCAAGTGGAATCAGGAATGTTGCAGTATCACTGATAGATAGTTCTAACGCTGGACAGTCGATAGCAAATCAATCAACTGTGACAAGAAAGCGTCATCACACAGGTATCGACACGGCGCCAATTTCAAGCATTGCTGGACCAAGTGGAATTAGCAATGTCGCAGTTTCACCGACAGTGCCAGCAAAGCGTCGTCGTACAGCTATCGACATGGCGACAGATATTGCTAGACCCGAACCATCGGCAACAAATCAACGAGTTGCAACTATACGCTGCAGTGCCTGCGACTGTGAAGTTCCTGCCAACATGTATGCTGGACATATCAGGAGCACCAAGCATAAAGCTCAATTTTGGAAACCTTTAGCAGATGGTGTTCGTGTGTGTAGGAGCACATTTAAAGGGAGAATAGTGAGTTATCAAATTACTTCTGACTATGTAGGACTAAATATAATTGATTATATGAATAGTGTTAAAGATAAGTCTATTGATATGCTGAAAAATGAACTTTATAAACTAACAGCATTTAAATGTAATTTTGAATTATTCGGATTATATATTTTACCCTCTCGTAATATAAGGGAAGTTAAATCTCATAACACATCTAATAAAGTAGTAACATCTTCATCTGATTTAGAAAATTTGTTTAATGATTTTGTAATTAGAATAGACCAACGTGCTTCAGACTTCACAGAGAGAGATTCAGGCTGGGCACTGGAAAAAATTTTATATTTGGAAATAAATATTAATAAGTATAATCCTTTAAGAGCTGCTTCATATTTGCCATTACCACGTGCAATCACATTAAAAAAAGCTATAATTAATATTAAAAATAATGATGTATATTGTTTTGCTTGGTCAGTAATAGCTGCTATTTACAAACCAACTGGCTCAGTTTCTTCACCAAGCTCCTATCCAAATTTTAACGATACCTGTATCGATTTTACTAATTTATCATTTCCTGTCGCATTAAAATCAATACCTGAATTTGAAAAAAAGAATAATATTTCTATTAACGTTTACGGCTTAGAGAAATTTTTTAAAAATAATGTCTATAAATATCAAGTTACGGGCCCTCTACATTACACACAGAAAAAGCAATCCACCCACATAAACCTATTGTTACTTGATGATTGTGAGGGAAATTATCACTATTGTCTTATAAATAATTTTTCTAGGCTCGTTTCTTCCCAGATATCAAAAAACACACGATCGAAGCATTTTTGCGATGGCTGTTTACAATATTTTGATTGTGAGCAAAAGTTACTTCGACATGCCCAAAATGATTGCAATTATGTGACTGCAAAAATTCCACAGTTAAATACAAGGATTGATAAGTTAGGTCATACGGTTTTAGATAACGTTTTAAAATTTGAAAATTTCCAAAAGCAGCTGAGATTACCTTTTTCTGTTTATGCAGACTTTGAATGCATTTTAGAACCTATAGAAGATAATACCGATAACAATAACAAAGAAACTTTTACTATTAAAAAATATAAGCATATACCTTGTTCTTTCGCCTATTACATAAAATGTTCATTTAATGATGAACTTTCAAAATTAGTTTTATACCGAAATAATGATGCCCCGGAGGTTTTTGTTTCACGATTAGAAAGTGATTTGAGAGATATTTATTATAAGTATTTAAAACCGATAATTAAAATGAAACCTTTAACATATCAAGAACAAAAAAAATTCAATGACGCCACCCTTTGCTTTATTTGTGAAATGCCATTTACAGATTCAGATGTGAAAGTAAGGGATCACTGTCATTTAACGGGAAATTTTAGAGGTGCGGCACACAACGCCTGCAACCTTAATTTTAAAACTCCTTTGCAAATACCAATTTTTTTTCATAACTTGAAAAATTATGATGCACATCTTTTTGTGAAGCAACTTGCGCTCAATCAAGAAGAAGTGACTGTAATTCCTCAAACATTTGAAAAATACATTTCCTTTGCGAAAAAACTTCCAGTTGATAAATATATTAGTGCTGATGGCACAACAAAAACGATTTTTCTACAAATGAAATTTTTAGACTCGTATCAATTTTTATCCGCTTCATTAGATGAATTGGCTTCAAACTTAGATTCGCCACAATGTCGTGAAGTACGTAAATTCTTTTCTGGTGATCAAAAGTTCTCTATTATGAGGCGGAAAGGAGTTTTTCCTTACACATATGTAACCGAATTTTTAAAATTTCATGAAACATTTTTACCAAGTAAAGATAAGTTTTTTGACGAACTTCGAAATGAAGAAGCATCTCAAGAAGATTATGATAGGGATTGCAATGCATGGCATGTTTTAGATTGTAAAACTTTAGGAGACTACTTTGACTTCTACTTAATATCTGATGTTCTATTGCTTGCCGATGTTTTTGAAAACTATAGGGACTTATGTCTCAAAACTTACAAACTTGACCCGGCCCACTACTACACAGCTCCAGGCTTAAGTTGGGATGCAATGTTACGATACACAAAAGTTGAATTAGAGCTATTAACTGATATTGATATGCTGCATTTTTTTAAAAAGGGAATTCGAGGTGGTGTGAGTACTTGCATTCGACGAAAAGCTATCGCCAACAATAAATTTCTTCCAAATTATGATCCCTCAAGGCAAAACTCATTCATAATGAACTTAGATATTACATCCATGTATGGCTTCGTGATGAGCCAGAAACTTCCCACGGGGAATTTTCATTGGCTCTCGCAAGAGGAAATTGAATCTTTACATAATACTGTTTCAAATATTCCAGACGATGCTGAGACGGGTTATGTTTGGGAAGTTGATCTTGAATATCCTACATATTTACATGACTGTCATAATGACCTACCATTTTGTCCGGAAAATTATAAACCACATGGTAGCAAAAGTCGAAAACTAATTCCAAATTTGCAAAATAAAGAAAAGTATATTTTACATTATAGAAATTTAAAACAATGTCTAAAGTATGGTCTTAAATTAATAAAAATTCACAGAGGTATACAATTTTCTCAATCGGCATGGCTTAAACCATACATAGAGTTGAATACAAAGTTGCGAAATTCTGCCAAGAATGACTTTGAGCGTCGTAGTTTTATATTGAAAATAAATTGTATATTTGGAAAAACAATGGAAAATGTTGAAAACCGTGTAAATATAAAGCTTGCAACACAGTTTGAAAAAAATGTTAAAAGAAATGGTGCCGGAAATTATATAAGCAGACCCCATTTTAAAGAATCAAGAATATTTTGTGACAATTTAGTAGCTATTCAAATGCAAAAAACATATATTGAATATAACAAACCTATTTATGTTGGATTTTCAATACTAGATATATCAAAAACTATACTCTATGATTTTTTTTATGGATTTTTAAAACCATTATATGGTGATAATATATCTCTTTTATATACTGATACGGATTCTTTAATAGTTTATGTTGAAACTGAAAATTTTTATGAAGATATGAAACAGCACCTTGATAAATATGATACTTCTAATTATAGCCTAAATAACATACACAATATTCCAAAAAACTTATCGACTATAGGAAAAATGAAGGATGAATATGGTGGGAAAGTATTAGAATCCTATTACGGTACTTCTGCAAAAGCATATTGCATTAACACTCCAGAGACAATTTCAAAGAAGGCAAAAGGAATAAATAAGTCCAGCATTAAAAAGCAGTTAGAACTTAAACATTATAAAGCAATTGTGGATGGAGAATGTTCAAGCATACATTGTCTAATGTATATCTTTAAATCAGAATCTCATCAGATTTTTACCAACCTTATACGTAAGGTTGCATTATCTAATAAAGATGATAAACGATACCTCATCCCTTCATCAAGTGCCACTTTGGCTTGGGGGCATATAGATATACCATTAGCAAGTCTATCAGCTGACGAAAGATTAGATCGTCTTATTCAAGTAATGAAAGAGGTTGCTGAAAGCGACATTTAGCAATAGATTTTATGAAAGGGGGGTAAAATATATAAGTAGCATTTAATGTTAGCTTGTCAGTTACTTTAACTCTAAACATGAGTCAATACTTATATTCGGAACTTTTCTCTCGCTTATGTGGTGAAACACAAACAATTTGTAAGCGTACTTTGCGATATATAATTACTAGAAATGCTTGTGAAGAAAATTTACCAGTTGCTGTAGCTATTTTAAATAAAATAGCCGTTCCAGATGCAGCTTTTCGTTATATAGTTGATAGCGAAGTTTGCAGCAATAATTTAATTTCATTATTGGTGGGAAAAAAATTAAAGTTGGATAAGTTTATAGATGATGTGATTGAAGTAGTGAAGCATGGTGGCCATGAGTTTTTAAGTATTTTGGAATTGGACGATTTACTTGGTGAGAATCACATCACTTCACCGATTTGTGAAAAATACTATTTGTTTACTTTATTAACATGTGGAGATTTGAAAAATTTTGATGAAAAATATCAAGCAACAAATATTTCCTCAAAATATAGGAAAATTGATTCATTAATCGATGAAACTATTTGCAATGTTGCCCATTTTGCAGATGTTAAACTTTTAAAATGTATAATGGATGTTGTTAAACAATTTAATATTAAATTTCACTTTGAGCCAAATAATAATGATGAACATAAACAAGTTCATGCATGGTTAACAAAAAATATTGAGAAGGGGTTGAAAGGTGGTGATAATTTAGGGTGGGAAGAAGGACCCTGTATGGCCAAATGGCCATCAACAAAATTTAAAGATTATATTGAAACTTTAAGTTGTTTGTATGAATGGTCTCATTAAAGGTTTTTTACATTTTTTTTTTGTGTATCATTATATTACTTGCATTATATCTAAATTTAATGTATTGTTTGAAAAGAAACAAAATGTCAGAATAAATAATTTATTCCTAATATTTTTTTATCATGTTTAATTATGATTGTCACTAAATACTTCAAGATCCTATGTTAGAGTTATTCTATCTAAATTTAATGTATTGTTTGAAAAGAAACAAAATGTCAGAATAAATAATTTATTCCTAATATTTTTTATCATGTTTAATTATGATTGTCACTAAATACTTCAAGATTGTATGTTAGAGTTATTCTTAAATTGTTCTCATAAATCTGCAGCAACTCAAGGATATCCCCCTCCATTCAATACTTTTGGAAGGGGAACTACTATAAGTTGAAGAACATGTTTATTATAGGTAGTTCTTAAACTTTTAATAAACAATGAATAACTACAACAATTGCCAGCCAGCTAACCAAGCAATTTCTGAAAAATCAGCTAAGAAAAATAATTTTGTGACAATTAATGAGAAACAATATCATCTCAACCCATCCAAATCAAAATATGTATGCTGTGCACTAGCTTACGAATTTAACTTTCAACCTTTGGTGATAATTAAAGGTTTGAAAGGTGATAGTGTGTTTTTAAATGAGTCTGAATGGAATGAGTTCCTGAAGCATCAAGGCATAGTAACTAACTATTTTTATACAACGAGTGGTGAAACTTTTCAACCACTAAAGTCTTCATTTACAATACATTTTGAATGGTTTAGAGATATAAAAATCATAAAAGTGGAAGATAAATATGGTAATGGGGTCTATTTAGCTATGGAAACTGTTAGCAAATTATTTGAACTGGCATCCCTAATCAACTATAAAGTAGATATGCTCAAGAAACAAGAATTTTCCAAGTATTTCGATACCTTGATCGACAGTGTCAATTCCAACATTGATGTTGGTCAGTTTATTTTAAATGAAGTGTCTACGACAGGCAATTCGGAAAATGTCAGTTCAGTAATGGAGCTGATATATCAGTATCCGAATTTGAAAGTATTCAACAGATACAGCCCTTTTTCATTTTACAATCAACACTGAATATGAAGATGCACGTTACTTTTAATGAATCACGCAATCAAGTAAAATATATTACAGTTTGGAATTTTGCACATCGTCAAGCAAGAATTGGCGAATGGGAGCAATATGCAAGGGATCGTGATCGATTTCATCGTCGAATAAACAAAACTGCTGAAACCATTAACTACATTCTTGATAAAAGTCATAGACTGCGGATTTATGAAGAACGCTTTTTAAATTTTGTGTGCTAATTAGTATTTTATAAAATAATTATTTTTTGTCAGGAGGTGTTTTTTTTTGTAAAATTATTGTGCTTTGTAAAAATTATAATAAACATATGTCAAACTAAAATGTTTTATGTCAAATTATTGTTTAAAAAATTATAATAATAAACATATGTCTAACTAAAATGTTTTTATTATTTAAGAAAAATCTACAAACTTCCTGTAAAGTCCTCTTTATTTAGGTAAATAATTACATTGCAAAAAATATATAAAACAAGGTAAGTATATATTTAACGTAAATTATACAAAAGTATCCTTAGGTATCCAAGAATTGTTTGATTTATCTAGTCCTAACCATTTCACAAATACCTCCCCCCCCCCTCCACCTAATAATTCTTTCTATTAAATATATGTCTGGATATTTTACTTTCTGAAGTTCTTCTTCGTAGAATCCTCCTTTAATTGATTGCTTTTTTCCATCTTCAAGATAATACATTGTTGGATTTGTCACTCTCACCTCAGCTATTTGAAAAATCTCATTGGACCAGTTCGGTGTATAACCTTTTTCAAAAAGTTCACGATGTTTACTTATACGAACAAAATCCCCAACACGAAATTTTTTTTTCTTCGGATCAACTGTTTTCATATAACTAAATGCATATTTTAAAAGATGTTTTTCATGTTTCTTCTTAACTTCTGCCGGCCTCATACCAGTAGTACTGTGTACCTTATTATTATAATATGAAACAATGTTTTTAAGGAGATCTAGCCATTTGTAATTTCCCTGCATGCTGAATTGCTTCCACATTAAAGTCTTCAATGTTCTGTTTACACGTTCACATATACTAGCCTTAAGATTTGTATAAGTGGCGTAATGATTTATTTGAAACTGATCCATCAGGGATTTGAACTCGCGACCAAAAAACTCCATACCATTATCTGTCTGTACATTTTTGGGGTGAGTTTTCAGAGATTTTAGAATATTAGCCATAGCTTTGGCAACTTCTTTTGATGTTTTACTTTTTAATGGTTCAGCCCAGACAAACTTTGAAAAAGCATTAATTACTACTAAAATGTATTTGTACCCCTTATTGAATTTAGAATAAGGAAGCATTTCTACTAAATCTGCCTGAAACAAATCATTTAAACCCTTAACTATTACATGACGCCTTCTATAATTTCTTCTAGCGGGTTTGTGAAGTTCATTCACCACTACTTCTTTTACATTGATAGCGGACATTTTAGGTGTAGTTCTATGGCGCAAGCGATCGCTTTGCTGTTTGGAGAATGTTCAAAATAAAATGTATCTCCTGATTTTATCTTCACACCAACTAATGTTTTAGCAGATATTTTTGTATTATTTAGAAATATAGTGACTTCAGTTGAAGGATTTAAATAAATTTTTTCAATTTCCGCAGCGTAGTCAAACAATATTGCATAGGATTCATTATTTAAATACCATCTATGGATGTTTTTATCGATTGATTTATATCCATTATATAGTAAAATTATTTTTTGTTGTAATTTTGAATTGAGATTTCTGTTTATTATTCTACCAAATTTGTCTAAAGTCATATTGAGACTGATAAAGCGATGACAATTAATTACTATTTTATACTATTATACGAGCTTCCTGTAATTCCTCAATCAAGGAGACTATCTCATTGTGATTGCCGTTATTACCAGCATTTTGAGCCGCAATTAGAAGTCTTAGTCTATCAACTAATTCATTAGGGTCATCCCAGTGTATATAGTTTACTGGATTTTTGTTCCATTTCATAAAACCCTTTCCCGATCGCAAATCATACACTCTGCTAGGAAATGAACCCGAGCGTGGTCTCTGTCCAGGAGGTTTAATTACAGAAGTATATTTCTTTGAGGGATTACCTATTTTGGGGTTATTTTCATCATAATTTCGTCGGAGAGCATTTGTTCTTTCTAAAATATGAAGATAATCTTTATGTTCTGCTACTTTATATGGTGCTGGATTCTTTTTAAATAATAACTCATACAATCCTGTTGTTCCTTTATATCTGACACCTTTTACAACAATATCTTCTTTATCAAAATTAATTTCAGAGTCTCCAATATAAAATTTATCTGAAAGTAGGTCATGCCTAATCCCATGCGTATGATCAAAGGCATCATCGGAATCCCGTATCATTGCTTCTATGTATTGTCGAGGTAGTGGAGCAAATTGGTCCAAATATATCTCAAAAGAAGGTTCACCGAGCAGTCTTTGAAGTTCTGCTGTGCTAATTTCAGCGGGAGTTTCCGGTTCTTGTTCAGGTTCTGCGATAAATACCTCTTCACCTAACGGCTCTTCTTGAAATAAGCGACGCGGTCTCATTTTTGTCTCATATTTTGCGGATGTTTTTTCTGACTGGTTAAATTCTTCTTCTTTTACTTTGGATGCATTTTTTTCCAGTTTAATATCTGAAAGTATCTTTTTTAAGGGTTCTGTAATAGGTTTTAATTCTTCCTCTCTCTGAATGGCAGACTCTACAACATCAGATTTTAGACTTTGCAACTTTCGTTTAAGTGCTTTTCTTGTTTTAATGAGTTGTCTTGCAACTGTTTGATCCATGTTTGCGTTGTCAATAGTTAATTAATACTAAAACTTTTTTTCATCCTTACGGATAAATATAGGCATCAAATCCTTTTCTATATCTGCCAGCCTGGAATGGAAATTCTTTATTTATAACCAAAAATCCGAATTTACCTTTCCAACAATAACAACACATATCTTTAAATTTCTGAAATGTCATATCAACATTAACATGATCATCATAAATATGTTTCAGATTAGTATTATCTTGTTTAAATATTACAAGCAAATTTGCATTATCTCTAATTAATTGTTTTGGAATTGAGGAATAACTTTGACATAGATAAAAACAATCTGCATTGTTATGGCGGCCGAAGCAAAAATAATCTCTCATAATGCTTTGATTGCAGCAAACAATATCATCAAATATTATTATTGAATTTGACTTTATCTGGTCAGGGGGCACTATGTCATCACCGTTTTCATATTCAAAATATCCTATATCTGTAATAGGTTGCAAAAGGTGTTTGAGATATTTATATTTTGATTGGTTAAGTGACTTGGAATAGATGTAAATGTTTTCAAAACGTAATCCATTCGGATGTTCTAAGAGCGTAACCATTACATTTGTTTTTCCACAACCGGATGCTCCAACCAATAGACCTCTTTTACATTCACTACCCAATAAAGTACCGTGTCGGCTGAACTTTTCTGCTAAAGAAATGTCATCGTGATCCTGAATCGGCAACTTTAATGCTTGTTGCGTCACCCTCATTTTATTTATGACAAATGGTTTGAATTAAGTAAATTAAATGTATTTATATGATGACAAAAAAACAAACTTCAAGAGTATATATAGCCCAATAGTTTCATAAATCAATCATACTTGTATTATTTTTCAACCTAATCACACAATATGAAGTTAAAACGTTTGTTGGCACTGGCACTTCGTAGAAAAGGTAAATTATTAAAAAAAGGAAGGGGTTTATCTTTTTCCAAAATGCCTTTCGGCATTAAAAGAAAACATAAAAAATCGAAACGTAGTAAGAAAAGTAGAATAATACGTGCTCCCAAAATTGTTGGCTTTTTACCTTTCTTACTACCTGCTTTGGGAGCGTTAGGTGCATTAGCCGGAGGCGGTGCCAGTATAGCGAAAACCGTAGTTGATGCCAAGAATGCTGCAAAGGTATTACAAGAAGCAAAACGTCATAATATGGAGCTTGAAAAAGTTGCCAGATCATCTAAAGGTTCTGGGTTATTTTTAAAACCGTACCAAAAAAACTTCCGATAAAACTACCATCGCGACCTTTGACGAATATTGATTTACTAAAGTTTGCAAATTTGTTAAAGATAAAAAAATTTCGGGGCGTATACATGAGAGACAATCTACCAATCAAAATTAAAAACAACGAGTCTGGCATTATTAATCTTGACAGTCAACAGGGTAGCGGAACTCATTGGACCGCATATGTAAAGAAAAAAGCACATATAAATTATTTCGATAGTTATGGAAACTTACGACCCCCCAGCGATGTAGTTAATTATTTTTTTAGCGGTGATTATAATAACACAATCACTTATAATTATCAAAGGGAGCAAAGTCCCCATTCTTTTAGGTGTGGTCACCTGTGTTTGAAATTTCTATATAACACACAGTAATCTCTGCTGTATTGCCAGTTGTGTAACATGTCTTACGCTTTTACATTTTCGGGAAAGGAATCTGTGCTTAGCGCAGATTTTAATCCTCCAATATTTCTAGATGACAATTCACAATATGTGATTGGTCTAACAAATTTCGAGACTTTCAATGTTATCCCTAATATTGATGAAACCAACAATAAATTTTTCTATGGCACTGAACATGTTACAATTCCAACAGGTTCTTATGAAATTTCAGATATACATCAATATTTACAGAAAAACATGAAAAAAGAAACTTTAGAACTCGAAGCGAATAATAATACATTAAAAACTATTTTAAAATGTAGTAAAGATATTGATTTTTCAAAAGCCAATTCTATCGGTAAACTTTTAGGATTTAGTAATAAGCTTTTAAAGGCGAATTTAGTTCATGAATCAGAAAATCCAGTTGAAATTATTAAAGTAAATGCTTTATGTATTGACTGCAACATATCTTCTGGTTCCTATAATAATGGTAAGCCGGTTCATACAATACATCAGTTTTTTCCCACTGTGCCTCCTGGATATAAAATAGTGGAAACGCCTCAAAACATCATTTACTTTCCAGTTACCGTTAAGACCATTACTAATATAACCATTAAGGTGCTTGATCAAGACGGAAATTTAGTAAATTTTAGGGGTGAAACGGTTACAGTAAAGGTGCATTTAAAAAAAGATATATAAATGGTTGTGAGATATAATGCTTTATATCTACCCTCTTGGTTGCCAGAGTATAAAAACAGAAACCTTCAGAAAAAATTCAGTATTCTAAAAAGGCCTAAGCTATTAACACCTTCCAACCGACAATTCTTACAATCACTTGGTTTTCAAGTAAAATGAATATTCTTGACGTTGCACAAAAAGTACTTGTAGATGATTCTATTGTAGATTACCAGTACCATACCTACCAGGCATGTACATCTTCACAATTTGATTATAACGATGAACAACGGATCACTGTTCAAGAACTTGATGCATATACACTTCCTTCTGACAGCTTTTTGTACATTGAAGGTAAATTAACCAAAACAGATGGTACGGTGTCAAACAATTTGTTTTTTATTAACAACGCAATAGCTTTTCTTTTTAGAGAAATTCGTTATGAACTGAACGGTGTAGTAGTAGATTCCACACGCAATGTAGGACTTGCTTCAACAATGAAAAATTATTTTTCATTAAATTCTAACGAAAGCATAAAACTTCAAAACGCGGGTTGGTTTCCTAAAAGCGAAAAACGCACAGATGATCGTATCAAAGTTGATGCGAATGGAAATTTTAATGTTTGTATTCCATGTTCCCACTTATTGGGATTTTTTGAAGATTATCGTAAAATTATAATGAATATGAAACAAGAACTAATCCTTATTAGAAGTAGTGATGATAAAGATGCTGTAATCTACATTGATGATCCTGCAGCTCCCACCCCTACAGTAGATGAGCCGAAAGTTACAATTGAGAAGGTGTCCTGGAAAGTTCCCCATGTTACCGTTTCTCTCGCACAGCAGTTACAGCTTTCCAGACAAATTCAAAAGGGGGTGGAAATTCCATTACCCTTTCGAAGCTGGGAGTTAATAGAATACCCAGCTCTTCCAGAAACATCTCGACATACTTGGCCAGTTAAGACCACTACAAAACTCGAATCACCACGCCATATTCTTACAGGATTTCAAACTGATAGAAAAGGAAAGATTTTAAAAGATATGAGTAAATTTGATAATTGTAACCTAAGAAATTTTAGAGCTTTTCTAAACACTGAAAGGTATCCTTACCAGGACCTCAACTTAAATATTCTGGAAAATAAATTTGCCTCGCTTTACGAAATGTTTTCAAAATTTCAACAATCTTATTATCAAAAGGAAAATCAACCCCTCTTTACACCAACTGAATTTGCAAAATTAGCGCCTTTAGTTCATATTGACTGCTCCCGACAAAAGGATAGCATTCAATCAGGGTCGGTTGTAGTGAGACTTGAATTCGAAACAAATACCACATAACACATCCGCATACTGTTTAATTTTGCATGATAAACTATTTACTTACAATCCCCTGACGAAAATCGTAAGACAAATTTAATTATACTATTTAAGCTAGATGCACTCCTTTGCCTATTTCAATTTGATGATGACGTTGAGGTATAAACAACAACTCAGTGCTCATTTAAAAAAACTAAAAGAACTCAAAAAAAGTGATTTTCTTTTACGACATGAAGAAAAAAATGTATAAACGCTTTTCAAATTTATCATTGTAAACTATGGTACTCGTAATTGACATTCAAGTTTTCAAACTGGAAAATAATAAATTTCTTCCAAAAGAGCTTGCATCGTTTGATGGTTCCAAGATCTGTCACTATGTTTTTAAAGCACCATTTAGTCTGGATTATTTACCTCAAAATTTACAAGTGCAGACGAAATGGTTAATAAACCATCATCATTGTATTGATTGGAAATCAGGTTTTACACCAGTACACAATTTTGCTGAAATAATCAAACATCTTACAAGCGACACCAACGTCGTTTATGTGAAAGGAAAGGAGAAAGCTGATTATGTAAAAAAATATTCATCAGCACTCGTTTTGGAATTAGATGAACAACCCACACTTCAAGCATCTACACCTTCTTGCATTTATCATTTAAATAATCATTGCGTTTGCGCCCTTACTAATGTATACTTTTTATTTAACAATCATGTTATGAATTAAGTTTTGTATTGTAAAAAATAAAATGAGTAAAAAATAAAACTAGTTAAAATATATTGTTTTTTTTATTTATTTATTTAAAGCGATGTATAGGAATACAATGTCTAATTACATTTCTTTTATTCTATAAATTTAAAATGGAACAAAATGCGTAAGTATGTGTTCAATTTCTCCATTTTGCACATAAGCTTTGTATGATAGAACAAAAAACTCTTTTGTACAGTTACCACTTAAATATATGTTACACAATTCATACAAATATGAACTGGTCCAGTCATCTCCTTCAGACTCAAATTTTTCATCACCAGCTATGTTTCTTATTTTACAGACAATTATTCTAAACTTCTCTTCTAGCTCATCACTATCTATTTTTTCACACTGACATTTACTGCTCACATTCCTCATCATATTAAATTGTTTATACTGCACTTACGTTGACTGTGGCTTCTTAACTACTGACACTACTCACTGTTTCCAATATTCACAGCTGGACCCACTCTTAAACAACTACAGACAAAGGTCACTTCGGCCGGCTGCCTACACTGTTCTGCAGATCTATATTTTATTCGCCTGTTACAATGTGTGCAATGCGATATATACCTACTATGCACATGATATTTTACGACGACACTTTTGTCACGCAAAGTAAACATTGCATACCTAGCTCCTACCAGGCAATCTCCGCAAACTATGGAACCCATACAAGGATCCCCAATAAAATAAAATTTTTGACATTTTTCTTCACACACATCGACAGCCCTAAGGTGTGCCTCCATTAATGCCACAGCTTGAATATGGCGATTTTGCAAAACACTCCCTTCATAATTTAACACATATCGCTGGCGAATATTTGAAGTGTCACGTAAACTGTCCCAGTTAATCAAAAAATTGTGATCAGACATTGTATTCCTACTACTTTACACTTTATTATAAATAAACTCGAACTCTTGTATAGAGGATTCTAATAATATTAATTCCCTGAGATATCTCCTGTACATATATAATACAAATTTCAAGGATAAATTTGTAAACTTGAATGTGTCTGTGACCATGAAAATGTGGTTGGCCTTGACCTTAAAAAAAAATATCGCTGGCCGCGACCGTGCAGAAACACATCTGGCCTTGAGCTTAAAAAATACCTCTAGCCGTGACCGTGGGAAAATACATCTTGCCTTGACCTTAAAAATACACCTGGCCGTGACCGTGCGGAAACATATCTGGCCTTGATCTTAAAAAATACACCTGGCCGTGGGAAAATATATCGCTGGCCTTGACCTTGAAAATGCCTCCTCCTCTTCAAGGTCGTTCCAGAACAGACATTATCTCTCTACTAATACATAGCAACAGAATTGTATTTGTAGTTGTCGTGATTTCGTATTAATTTAATTTTGTTCTGACTGAGGGTAACGGGTTACAGAAACTTTGAAGAACATCCTGCAACATCTAGAATTCAGAAGGGCAACTTTATCCAGCTGGCTTACGCACTGGCACGTCCTTCGTAAATAAAAACCAACAGTGAAGCCATATAAGTAGTCCAGGTCTGTATGTTGTGTGGAGAGTTGCGCCAACTATGGCAGTAAAAATAAATGAATTTAAAAAAAGTATTATCAATAAAAATCACAAATGTATAGCATATGATGACGACGTAATAGTCTACATAAAAAACAACACAGATACAGAAAATCTTGGTAAAATAAAAGATGTATAAGAAAGAGCCTACGAATGCTAAAATAAACGTAAGCAAATCTAGCTTGTTGTCATTACAAGTAATTTTTGGATGCTACAAGAAGCACACATTTTTGGTCTAATCATAAAGCCAGATTTAAACATAATGATTAAAGCTAACTGGAAAAAACTTTAGAAATAGGTTACAAAAATATGCCCTGAAAATCTTAGTGACATGGATTTTATTAAATTAGTTTAGTATTATAAACACGTTTATTATGTCTAAAGTGTGGTATCTTGCACAGATAATTCCGTTAACTCATAAGAATAGTCAAAGCATTGTACAAATAACTGACAAATTTTTATGACACGGGTCATTATATAGGGTTTGAAGACCACAACTTTATTTCCAACTCCGAAGAGGGGGGACTTAGACTCATTAACGTAGAAATTAAATCTACAACACCTTTTTTTTAACGATATACCTATCATAGAGCTTGGAAGAACAGAGGAAACAAGTTTCAGTTCACCTTTATATGTAATAAAATATTTGAAGGGCCAGAGTCACTAGTCATAATTTTAAAAGCATTAAAAGATTTTTACTGCAAACAAATATTGCAACAGTCAATAACATCGCTGTATTTGTATAATGCACCGGAAAAAGTAAGGACTACAATCGAGTCCAAAATAAAGAATGAAATACAGTGAAATATAGTGTGGAAAACACAAGTATGCCAATCGTATCGACTGAGTGGAGAGGGGCAACATTTAAAGCAATCAACATTGTGTATCCTGTAGAGAAAAATTAGCCAGACACCGAATGGACAACAGTGGCCTCTGTATAAAGTGCGGGATTAAGGATGATCTATACATCTAATAAAATACCGTGGGCAGGCGAGATATGGAAATGAATAGAAATAAACTTCGATGATGGGGATAATATTTACTTAATCATAGAGGTTTAGATGGACCAAAAAGATAATCTACTTCGAATGGGCATATTTTCCTGGCCAACTTTCCAGGAAAATCTGCCCGGTCCAAATAGATTAAACTATGCTTTGTTTTAATTAGATAGTCGGATTCCCACGTCCGTGTCAGTTCTGCGCTGACTTTTAATAAGAAGCCAGCTCAGAACTGGTATGGACGGGGGAATCCGATTATCTAATTAAAACAAAGCAATGTTTAATCTATGGCCAGATTTTCCTGGCACATTTTCCTGGAAAATAGATTAAACATTAATTTGTCTAATTAATTTGTCTAATTAATGTTTAATACATTTGGAATGGCAGATTTTCCTGGCTAATTTTCCAGAATAATCTGCCCGGACAAATAGATTAAACATTGTTTTGTTTTAATTACTTAGTCGGATTCCCACGTCCATGCCAGCTCTGAGCTGACTTTTAATTAAAAGCCCGCTCAGAACTGGTATGGCGCGGGGAAGCCGACTTGCTAATTAAAACAAAGCAATTTTCAATCAATTTGTAATGGGCAGATTATCCTGGCTAATATTCCAGTTCTGAGCTGGATTTTATTTAAAAGTCAGCTTAGAACTGGCGTGGACGTGAGAATTCGACTAAGTAATTAAAACAAAACAATGTTTAATCTATTTGTACCGGGCAAATTTTCCTGGAACATTAGCCAGGAAAATCTACCCTTTCCAAATAGATTAAACATTGCTTTTATTTTAATTAGACAGTCGGATTCCCCTGTCCATAACAGTCCTGAACTGCCTTTTAATTAAAATTCAGCTCTGAACTGGGCATGGCCGTGGGAATCCCACTATCTAGTAAAACAAAGCAATGTTTAATCTATTTGGACGAGGCTGATTTTCCTGGCCCGGTCCAAGTAGATTGAACATTGCTTTGTTAGTCTATTTGGACCGGCAGATTATAATGCTGACTTATTAATCAATTAAAAGCCAGCTCAGAACTGGTATGGATGGGGGAATCCGATTGTCTAATTTAAACAAAGCGTTTTGTAATCTATGGGCAGATTTTCCTGGAAAATTAGGCAGAAAAATCTGCCAATTCAAATAGATTTAACATTAATTTGTCTAATCAATTGACAAATTAATGTTTTAATTAATTAGACAAATTAATTGACAAATTAATGTTTTAATTAATTAGACAAATTAATGTTAATCAATTTGGAATGTCAGATTTTCCTGGGTAATTTTCCAGGAAAAGCTGCCATGAAAATCTGCCCATTCCAAATAGATTAAACATTGCTTTTTTTAAAATTAGACAGTCGGATTCCCCGTCCATACGAATTCTGAATGGCTTTTAATTAAATGTCAGCATGAAAATCTTCCGGTCCAAATAGATTAAACATTGCTTTGTTTTAATTAGATAGTCGGATACCCACGTCCATGCCAGTTCTAAGCTGATTTTTAATTAAAAGTCAACTGGCTAATTAGAACAAAGCAATGTTTAATCAATTTGGAATGGGCAGATTTTCGTGGCTAATTTTCCAGGAAAATCTGCCCGGTCCAAATAGATTAAACATTGCTTTGTTGTAATTAGATAGTCGGATTCCCACCTCCATGCCAGTTCTGAGCTGTTATTTTGTTATTATTTGATGAAATACCTGAAATTCAAACTGCGGCGTCTGTTGGGATTTTCCACTATTGGCTGTTTTCTCGTTATACCTACTAATTGCCTTGCTTGAAGTTCTTCGGCAGTTATAAATGTACATTGTAAATTGTAAATATACAGCCTCCATAAAACTTTTACTTATGTTCTGGGTTTTCTCTATCTTTTTAAACGTTTTTACTAAACTGCACGCTGCTAGCTTCTTGCCTGGTTTAGGTTTTTCTTAACAGCCCCGTTCTTATTCCTCCTGGGTATCATCATACATTGCTTTTGGTTATTATTACCAATCAAATATGCTAATTAGTGTTTGAAATTGCTACCTCTTTTTGATCACTGAAATGATTGACATAGTTCTGTACTCCTGTTATGTATCAACTGCAATTGGAAAAGAAGACTTCGAGAAATTTCTAACCTTCTTCAACATAGACGTTAGGCAACATAAGAGGAAGACATTAATTGGAGTGGATTTCAGTGCGAAAGGCTTGTGGACTTGGTAAAACTGGACGTAAAAAATGTATTCAATACAGCACCATGGAGGGCATATACGAAGTGTTAAGAGAGATGCAAGTTGAGCCATATTTGCTGAAAATAGTATGTAGTTACCTGGAGAACAGACAGATACTGATTTGACAGAAATATCGGATGCGTGCTACATATATGTGGCGTGCATCAGGGGTCAGTCCTAGGACCAACACTGTGGAACATGTATTACGATAAGATCTTTAGTCTGGAGTCCGTAAACAACACGGCTATTATAGGGTATGCAGATCATTTGGCGGTAATTGTAAGCAAAGGAAATAAGGGTGACCTGGAAAATAATATCAACTGGTCAGTGGCTAGGGTGGAAAACTGGATGGCAAACAGTGCACTACAACTTAAGCCTCACAAAACTGAAAGTATAGTGCTAGTGGAATAAGAACACAGAATAGTAACCATCAAGTTGGGGAATGCAGAAATTTGTGGTCTTATCTGTTTATGGTGTTCAGTAACGTTAACAATGTGGTGGATACTGGATCCAAAAGTGACGAGAGAAAAAAAAAAGGAGCGTGAAGTCTACGGTCGGTTACCTCTAATAGACGCTCAGTTCTCACGGCTAGATGCTTGAGATTATCGTTGTGGTATTAAGGGGAAAATAGAGGATTGCGAGGGTGATAAAATAAGTGATATATTTATCTTAACTGCAATGTATGCGAGAACAAGAATGTTTTTGATAAACAGACTGAATATATTACATGAATAACTTGGTGAACCATAACCTACTTGTAATATATGTAGTTCATGTTGCAATTGGCTAATGTAAACCTGGTCAATTGCGTAGTTTAGACAGGAGACGGCTGATTTAAAGAACAAGTTCTATTGTTTAAGGTCATATTTAGTTCTATTTTTACCACTACAGAAAGGCGGAGTTTGTTGTGTAGACAAAGAAAAGGACAAGGACATTAAATCTATGTTGTAAAAAAAAATAGGTGAGTTGTATTTTTTGTTTTAAGTATGCCTACAGCAATTTGAAAAGGTTTGACATAATTTTATTCATACAAATTTGTGCAGATTTGAACCTGTGATGATTACCAATAAGTACAATTTAGAGAATACGATTCATCACAATCCAGTTTTACACTTGACGATCGTTTCGCTGACAAAAACAGTTTTACCACTACTGGATAAAAATTAATGTACCACGTTTATTCACTCAACGAATTAAAGTTAGGTGTCGGTCAATGAACCAAACATTTATGTACTATGTTTATTCACACAAGTAATTAATAGTTAGGCTTTGGTCATTGAATAAAAAAGTTATGTGCTCTGTTTTTTGTACAAGTAAGTGAAACGTAGGTTTCGCCTCGCTGATAAACTAGATTTACTATCGTTGGAGAAAGTTCAATATACTTATTCATGCGAGTGAATAAAAGTTGTGCCCGTGTCGTTTGAAAATAAAATAAATGAGGTTGAAGAGGAATAGATAATGTTAGAGAAATGTGTAATATTATGGGTAACGTGGCTGTACTAAATCATTTATACATACTTCTTTTACAAACCTCAGTTAGATGTTTATGGTTATGGTTAACAAATATTATGTTAAGTTTGTTGTTTGGTCCAAACGGCTTAAAATTTTAAAACGTATACGTATACTCAAAGCCTTTATATATCAGCCTATCAGCATGTTAGAAGAGGTTAGGGTGCTACAAAAGCTGTTGTATACTATCTATACAGTGAGAGCGAAGAGATCCAGCAGATGCAAAACGCAATTCAATTTTTCTATTAGATGATGTGGCCTCTAATAAGCAAAATAAAATAAAATCGTATTTTTGGATGGGTGAAATTAAGATATTGACAGTTTCTACTTGTGTCCGAAACAATTGTTGCGTCATAGTGCTACATTTATTTAAACAAGATGCTATTACAGCCTGGAGATAATTTTTCTGGCTTCACTGTGAGGCCTGTAGTATGGTATAGTTTCACCAAGTAAGGGCAGCAACGATCAATGAATAGAATATGATATTAGTCTTGTGTATGATGATCATGTAACTACCGATATGAGTTTTGAAAAGTTCAAACTCCTTTGTGGTGGATTTCGGCAAAACAAACATATTATGGTGGCTGCTGTTAAAGATATTTATTTAACCCAAGCAGTTTGATCACTTTATAAATCTCGGTTAACTGAAAAACGTTGCTATTCAGTTGTTCAGTTCACGAACAAATGTTAAGTTCATATCCTATTGGTGTAAAATACTATGTTGATTATTATTTCACAGAGAAACATTCCTGATACACTATTATAGATGTATCCCTAAAAGCAGTAAAATTTAATCTTGGAATGCCTCTGCCGAACTCGAAATCTTAACCGAAAAAATTCAACCAGATATAATCTGCACACGGGAAACACAACTAACACGAAGAACACCAAAACTACGATACTACAATAACGATATTCACCGTAACACCCGATATGTAATGTAACCAGCATCTTCCGGTAGCAAAAATGAAAACCATCACAAACGCCTTGTTTGAAACACGCACCATACAAAAACATAACACACAGTAATCAATTGTTACGACAAAAACGTACTCCCACCTAACATCGACGATCGATAATAACAATACGATCTAAACTCAAGAAACAAAACACTCATAATAGGGTACTCTAATGCCAAACACAAACTGGAACTCTGTCTATAACGAAGGTAACGGCCTTAATCTAAACAACTGTATTTTACACAATACATACACACTCCACTATCCAAATAATTAATACAGCAATTCTGCTTACTCAGACAACACACCTTCAAACTAGAGGTCTGCATCTCAAATAATGGAAAAATAAGAGACGTAAATGCTCAATAACTAGACTCAGATAAACTCCCCATCCTTGTAGAAATAAACACAAAAAATCACAACCACCCAAAAATCCCAGAAATCTACTAGCATTTGAAAATTGTTTCAGGCTGCGTTCACCCAATTAAACAGTTTACGTTTTTGTTAGCTAACAGTGTATAAATGGTGTGTTTGTTTACCTATCACTAATGTCAAGGTCAAATAAACTTTAACTTCATTAAAAATGTTTATATCGATTAAGTTTAACTCTAAATCCTAAGTATGCATAATACTGATCCTGAGTTTTAGTTATTTTTTCTTCAGTTTTACTTTTAAAGATGATTCTCTCATAAGTTTGGTATTCGTCAACAATTTCTGCGGAATTTTCGTCATTACTGATATATTCCAGATGCCTCACTGACTCAAAAATTAATGTAACGTATGTTGTTATTTATTAAGGCACTGTCTGTTTGATTAACAGTAGAGTTGTAAGCAGCAGTGAAGTCAGGTAGTGTATTAAGCCACTTGTAGGAACAACCAAGTTAAAATTTATATATATATATATATATATATATATATATATATATATATATATATATATATATATATATATATATATATATATATATATATATATATTCTCTTTCAAGATACGTATGACTCTATCCACCATAAGTGGAATATATGTAATAATTACTCACTATCATCATTAATGCGTTAAATTTAGAGTACTAACCCAAGATAAGATTGGATGTTAGACGGTGCTGTACTATTAGCTTAAATATCAGCCATAGCTTTAGTCACCTCTTCATCATTTTTAGATTTAAGAGGGCGAGTCCACACATACTTTCAAAAACAATTGATAACCACTAAACCGTACTTTTAACCACAGGTTTCTTTGTAGCAGTCCGTAATTCAGCTAAATCAATCTACCACAAATCATTTAAACCCTTGATTATTGTACGTCTACGTCTAAAACTTATTCTTGCAGGTTTATATAATTCGTCAGTAATTCGCTTTATAGTATCAGATGATTCATATGTTATATCCAGCTGATTCAGTATCTTACTTAGATCTTTATTTTTTGGTATATCAATATCATGCAGCACATGGGAAGTTATATCATTAGTTAAATTTTACAATTTGTCTTCAAACTCACTTTTAAGAACATCTAGCTCTGTTAGCCCAGTACGATAACACGGAAAAAACTGGGTTAAATACGAAAAAACATATAATAAGCAAAAAAAACTAAAGTAGAAACATCTAATTTTAATAATAAACAAAATTTCGCAATTAATAAACAGAGTATGGAAACAAACCCCATAAAAATTAAAAATTCCAATACAACTAATAATTCTAAAACAAAAATACCCAATTTGGAAGAATTAAAAACAGCATCAGAGATTAGGGATCAAATAATGTTTTCTCATGAAACTAAAAAGCGACATCGAACTTTAGACGAGACCCATGCATAAATGAAAGACAAATTCTCTTTTTGAAAGATTAGAAAGGAAATTAAAGATTATATTAGGACTTGTGAATATTGCAACGAAAAAGAATATAATCTGTTTACATTAAACAAATTAAATAAACAATCAATTTACATTACCTAAATAAATAAAAAACGGAAAATCGGATCATCAAACGGGGCTGATGCTCCAATCACTATCAAGATTCAATGATACAGAGAAGAGGATATACCACACACTAAGGCAGTTCGAGTCAAAATTGAAGCAAGGTCTGGAAGCCATCAACAACATGAAGCCTTCCTACAAAGCAGTAGATAAGAATTCATTAAAGATTCACATATTGAGTGTTTATCAGATAGCTGATCGATATCTAGAGGAACTTACTCATCATTATAGAAGCTTGCTAAACATACAAGCTAACATTTACGACTTTCTTCACATTGATCAAATCATAAACGCAGCAACGAGAAAACTACGACAGCATCTGGAGATTATTTCATACCTGATACTTCGGTCAGAAATTGGTCACAGTGAGAAATATATTAATATGTACAGCTACTTTACAATAACAGATGTAACGCAATATATTATTTATATATGTATATGTATATATATATATATATATATATATATATATATATATATATATATATATATATATATATATATATATATATATATATATATATATATATATATATATATATATATATATATATATATACTAACTATAAAAGGATTTATAACACGACATTTCTGTACTATACAAGAAGAAGGGTTAAGGGCAAAGCCGCAAGGAGACAACCGCATACACGTGTTTCAAGCTCATTAGCCATCACCAGTACGGTATAGCCAGGTGAAGATGGAAACACTCTGGATGAAGATGCAAAAATACATATATATCTATATAAATGTGGTGGAATTTGTCTTTAACTGCGTGGAGACGGTAGATGGTGGTTTGTATACTACCCAAATCCAAAGTTTCGCATTTGTCTTCAGACAGAATTTTCAATTCATCAGATTTTAAATCATTTTGATGTATATCGCAGCATCATGCTCTTTACTCAAGATATGTAAATTCTAACATGGCCAGGTATCTAAATATCATTCTGCTGAGTTGTCGAAGATTCAACAAGTAGTGTTGAATCGATGCTTTTAGATAGCACTCATCTGCAATAATATCCTTCAAATGTGACTTTAAAGACTAAACATTTTCGAAAATTATAGTCAAGTAAGATGGATAATATTGTATAAAGTTCAGCGTGACTTTTAAGGCCTCTTAGCAAATGCATTAATTAATTTCACTTTTCACAACTTCTTCACTTTTCTGCTTTGGAAGAACTTTAGAAATTCCTTTATCCTTCCTAACTCCAGATATTGTAGATGCGCTTTGCATTAATATTTTTTGTCCGAAAGGAGCACCGAAAGGAGGGTCTTATTACAAGAAAGAGTGGCAAGAGTACGTCGTTAGATAATGCAATAATTTAGGTATTTCCGCCGATCGAAATATGTTAATTTTTGTGTTGTTGAACCACCCTTAATCGTTAGTGACCGACCACCTGCACAAGAATATAAGCAGAGTTGTCGATATTTAAAATTATATATCCTCTGACAACGGTAACTTGGTTAGTGCAAGTCAGGTTTTTTTAAATATATTATAGTCATTTGAGTTCTCCAAGTGCACTTGTTCTCATAATAGCACCTTGTTCCTCATTATTTTAGTCGTTTAGGTTTCTAGCTTATCTACAACTAAACCACCTAGTTTGTGTCATTTACTAGGTTCACATTCACTTTTGATGATATTGTTGCGTTTTCTCCGGGTTCTGGATAAGTGAGACTTTTAGTTTTAACAAAACAACTTTATTTACTCTCTAAATATGGATACAATAAAAGTTCTAGAATGTCTCTCTCACAAAACACTTAGTTTATCTGGCCTTACAATCACTAATTTGTACAAAAGTCGCTAATACACTAAAACTAAAGTCGCTACTCTATAACACTTCACACTAGTCACTGCTCCTTCGAGTCACTACAACATTCTCTAACTGACTGAACTGTCTGGCTTACTTCCATCTTTATATAGCCGTCGCACCTTCCAGTTCGTTCTCGAGCGTTCTATTCCAGAATGTTCCAGGACCTTCTTTTACTAGAAGGTTCTGTGAATACAGATCGGTCCCGATACAGGGGGATGTATATACAGGTGATCCAAATGTGGTCATGACTCCTATGTTACACAAGAGGTGTTTCTCGAACTATAAGATCTCTCTGCGTATACAGGGTGTAAGGGTTCTCTGCGTATACAGGGTGTATATACAGGGTGTTCGGAATGCGCAGACCTCAGTGATCCGTTCCGACGGGGTACAAGTTGGTAACTTCGTTATTTTTGGTCCTAGAGGGTTGAGACTTCGCCTGTGGGGGGTCACCCCGGGCACCCCCAGGGGGGTGGGGAGGCGGTGTTGCCAGATTGTGCAAGAATTCCCAGATGTTGGGGACATTTTGGAGATGTGGCAACACAGCACCTGCATCTATTGAAGTGCTTTGTAACACTATTTTGAGTGCCGGTTACTATGTCTTTGACTTCATTTGGTATATTTTTAATGAAGGTATCGAATATATTTGATGGATAGACATTTTTATACTAAGCAATAGGCAGGCATGTATGGTATATATGTATATTTACCAGTGGCGGCTGGTCGGGGTAGGCAAGGTAGGCGCCGCATACCTTGACTTAGAAAGTTAGAAAACTTAAATTAAAATATATATAGTATATATATATATATATATATATATATATATATATATATATATATATATATATATATATATATATATATATATATATATATATATATATATATATATATATATATATATATATATATATATATATATATATATATATATATATATATATATTTGTGTCTATGCGGAAGTAGCTGGACATTTCAGCCATAAAAATTGATATGTCCAAAAGGAAGTAGCTGGACCTAACCTCACAGTGTTGCCGCACTTTTTAGTAGGATATATAAAAGTTTTCTGGTTAGTTTTATGTTGTACGCTTAAACAGGTAGCATTACGGTTTTAAGGTCTGCGTGCTAGTATACAAAGATGATATGTTTTAATTAATACATTATTTATTCTCTTTACCTTGACAGTTTTACAGTGAAGCACTTCGTCAATAATATTAAAATTATAAAAAGTGACTACAAATTATTTTTAAATTATTTGCCTACATAAATTATCACACCGGTGTGGTAAAGCAGAAAAATGATAAAAGACAAATTTTATGTTGTAATGTTTTACCAGTTATTTTAAATTAAATAAATTGTGTATAAAATGTATTTATGACAGTCTTGTCTAAAAACACACGTGTTTTATCTCAAAATGTAATACATTGAGTTCCTAGAAAACAAAATTATTGTAATTAGTTATCTGGATCTGAATACATTGCATGTGATCTGTTTTCATAATGGAAGTAACATAATTCAAACTCTTAACAAAACTATGATGACCAAAGCTTTTGCATAAGTTACATAATATGAAACACAATTCTTGTGTTATGGTTTGAATTGAACGTGAGAAATCAGTGAAAATAGTTGTCGTAAATAAATAGAAAATGCAGAAAAAGTGGAGAACTCAGGAATTTAGTAGAAGAAAATTTATACAAAGTAGGCAAATTTGTAAAATGTAATATAAATAGTCATTGATGTATTATTATGTTATTTTATTTTAATATAGTTAAAAAGAAATATTTATCATATTGTCTGTCTTTTTTCGTGCTACTAGAAATGTAAGGTTTTAGAGACTGGGGAGTTCGTTTTTTTAACACTGGACAATTTTCAATCAGAAGTTCACATTCAGCTATCGAGGGGTTGCTTCCGTCCTTTAAATGTCTTCTAATGGTCTCCTTAACTGCTTCTCTTTGAGGAGAACTCCATCTTGGTCGTGCTGTTGTGGAACAATAATCATAGAAATTAGCTTTGTACAATGGGTGAAGATTGGAACCTGTGATGAGCACTGATAAGTACAATTTGGAGAACCCAATTCATCACTACAGTTTTTTGACCCGACGATCGTTTCGATAACAAAGTTAGCGTCATTAAGGGGATGAATAAACTTACTTTATTCAAATTTTGAAAATTAAAAAATTACTTTAAGGAAGACGCAGAAATTGAAGACATTATTCCTTTACCTAGAGGAAAACAGTAGCATAATGTTTATGCTAAGCTTATAGTTAGAAGTGCAACAGTGATAGAGTGTATACTGCGGAAGCTACTTTTAACGGGTGTTTCATAATCATTGTTTATTGTTAACTTTAAATACTTGATATTTAAATTTCCGTACAGGTTAACGAAAATGCAGCAAACAAAAGGCCTTTCCTTTGCCTAAAGAATAACCATGTTATAGGTTATGTTTTCTAAATTTTATCGAATTATTGATCTATTGATGTAATTGTTTTCAATTTTCGATCATTTTAAATGTTTTACCTTAGAATATAAATTTTTGCAAATTAAATTTTATGCACCCCATAAAATCCCATCTAACACGGGAGGAGTCATCCGACACGATAATATGTATTTTATAATACAAAATGCAACGATGACACTTCCCACACATTACATTATAGTCTCGGCTCCCATAATGCATTTCTGTAGCGTGTCTTGGTTCCGAGAATATAAATATATGTACTTACATTATTTAACTGTTATAGTAGCCTCATAATAAATGTTTACTTAACGCACATCGTCTAGTGTACAGTATCCAACCCCCTTGCTCCGTAATTGCTTAAGAAACCATTTAAGAAAATTCGGACAAGGGTAGTAACAGCTTTACCCCCTAGTGCAAAAGGTACTAAAAAGGTACGAAAGATGCTCTCTTCTCTTAATACCAGGAAAGCCTCTGGCCTTGACGAGATGCCAGCAACTGTTCTCAAAAAATGCGCACCAGAACTTGCTCCTGTCCTGACTCGTCTATTTCAGATATCTTACAATAAAGGCATATTCCCTAGTAACTGGAAAACTGCTCGAGTACAACCCATCCCCAATAAAGGATCCAAAGCGCTTCCTAGCAACTACAGGCCTATTTCTCTCCTTTCAGTCGTCTCTAAAGTGATGGAAAAGTACATAAACACCGAATTAATAAAATTTCTGGAAAAACACAGTCTAATCCACGACAGGCAGTATGAATCCGTCAGCGCAGATCGACTGCAGATCTCCTTTCTTTTGTCACCCATTCTTGGAACAAGTCTATGGAACTACACGGTGAATCCCAGATTGTCGCCCTAGACATATCCAAAGCATTCGACCAGGGCTGGCACGCAGCGCTGCTTAATAAACTTCCGGCCTATGGCCTACCACCAAAACTTTGTACCTGGACAGCAAATTTTCTCTCCAACGGGAGCATTTCTGTTGTCGTGGATGGCCATTCCTCTAAACTGTATCCAATTAATGCAGGAGTTCCTTAAGGTTCAGCTTTAGCCCCTACTTTGTTTCGTCTCCACATCAATGACCTCCTCTCTAGCACATCCAACCCAATTCACAGTTACACGGACGACAGCACCCTCCACTCAAATATACAATATTCTAAGCTTGTCTCTTTAGCCCAATTAGATGAGGATCGCAGACTCATGGAGAGTTCTGTCTTCGTGGATCTCCAAAAAATATTAGACTGGGGAAGTAGAAATCTTGTACAATTCAACCCCACCAAATCTCAGTCTTGCTTTCTTTCTCATAAGAGATACACCAGCCCTAGACCCATCACAATGAACAACCAAGTTATTCAAAGTAATGGGCCCTTTTCTCTTCTTGGCGTTTCTGTGGATCGAAATCCTAATTGGCACTAACATGTCACATCAATTGCAGAATCAGCTGCTAAGAAACTAGGTTTCCTCTTCCGGGCTCGCAAATACTTTTCACCAGCTAATCTCTATACCTTATATACTTCACAAATAAGGCCAAACCTCGAATACTGCTCCCACATCTGCGGTGCAGCTGCCGCTTCTACACTCGCTATCCTGGACTCCATTGAAAAGAGAGCTATACGTCTCATCGGTGACCCTACCCTCACCCAAAGGCTGCCATCGTTTGTCCACCGACGTGCCGTTGGTGATATCTCTCTCTTCTATAGATATCTGCACGGGCACTGCTCAGAGAGCTTTCTTCCATAGTTCCGCCATCTGCTGCCCCCAACAGATCTACCAGGGGAACAGAGCGAATGCACCCTTTTACTGTCCAGGTCACCAGACATAGAACTTCCTGTCATGCCCGCTATTTTGTCCCGAGAACTTCCAAGTTGTGGAATTCCTTGCCGGCACATGTGTTTCCTTCTCCTCCGAGCCTCCAAACCTTCAAGTCCAGAATTAACAAGTGGCCTCTTTCCTCCCTGTGAACACCCACGGTACGATAGTATTTAGGCTGTAAGCCTTCGTAATGTGTTGATGAAATTAAAAAAAAATCATAATCATTATACAACGTTCACTATTCAAGCCTGACTGTGGTCTTTCAATATTTTCCGCCATTTGAAAACGTACACTAAACACTTGTAAAAAAACCGGTACCACCAGCTAAACATAGTCAATTAAAATAATTAACTATTTCGAATAAATCCATTTTTGGTCATTGTTGTTTGCTTAATTTTCTTATTGATTTAGGAACGTCAGAATGAGACTACGTATAAAGTACCCCAAGTCACGATTCTAATACCTGTACCAAAGGGAATGTTTTAAAATACACGATTCAAATACCTGTACCAAAGAGAATGTTTTAAAATCGGTTGTTGGTAAGTGAAAATAGAATTGTATTTTACGACCATAAAATGTTTTCTAACCACAAGGTCGTTTGATTAACGAGTACACCAACAAAACATATTGTAGGCTCTGTCTAAAGAAAACATTGGTAATTTAAAACTTACAACTATTTAGTCTGCCTAAGAAATGAAACTTGTTTTAAAAAATTTCTGCCAAAGTTTATTCTTAAAAAATATTCCGACCGAAATTTATAAATCGACATGGTGTGTAAATTAATAAGTCAGTCAAACTGATCCTGGACTATTTTCAGTAATTATAGATGTTGGGGCGTAACGTACTTAAAGGGTTATTATTATTTTTTAATTTTTCAACAACACACCAAGAGGGCTTACAGCCTAAATGCTATCGTGCCGTGGGTGTCGAGAAGAAGGAAAGAGGCAACTTGTTAATTCTGGACTTGAAGGTTTGGAGGTTCTGAGGAGAAGGAAAAACATGTGCCGTCAAGGAATTCCACAACTTGGAAGGCCTCGGGTCAAAAGAGCGGACATAACAAGATGTTCTATGTCTGGTGACCTGGACAGTAAAACGGTGCATTCGCTCTGTTCTTGGTAGATCTGTTGGGGGCAGCAGGTGGAGGAACTATGGAAGAAAGCTCATCTGAGCAGTGCCCGTGCAGATATCAATAAAAGAGAGCGAGGTCACCAACGGCACGTCGGTGGGCAAGGGATGGCAGCCCTTGGGTGATGGTAGTGTCACCGATGAGACGTATAGCTCTCTTCTGAATGGAGTCCAGAATAGCGATTGTAAAAGCGGCAACGGCACCCCAGATGTGGGAGCAGTATTCGAGGTTTGGCCTTATTTGTAAAGTATATAAGGTATAGAGATTAGCTGGTGAAAAGTATTTGCGAGCCCGGACGAGGCAACCTAATTTCTTAGCGGCCACTTCTGCAATTGATGTGACATGTTGGTGCCAATTGAGATTTCGATCCACAGACAAGTGTAAAGGTCTCATTACCTTGAATAACTTGGTTGTTCATTGTGATGGGTCTGGGGCGGGTGCATCTCTTGTGAGATAGAAATCAAGATTGATATGTGGTGGAGTTGAATTGTACAAGATTTCTACTTCCCCAGTATAATATTTTTTGAAGATCCACAGAGGCAGAACCCTCCATGAGTCTGCGATCCTCATCTAATTAAGCTAAAGAGACAGGCTTAGAATATTGTATATTTGAGAGGAGGGTGCTGTCGTCCGCGTAACTGTGAACTGGGTTGGATGTGCTAGAGAGGAGGTCATTGATGTGGAGAAGAAACAAAGTTGGGGCTCAAGCTGAACCTTGAGGGACTTCTGCATTAATTGGATACAGTTTAGGCGAATGGCCATCCACGACAACAGAAATGCTCCGGTTGCAGATGAAATTTGCTCTCCAGGTACAGAGTTTTGGTGGTAGGCCATAGGCCGGAGGTTTATTAAGCAGCGCTGCGTGCTAAACCTGGTCGAATGCTTTGGATATGTCTAGAGCGACAATCTGGGATTCTGTAGTTTCATAGACTTGTTCCAAGAATGGGTGACAAAGGAAAGGAGGTCGGCAGTTGATCTGCGCTGACGTAATACATACTGCCTGTCGTGGATTAGACTGTGTTTTTCAAGAAATTTTAGTAATTCGGTGTTTATATACTTTTCCATCACTTTAGAGATGACTGAAAGGAGAGAAGTAGGCCTGTAGTTGCTAGAAGCGCTTTGGATCCTTTTGTCGGGATCGGTTGTACTCGAGCAGTTTTCCAGTTATTAGGGAATATGCCTTTATTGTAAGATGTCTAAAACAGACAGGTCAGGACAGGAGCAAGTTCTGGTGCGCATCTTTTGAGAACAATTGCTGGAATCTCGTCAAGGCCAGATGCTTTCCTGGTATTAAGAGAAGAGATCATCTTTCGTACCTTTTTTTTTGTTTTGTAATATAGTATCTTGAATTAAAATTAATCCAACTCCTGCTTTTTTTAGAAGATAACACAAAAACTTAATTCTAAAATAGGACAAGGTGTATAGGGACTGTTGTTTTATAAACTTACGAGTACTACTTTTAGTGTTATAGAGTTATATATTTTAGATTATTGTATCCAATTGCTGCAAAAGATATTTTACAATTATTATCAAAAAGCCTAAGTGATCCAGTTGTAGGAAAGTATGCCGCTGGATCCAAGGGTACTGGGTTCGATTTCCAGGGTTCCCTATTCATTTTTTCAGCCCCTACTGTAAAATTATCATTTAGTTTGAGCAGGTTGAATTTCTGCAGGTTCCGATTCACTGAGGAGTCGTGAAGTCGTTAGTCCCGTGTACCGTGTGAGGTTGAGCAAGCTGAATATCCCTACCCTCCTTATATAAAAAACGGGGTTCGGCCAAATTTAAAGGAAAGTGAGCTGAAAGTGCTCCCTGTCGTCGGTGATTGGCCTTAGTCGCAGGAATACGTCGCCGTTGAGGAAAAGACAAAAAAAGATAAACAATTATCAGCATTATTACTGCCATATTACACAATGCATGTTGGTAACTTAGAATACATTCAGTTAATCAAATACACTTTTTTCAAATACGCGAACACGTCAATTAGTATTTTTTAAGCTGTGATCTTTCTTTAATAATATGGAGTTGTCCCAAATTTGAGATATGACGTCGATAATTTGTTTAACCGACAATCCTACTCTTTTGTTGGCTATTTCTAAAGTACATGCCAAGTTATGCTAAACCACCAAGTTTATATTCCTTCCCACAAAAATATACATTATATTATTTTAAAAACAAAAATAAAAAATAGATAATCTAAATCAATTTTCTTTACTAATGCTTAGGTTGCTGTAGATTGACTATTTGTTAGTAGTATAAACGGAATTGAAATTCGTTTTACACATTTCTGTTTATCTTGGGAAAATAAATCAACATTCATTTCTTATTCGTGCTACTAATTCCCTCAATTTATAATAATTAATAAATAAAAATTTAAAATCTGCTGTTTTTTTCAACTTAATGTATGAGTTAAACCTATTTAACAAAAACAAACTAGGATAGGATTTGAAAAAAATATCGATGAGGTCGTACCTAAAATTTGGCACACACTGTATGATATTTATTTTATTTTTTGAAAAGACCGCAACATAAAATGTCTATCGACATGTCTGCGAATTATTGGAAAAAGATAGCTGTATCGGATTAACTGAATTTATTCCATGTTTTAAACTCGCGCTATATGTATATAGCTGTCAAAAAATTATACTGGCAGGTTTAGGCAAACAATGTACATATTTTTTATTATAAATAAAAAGTCGTAGGGGTGAAATAGTAGCATTGGTAAGTAAATAACTTAAAAGCTTTATTTCCTGGAAAGCCGCTGCATTTTAAGATTCACATAGTTGCATTTGCATCATGTTCGATGCAGCAGAGATAAGACATGTTTGCTGAATATAACTGGGATAAAGTTTGCGTGAAGTTATCCATAAATTTCCAGCCATAGATTTACACGTAGGGTCAGCAAAAAGCGGGATAGATCGTCGCGATCACAATATCAGTGAAGCGGATTCAACGTAGTAAATTTATGGCTAGCCATAGATGCCAGCCTATGCCAAAACTATTACCAAGCCCCTTATAACTCATCCAAATTATTTTTTGTCAGTTTTTGCAAAAGTGAAAAAAATACATATGAAGATCGAAATAGCTATTACCACGTTTATTTTTTCGCATTTGCAGTAGATGTGCCAAAATCACAAAAACGAAGATCGGGATAGCTATTAAGAAGTTTCCGTAATATGAATTATTTTGAGATATTTGCAGTAGATGAGCCAAAATCATAAAAACAAAAAATGATTACCAAGGCTCTAGTGTATAATAAGATATGCAAATTATTTTTTGTCGCCTTTTGAAAAAGTGAGAAAAATGCATATAAAAATCGGGATAGCAATTACGACGTTTTCCAAATATGTATTATTTTTTCGCATTTGCAGTTAATGTGCCAAATTCATAGAAACAAAATATATCACTAACCGCCTGACGCATAAAAGCTCATGCAAATAATTTTCTGTCACCCTTTGGAAATATAAAAAATGCATATGAAAATCGGGATAGCAATTAAGACGTTTTCCAAATATGTATTATTTTTTCGCAGTTGCAGTTAATGTGTCAAAATCATAAAAACAAAAAATTATTACTAAGGCCCTGATGTATGAAAAACCATGCAAATTATTTTTTGTCACCTTTTGCAAAAGTGAAAAGAACGCATAAGAAATTCGGGATAGCAATTAAAACGTTTCCGCAATATGTCATATTTTTTGATATTTGCAGTAAATGTGCCAAAATCATAAAAACACAAAATGATTACCAAGGCGCTAGTGTATAATAAGAGATGCAAACTATTTTTTGTCATCTTTTGCAAAAGTGAGAAAAATGCATATGAAAATCGGGATAGCAATTAAGCCGTTTCCGAAATATGAATTATTTTTTGATATTTGCAGTAGATGTGCCAAAATTATAAAAACAAAAAATGATTACCAAGGCCTTAGTGTATAATAAGATATGGAAATTATGTTTTGTCACCTTTTGAAAAAGTGAGAAAAATGCATATGAAAATCGGGATAGCAATTACGACGTTTTCCAAATATGTATTATTTTTTCGCATTTGCAGTTAATGTGCCAAATTCATAGAAACAAAAAATACCACTAAGGGCCTGACGCATAAAAGCTCATGCAAATAATTTTCTGTCACCCTTTGGATATATAAAAAATGCATTTGAACACCGGGATAGTTACTACCACGTTTTTCATTTCAACATTAATGATTCTGTGATACTGTTAGTGTGGTAAAATCACAAAACTAAAAATCATTACCAAGGCCCTATTGTGTAATACTACACCAAATTTATTTTTTGTCACCCTTTGCAAAAGTAAGAAAAAAAAAAAGAATTTAAACATCGGGGTAGCAGTTAAGAGGTTTTCGAAGAATGTATTTTTTTTCCAGTGAATGTGCCACATGAAAGGCAACGGGAAACCACCTTATTTTAACCTATCGTTGCGACTACTAAGCGACTTTGCCTTCAGTCAGTGAGTGAGTGATACAGATTATTATTTTTATTATGTTTTGGAGAAATGATAAATTTAAATAAATTTTATAAACATGTTGTGTATACAAAGAAACTACCCCAATCTCGTTATAAGAATATGTTTATTATAAAAATTTGCTATAAATTAGGTTTAAAGTGTAACTTATTTTTAGTGGCATAAATCTTGGTTACATAGCATAAGAAGACTGTTTCTTATGCTGTACTGCATACTTGAACAATGCAACATAAAAATTATGAGAATGTAATTATTGTTAGTCACTCTAGTATTGCAGTTAGTGGCTGGTCATATTCAAATATTAAACCTAGCATTTTTTCTCAAATATTATGTATTTGTATATAAAAGCGTCGCATAAACAAAGAACGTTTGGGCTTTGATATACCGCTTTTACGACGTTGATCTCGGGAAGTTTTACAGCTCTGTTTCTGTACCATCCTTTTGTAAATTTCAAAGCTTTTACCTGACCTGTGAAACATATGTTTAGAAAAAATTGAAAAGTAACTGTAGCACAGCATAATCAATCAATTATTATGCTGTGACTGTATATTAGATTTTAGCGCGTTAAAAAAATCTGCAAGTTGAAAAATAGGAATTGAATCATATTCAATTCATTCTAAAACTGGCCGAGTTGAGAGTTGTGTATGCTGTAGTATTATACACTAGGGCTTTGGTAATAGTTTTGTGATTTTATGATTTTAAATGTAAATATAAAAAAAATATTCCTGTTTAAAAAATTGCAAATGTCAAAAAATAATGCATATTGCGGAAACGTCTCAGTTGCTATCCGGATCTGTTTATGCATTTTTTTTTACTTTTGCAAAGGGTGACAAAAAATCATTTGCATATATTATTATACACTAGGGCCTTGGAAATCATTTTTGGTTTTTATGATTTTGACACATGCGAAAAAATAATACATATTTGGAAAACGTCTTAATTGCTATCCCGATTTTCATATGAATTTTTTTCACTTTTTCAAAAGGTGACAAAAAATAATTTAAATATCTTAATAATAAGTGTATAAACACTAAGGCCTTGGCAATCATTTTCTGTTTTTATGATTTTGGCACATCTACTGCAAATATCAAAAAATAATTCATATTTCGGAAACGTCTTCATTGCTATCCCGATCTTCATATGCATTTTTTTCGCTTTTGAAAAAGGTGACAAAAAATAATTTGCATGGTTTTTCATACATAAGGGCTTAAGTAATAATTTTTTTTTATGATTTTGGCACATTAACTGCAAATGCGATAAAATAATAAATATTTGGAAAACGTCTTAATTGCTATCCCGATCTTCATATGCATTTTTCTCACTTTTGCAAAGGGCGACAAAATATAATTTGCGTATCTTATTATACACTAGGGCCTTGGTAATCATTTTTTGTTTTTATGACTTTGGCACATCTACTGCAAATATCAAAAAATAATTCATATTTCGGAAACGTCTTAATTGCTATCCCGATCTTCATATGCATTTTTCTCACTTTTGCAAAGGGTGACAAAACATAATTTGCAATGTTATTATACACTAGGGCCTTGGTAATCATTTTGTGTTTTTATGATTTTGGCACATCTACTGCATTTATCAAAAAATATTTCACATTTTGTCTCTTCCAAAACATTATTTTTACAAACCAGCTGTAGATTTTTTGCTATATTACATGAATAGTAAGTTATGCAATAATCATTTTTAATCCATAAATTCGTAAGAAATATCCTAACGATATTATTATTAAATAAAATTTTAAGTAACCTCATGGTTTTTGCGGTCCTAGTGTACATAAAATTCACTAAAACATGTAAATATTTAAATAGAATTAATATTTTGAGCATTTGGCAACACCGCACAGGCGCAATAATTTTTACTTTTAATGTTCTCATGAAATAGGTCCAGCCAATAACGCATGTACATATTAATACGAACATGTTAATAGCTGGACGTCCAGCTATTGCACGGTTGGTCCGCATAGACATAAGTATATATATATATATATATATATATATATATATATATATATATATATATATATATATATATATATATATATATATATATATATATATATATATAATATATATATATATATATATATATATATATATATATATATATATATATATATATATATATATATATATATATATATATATATCCTTACATATTTCCTTTACCTACCTTTGTCCACCACTCTGAGGAGTAGGCAGATTGAGGCCTTAGAGTGTCCTTACATATTTCCTTTACCCACCTTTGTCCATCACTCTAAGGAGTAGGCAGATTGAGGCCTTAGAGTGTCCTTACATATTTCCTTTACCCACCTTTGTCCACCACTCTAAGGAGTAGGCAGATTGAGGCCTTAGAGTGTCCTTACATATTCCCTTTACCTCTTGAAAATGGCTCCAAAACAGGATCCGAAACGTCGAGTTTCCATAAATTCTGGACGCGGTTTAACCCGAGAACCAAGCATGTCTCACATTAAAGACCGCGGAAATCTTTCTGAACATATATATATATATATATATATATATATATATATATATATATATATATATATATATATATATATATATATATATATATATATATATATATATATATATATAATATAATATAATAAATAATAACACTATGATACCTATCTAGTTTTCTCGTTGCAATGTGATATAGGTTTCTTTTATTAGCAGCTCTATGGAAATTTGTGCCGATACGTCCAGGCCACCCATTAATATGTTAATAAGAAAACACCGTCTAATAATAAGAGACCGAGATAGGCGCTTAGTATCGTTGCCTAAATTTCATGTGAATCTTGAAAACATCAGATCTCGCTCTCTTTCTCTTTTTACAACTACTGCAGCAGTAGTACTGCTATACGATGTGAAGAAAGTCGAGACATATGCATAGCCGTTAGGCGGCAAACAGTGGTGCCTCTCTGCACACTATCCCGCTAGAGTGGATTTGAAGATAATAACCTCTAAAGTCGGGTCTTTAGAGGTCATTTTCCCAAAAATTGTGAAATAGTGATGCGTGGCTCGTGGCTTCGTACTAAATCGTTGTTCAATCGAGCATTGTATTCAGATTCAGACTGAGACAGAATCAGAATTTGGCGCTGTTTTGTGTTTTGTTATAGCTACTAGCTACGACTACACATACGCATGTGTTTTATTTTATGTTAAACTGTGAAATCAAAGGTGAAAAACCTGTATAATAACACACCATGTGTCGGCAGGTAGCTCTACGCTCTCGCTCTATCTATTGTGTTCAGGAAATTTGGAATTCGGTTATTCACTTGATGCCCATAGGCCTATCTATATACTGTTACTGGCGTGGCTACGTGAAACTACAAATCTAGAAACGGATAAGTATTATAATACTTTTTTCCATTTGTTTTCTTAACGTGTAAAATAAGTAACTTTTAGAATTTTATAAATAATGGATTTTCCAATTCATGACATAATTTGTTCGTTAATAGTAAATCCATTTTCTACATGTAAAGATGAGATGAGATATTATGATTCAAGGTCGACCTATACCAGCTATTAACCTTGTGCAACCCGATCATAGACACGGCCAATCTTTTTCGCGATCTTTCAACACGCATTGGTATACTAGTTCCCAGTGGTTATGTGGGAGTTACTATAAACAAAGATTGTTTTGTTGGCCATGTTTGTTGCTTTCTAAGGTGAGAAATAATGTATGGCTCTTGAAGGGTTTTCGGATTTAAAAAATTTATTTGCTAGTATTAAAAAACACGAATTTTCAAAAGAGCATATGAGTAGTTACTTTACTTTCAAACGACTGGAAACGAATACTTCAAATATACGAGATGCTTTGGAAATACACTCCTCTCTATCACTAAAATTATACAACGACGAGGTGAGAAAAAAAATATAAATATATATAAATATAGTTGAATTGTGTGCTGTATAATTGGCCGTACTGTATACAGCACATGACCGGCTACTACTCCACCCAGTTCTTTGCTTTATCTTACACTCAGAGTTCTCTTTAAGTAAGCGATTCCATAAATATTTACCTAATCTGCATTTAACTGCATTTGGGGTGAATATCTACATAACGATGTTATACAACAGCAATTATTAAAGTCGATTACTATGGATAAAGCGGTTCTTATACTATATAGAAAATGGGAAATGTATGTGTTACCGAATCTCGAGAATTCAACTTAAGGCTTGTGGTTGATTAAGACGATACAATACTATGGTACTACACCATGCATTCAATTTTAAACATTAAAGTTTATCTGCATCTACTGCGGCAACCAAATTAGAGCAATTTCTAGCTACGGTATTAACGCATTGCCAAAAGCTCTCTTATATGGTCTTTGAAAATATTACATAGGTATACAGTATCAGGAGAGACCGCTGTCTAACAGCTGTCCAACAGCTGCCCAACAGCTGTCGTGTCAAACTAATCGGTTTAATGACGTTGTTGTGTGTGTTATTACCAACGGCTTGAGAAGCCACTAAAAGCCGCAGTCAAAACGTTTATATCATCCCAGTGCACATACTCTTTCAGAGTCTTATTATGCATTATGATACCATAACCTGAAGTTATGAAAGTAGGACGTGACTTTGCGCCCGCTTATTTTCCTAGAATTGGTATTACTATTTGTTGATATTTGGGAGAACTGTTTCTTAAAATGTCTTCTTGGGGATCGTTCTCTTTTCTGTGAAGACTAGTAGCTCTCATAATAACTGCATAGTCAGGTAAAGCTTGCGAATTTTCATAGCAGCTGTAACAGGTTTTCTCAAACATATTAATTCCCACAGATGATTAGTACCAATTATTACCAAACATAATTTGATAGCTATGTCCATTTTTATCATTTGTGTTTAACAACAAACTTTATAGGTTTGTTGCCAAGCATCCAAGTGGTTTTATCATAAATAACACTATATGTTGTGTCACGTTAATGTTTCTCTGTAAAATATTTATCAACATAGTATTTAACACCAGTAGGATATGAACTTAACATTCGTTCGTGAACTAAACAACTCAATACCAACGTTTTTAGTTAACCGAGATATATAAAGTAATCAAACCTCTTGTGTTAAGTATGTTTAACATAAAATGTTTGTTTTGCCAAAATCCACCACAAAGGAATTTCAACTTTTCAAAACTCATATCGGTAGTTAGATGATCATCATACACAGGACTAATTTCTTATTCAATTCATTGATCGTTGTTACCCTTACTTGGTGAAGTTAGCTTCACATTGAAGCCAAAGAAATTATCTCCAGTCTGTATGTAGGAATTTCACATTGTTTAAATAAAACTATGGTGTAGCATTATCACGCACCAATTGTTTCGGACACAAATAGAAACTGTCAGTATGTCTACCCATACAAAAATACGATTTTATTTTATCTTGCTTATCACAGGCTACATCATCTAATATAAAAATTGAATTGCCCTTTGCATCTGCTGGGTCAAATATTTCTTTGTTTCCACTGTATAGATAGTATCCAACAACGTTTGTAGCACACAACACCTCCTTTAACATGCTATATTTAGGCTGATATATAAAGGCTTTGAGTATACGTATATGTTTTCGATGTTTAAGTGGTGTGGACCACATATCAAACATCTAAGTAAGGTTGGTCAAAGAAGTCCATGTCTTTGCTGTTTGGGTGATGATGATGTGGTAACAACATCATCTATGTTTGTGATTGTTGGCTTTTGCGTGTTTTATAATACACATCGTTAACTAAACTAAAACTTTGTACGACCTCTACATTCTATATAAATACTCAGATATATCATACCTTATTAACAGTATAAATGTTGGTGTGTCAAAGTTAAGGTCTTGTTGACGCAGTCATCAAAAAATTACCTGTTAAGCTGCACGTACCTGGCTATCAGGTCAGAGGTCCAGGCACTAAACTTAAAGAACGTTTCACGAGAGGTGATCAAGGCATCAATAATCCTTGTCTCTCCACAAGTACAATCCAGAGGATTGATATTTTATAATCATGATGTATACCAAAAGTATAATACTTATTAAACTTATAATGTAGTTTAAAATTTTTAAATAAAAGACTTGAACAGTACTATCTGTGTTTCAGTCATTGCGCGTACGTTTGCTTTTAATGGCTCTACGTCAATGGGAATACTTCCACCGTTAGTGTTAAAACCACACTTTGATTAATCTCTCCGCTTGCAAACTTTCACAGATATAACACTATACCAGTGATAGAGCGTGGGTATAATAAGTTTCACCACTTTTCTGCTGTGAGTGGTGAAAAGAATCGACTAGAAATTATTATTCCTGATGGTTCGTATGAATTCAGTGATATCGATAAATACATTCAGAATCAGCATTGCGTCATTAAATTAAACAACAGTACCATGCAGTAGAGAACAACATCGACGTGGTAAAGCTGTTTTCGCTAAAAAGCCAACAACAACACTTTAAAATGTGAGATAACATGTCAGTATGACACAGACTTTTCTATAGATGCTTGAATAGCACCAATATTGGTGTTCTCTAAACAATGTCTTACCGCTAGTAAACTCCATGTTTTCGATTTAGCGATGGAAATTGTGAGAGTAAAGACGATTCGTTTAGAATGTAATATTGTGGATGGTCCTTACCACGACGGCAACTCTACGCATACAGTACATGGGTTTATTCCTATGGTAGATCCAGGTTCTGCAGTTGATATAAAACCATATAGTAAGGTTTTTATGCCTCTTACGACGCGCATTATTTCGCATATAATTAAACAATGTCGATCAGAATTCAGTACCTATGTAACGACACTGAATTCTGATCCTCACTTGAAACGTCAAGTGAGGAGATTATTTTAATAGTAGAATTGCAACAGAGACCACCATATTATGTTGATTATTAATACCAGTAATCAAGCCGCTCCAGCTTCAGTATCTTCGGTACCTGCATCGAAGACGATTCTATCCTGTGACAAAAACGTAGTCGATTTCAGTGCCGACCGTCATAACAATCGACACCCATTTAAAGGGCAACACAAAATCCGAAACATGACTATAGGGGTAAAGTTACGTAAGCAACAACCGAAAAATATAGTTAAAGACCAAAGAAGAAAAACGGACCGTCACTATCGTTCCGACGTTTGTCCTGTATACTGTACGACAAGATATTACCCTATGTTTTTGTAAATCAACATCACCGTGGACTTTTCGGAAACATTTGTTTTTGAACAACTCTGTTTAAATATTTTAAATTTGTAAAACGTCCGAATTTTTCAATGGGAATGTTGAAAGTGATTAAAAACACAAATCTGCTTCTTTATATAACACTTACCTCCTTAATTTCTTCAATAATTCATTTAATTCATTGTTATGCGCGTTATTACCAGCTGCCTAAGAAGCCACAATATGGGCTGTGTGGAGTGGTTAATGTACATGCCAAAATCCAATGTTCTGTTGGAAATGCATCAAGGACGAACCCCGCCCCAAATAATCTGCCCCATTTCCGTCCAGTATCAAATTGCATGATAAACTGTATTATTTCTCGTATGCAGATCATTTGGCGGTGATTGTAAGCGGTGGAAATAAGGGTGACCTACAAAACAATATCAACTGGTCAGTGACAAGGGTGGAGAACTGGATGGCAAATAGTGGACTACATCTTGAGCCTCACAAAACTGAGAGTATAGTGCTAGTGAGACGAAGAACACTGAGAACAGTAACCGTCAAGTTGGGGAATGCAGAAAATTGTGGTCTTATCTCTTTATGGTGTTCAGTAACGTTAACAATGATAGGACGGATACTGGATCCAAAAGTGACGAGAGAAAAAAACGAGCGTGAAGTCTACGGTCGGTTACCTCTAATAGACGCTCATTTGTCACGGTTAGATGCTTGAGATTATCGTTGTGGTATTAAGGGGAAGATAGAGGATTGCGAGGGTGATAAAATAAGTGACATATTTATCTTGACTGCAATGTATGCAAGAACAAGAATATTTTTGATAAACAGACTGTATATATTACATGAATAACTTGCTGAACCATAACCTACTTGTAATATATGTAGTTCATGTTGCAATTGGCTAATGTAAACCTGGTCAATTGCGTAGTTTAGACAGGAGACGGCTGATTTCAAGAACAAGTTCTATTGTTTAAGGGCATATTTAGTGCTATTTTTACCACTACAAAGGCAGAGTTCGTACAGGCTTGTGTAGACAAAGAAAAGCGCAAGCACATTAAATCTATGTTGTAAAAGAAAAATAAATAGGTGAGTTTGTATTCTTTGTTTTAAGCATGCCTACAGCAATTTAAAAAGGTTTGACATAATTTTAAATCCTACAAATTTGTGCAGATTTGAACCTGTGATGAGCACCAATAAGTACAATTTGGAGACTTCGATTCGTCACAATGCAGTTTTATACCTGACGATCGTTTCGCTAACAAACTAACTACTACTGGATAAAATTTAATGTACCATGTTTATTTACATAACGAATTATTGTTAGGCGTCGGTCATTGAACCAAAAATTTATGTACTATGTTTATTCAAACAAGCAATTAAAAGTTAGGCTGTGGTCATTGAATAAAAAATAATGTGCTCTGTTTTTCGTACAAGCAAGTGAAACGTAGGCTTCGCCTCACTGATAAATTAGATTTACTGTCGTTGGAGAAAGTTCAATATAATTGCTCATGCGAGTGAATAAATGTTGTGCCCGTGTCGTTTGAAAAGAAAATAAATGAGGATGAAGAGTAATAGGTAATGCTAGAGAAATGTGTAATATTATGGGTAAGGTGGCTGTACTAAATCATTTATACAAGTATGTATTGTTTTTCAATGGTAGGCCGCCGTGTAGAGTAAATAATATAAATCTAATTATTTTCCACCTCATATTGTTGATGAAAACAAAACTTATTTAATGGTAGAGCAGGTCGAAATGCCTCATAAAATAAATACTAGCAACTATACTTGTAAATGGATTTTATCAGGTAATATGCGTTTATTCCTGATATTCTAGTTACCTGATTCTGATTGTGTTAAAATACTGTAAATAGTAATGAATGTGAGTACCCTTGGAGGTTATGAAATGATTTTCTATGTAAATTTGTAAGTTGTTACAATATTTCTTAAATATGATGTAGATGCAATTGTTCTCAGGCTAACTTTATGAGAATGTAGAATTAATAAGGAGACATGGTATAGGCGAAGTAATATAGAATACACGGCAATATGAACCTTATGTCGTTTTGAGCGTTGCGATATGGAACGTCTGATCACGGACTTTCGCCCCAATTAACCGGCGTTCGCGTGGTTGAGACTGATTGCAGTACCTTTAAAGCTACAGTATATAGCGCACGATGTTATAGAGTGGGGCATACTCGATGATGCAATCATGTATAAATAAAAAATAACATTTTATGTGATTGGAAAGTTGTTGGTGCTTTCCATTTCCAATTTGATATCTACCTTAAATGGATTTTTGGATTCCCTGTACTTGCAATCAAATAAAAACATGGGATATTTTTCAAAACTTTTGTAATCCAAGGTAGGTTGAAGTTGTCTATGAGCGTTGAAACTCAGTCATGTTTCTATATGCCTTGTGTTCGTTGAGAATTTAGTGGAGTCTTATATATCGAATGCCTACATGATCAAAGTTGTTCATGTTTTTCTAACGTTATTCAATCGATCCGTTTGGAATATCACAATTACAAAGCTAGGTCGTTCAGTGTTTGAGGATATTTTGATAAACCACAAGCCTTTCGTTTAATTAATCAGACTTGGTAATTCATACGTTTCCCATTTTCTATATGGTACCTGGATCTTTTTATTTTGGCCAATCGACTGTAATAATTGATTCCGTGTAACTTCGCTGGGGTGGATAAGTTTCACATGCAGCGCCATGTACTCAATGTAACTTCAATGCTTTATCTGCGTCTACTGCCCCAATCAAAATAAAGCAATTTTTTTCGCTCTGGGCTTTAGTTATACGTAGCAGCAATTAACTGAAAAAAACGCTTCTATAGTCTTTGAAAATTTTACACAAGTAGCAAGGAGGTATGCAGTAGCAAATACGGCCATCTTTCAGCATTGTATTGTATGTAGTAGCATGCCAACCAGCTTGAATTAGAGCTCTTGCTCCATCACTGTTTGCTTCCAAAAGTGTTCGAATTGCTGTAACTATACCAGGTTCTCTCACATGTTCAATAATCGGGCTGCTGCATTAGATGTTACCTGTACATCTCCAGTCGTGCTACTCGTCTCAATCCTGCCATTTATTAGTAGAACAGTTGAAGACCAAACGTAAAAAATATATTGTTAGTTGATTGCAGAATCACAGGTATCATTATGGGCAAGCGAACTGGTTTGAGAAGCCTATGTGTGTATTTCTTTTCCTTTGATTGACTCGTCGTGCACAGGGTCAGCGAATATATGTAGTTTGGTTAACATCGGTACCCAATGAATCTAGATACTGCATGTGCTCCCAAGATGGAATCGCCTACGATGGAGGTAGCGAAGATACTGAAGCTGGGGCGGCTTGTTTGCTAATATTTATAATCAATATAATATGGTGGTCTCTGTTTCAATGCCAATATCAGAATGATATCACCTAGAAACGTCACAGGTACTGAATTCTGATCGATAATGTTTATATTTATATGCGAAATAATGCGGGTCGTAAGAGGCATAAAAACCTTATTCTATGGTTTTATATCAACCGCATAACCTGGATCTACCATAGGAGTATACTCATATACTCTATGCGTAGGTTTGCCGTCGTGGTAAGTACCATCCACAATATTACACTCTCAATTTCCACCCGTAAATCGGAAACATAGAGTTTACCAGCCGTAAGACGTTTAGAAAACCCCAATATTGGTGCTATTGAAGCATCGGTTCAAAAGTCTATATGATACTGAGATGGTATCCCACATTTTAAAGTGTTGTTGTTGGCTTTTAGCGAAAACAGGTATACCACGTCGATGTTGTTCTTTACTGCAGGGTACTGAAGTTTATCTTTAATGTAAGAGACAGTGTTCATTCTGAATGTATTTGTCGATATCACTAATTTCATACGAACCATCAGGAATAGTTATTTCTAGTCGACTCTTTTCACCACTCACAGCAGAAAAGTAGTGAATCTTTTTACACCCACGCTCTATATATAGTGTTATATCTGTGAAAGTTTGCAAGCGCGAGCGATTAATCAAAGTGTGGTTCTAACACTAATGGTGGAAATATAGCGTACGCGCAATGACTAAAACACAGATACTACTGTTTAAGTCTCTTATTTAAAAATTGTAAAAATAAGTGACCACATTATAGGTTATATAGTTTTGATATACATCATGATTATACAATATCAATCCTCTAGATCGTGATTGTTGAGAGACAAGCACGATCTAGATTATTGATGCCTTGATTACTCGTGAAACATTCTTTAAGTTTAGTGTCTGGGCCACAAATCTGATAAACAGGTAGGTGCAGCTCAAAAGGTAATTTTTTGATGACTGTGTCAGCAAGACCTACGCCTTGACACACCAACATTTATACTGTTAATAAGGTGTGATATATCTGCGTAATTATATAGGATGTAGCAGTCATACAAAGTTTTAGTTAAGTTAGCGATGCGTATTGTAAAACACGCAAAAGCCCACAGTCACAAACATAGATGATGTTGTTACCACAGCATCATGACCCAAACAGCAAAGACATGGAGTTCTTTTACCAAGTTTCAGTTTCAGTTAGATGTTGATATGTGGTCCAAGTGGTTATGGTTACCAAATATTATGTTAAGTTTGTTGTTTGGTCCAAACGGCTTAAAATTTGAAAACGTATACGTATACTCAAAGCCTTTAAATATCAGCCCAAATATAGCGTCTTAAAGGAGGTGTTGTGTGATACAAAAGTGGTTGGATACTATCTATACAGTGAAGGCGAAGAGATATTAGATCCAGCACATGAAAAGAGCAATTAAATTTTTATATTACATGATACTAATATAAAAATAATAGCCTGTGATAAGCAAGATAAAATAAAATCGTATATTTGTATGTGTAGATATTAAGACATTGACAGTTTCTACTTGTGTCCGAAACAGTTGGTGCGTGATAATGCTGACATCATAGTTTTATTTAAACAAGATGAAATTACTACATACAGACTGGAGATAACTTCTCTGACATTACTGTGAAGCCAGTAGTATGGTACAGTTTCACCAAGTAAGGGCAACAACGATCAATGAATTGAATATGAAATGAGTCTTGTGTATGATGATCCCGATATGAGTTTTTAAAAGTTCAAACTTCTTGGTGGTGGATTTCGGCAAAACACGCATATTATGGTGGCTGTTGTTAAATATACTGATTTAACACAAGGGGTTTGGTCACTTTATATATCTCGGTTAACTGAACAACGTAGGTATTCAGTTGTTCGGTTCGCGAACGAATGTTAAGTTCATATCCTATTGGTGTCAAATACTATGTTGATAAATATTTCGCAGAGAAACATTCACGTGATACAACAACATATAGTGTTATTTATTTCCGAGTTATCGGGCCCTGAACGACAACGCAACACATCCTCATTTTCCAGAAACCCCCGCACGGTGTGGACAGTTGCAATTGCAGTGTGAAAATGAATGAAGCAACTATGTCACTTCATTTTATAAGATATCGCAGCAATGGGGATATCAGAATTTATACCTACCCAACCTCTGACAATGAGAACATAAAAGAGAAACATCGCAACAGCATTATCGAATTTTCCACATTTCGCCCAAAAAAAGGTATAACTTAAAATATATTCCTCAAACCACACCCGACCCCAAGCAGACAAAGTTGCATGCCTAAGGCCGGCCAAGCCGCTTATAGTATCATGCATAAAACTCAAAGGCAAGAACGGAACCCCGTCATTGTTTTTAGTAGCCACTAGAAGAACCCCAAACCTCAACGAATTGACGAAGGTAAAAGACCTTCACAGCATTAGAATAAAATGGGAACCCCTAATGAAGAATCAACAAGTCACGTAATTGTCAAAAATGTTGGCTATGGATCAAGTCAATGCAAACCTAAATCAAGATGCGCAAATGCATCAAGAACCACCACACCGAGGACTGCAAGAAGGTGATATGGAAGTTAAGTGTTGTAACTACCTGTGTCTTCATGCAGATAACTACCGCAGGTGCCCAGTTTACACCAAGTATATGGATCAGTTGGTGAAAACATATCAATAAAACACACAAAACCACATAACAATCTGTACATCTGTCCAACCTAAGACAAATGCTCCAACATCCCACTTGTGGTAATTTGGCACATTAATCAACGGACCAAAAATCCTCAGTAACATATGTGACCTGAACCAAATTCTCACTATGTTCCTGTGACATTACCATGTCAAACTTAGGAAAACTAAGTCCATCAAGTCGCTCAAATTTATCCTTAAAAACAGTCAAATTTAATCTTGGAATGCCTGTGCCATTGAGAACAAATTCAACAAACTCGAAATCTTAACCAAAAAAAAAAAAATCAACGAGATATAATCTGCATACAGGAAACACACCTAACACGAAGAACACCAAAACTCCGATACTACGATCACAATAATCATCCGGTAGAAAAAATTAACACCCTCACAAACGTCTTGTTTGAAACACGCACCATACAAAAACATAACACAAGAGTAATCAATCGTTACAACGAAAACGTACGCCCACTTAACATCGACGATCGAGAATAACATTACGATCTAAACTAACAAAACAAAACACTCATAATAGAGGACTTTAATCCCAAACACAAATTAGAACTGTGTCTATAACGAAGGTAAAGGCCTTAAATTAAACAACTGCATTTTACACAATTCATACACACTCCACTATCCAAATAATGAATTCTTTGCTTACTCAAAAAACACAGCTTCAACACTAGACGGCTGCATCTCAAATAATGTAAATATAAGAGACGGACAACGCTGAATGAACTAGACTCTGATCACCTCCCCATCCTTGTAGAAACCAACACGCAAATCACACCCCCGCACCCATACAAAAAACACAATTTAAAACCAACTGAAAATAGTATAAAAAAATCATAATAAATCCGTACATACAACACGAGACATAGATGACAATATCCGCATTCCCTACCGTCATACACGACAGCTACAAAGATGCATCCAAAATACATCCAAAAACTGACGAACTCTAGAATCGTCATCGATGCAGGTACCGAAGATACTGAAGCCGGAGCTTCTTGATTACTAGTATTTATAATCAACATAATATGGTGGTCTCTGTCTCAATTCCAATATCATAATGTTCTCCTCACATTGAAACGTCACAGGTACTGAATTATGATCGATAATGTTTACATTTATATGCGGAATAACGCGCGTCGTAAGATACATAAAAACCTTACTATATGGTTCTCTTACTGTAACTCTAACTGTATTTATGTTAATATTCTTTTGTGTAAAATGTAGCAGTTCATTGGAAAATAATTATCTCAAATATATCTGTTAATAAATTTATATAAAGGAAATGGTTTGCTTTTTATTTTAGTTGTTAAGACCCCTTCATTGTAACAAGATGTCAGTAAAGAAGATCATATAAGGTATTGTGAGTCGTGCTCGTTACAAGTGAAAAGCAGTGTTCTATGGACATCTGCGCAGTGAAGCCACAAATTAAAACTATGTGAATCGTGGGAAGGTGAAAAAGTGCCTATGCTAAATCAAGCTTTCAAATTAGAATGACAACTTATCATATTAGTCGAAAGGCAGTAACATAGAAGAACTCCGTCGAAACAATGAAAAATGTATTGTTTCAGCTTATTGAAGCTGTTTCAGCTAAACATAATGCAATTAAAATCACTTGGCAATGTTTGGTTTGTATATGTTTCAAAATAAAGAAAAAAAATAAATGAAATCACTCAATAATAAAAACAAAAATGTTACAGTGTAAAATAATTATGCAAATACCTCTCAGGAATTCATCGAGGAAATGTAAAGTTGTAGAATTACAGTTTGCCGAAGGAGTGAGTGGTTGTATGTTGGAACGTCTTTTATGACTGAAGATAAATATTAATAAAAGTATTTTAATATAAAACTGTAGTAAATAAAAGAAGTTTTACTTTTACAACGACTGTTTTATTTAGGTGACAAGTTTACAATTTAAGCAAATTATAGCATACAATTTCTAATACCAGAAATACATTTTCTTTTATAAAATTTAACAGCGTGATACATACATATTGGAGTGTCTGCCACCAACTTCGGCAACCTTCATCGTTTTTCAAATTGATAACATCCTCGCTGTAACCACATTTCAATAACACCTCTTTAATATAACTTTTTATGATAACACCTTTCACATAACCTCTATCTACCGGCTTTTCGATAATATGTTTTTTCTATTATGTTGAGTGATTATTCTAAAGCAACGGTACCACAATCATAATCCATACACTGCTGTGTTCCTTGTAGAAACGTGATTTGTTTAACTATATCTGCACTCAATAAACCTAACGTTTTCGGTGTCTTGAACATATAATGTGCAGATTGATAACCATTATAAATTACTATTTCTCTGGATGCCTACTCTCTCACACAGAAGCATAAACATTCCGTGTGATGAGAAAGTTAGTATTTTTTATTTCCAATTTGATATCCACTGGAGCTGGCTTTATGGAATCGCTGTACCTGGAGCGATCAAATACAAACATGGAATATTTTGTATTTGTCCGAAGTAGGTTTAGGTTCTCTATCATCATACAAACATTCGATTTAATTTACTTGGTTAAAGCTCAAATTCATACCTTCTGTGGAGATTTGTTTTAAGTGAAGTATTATATCTGGAATGTATTTTCCAACGTTATTGTATCGAACCGTTTGAAATCTCATAATAAAAAATCTAGGTCGTTCAGTGTTTGAGGAAGTCTTAATTGACCACGAGCCTTTAGCTGAATTATTGAGATTCGGTAATTCATACATTTCCCATGCTCCATATGGTATAAGAACCTTTTTAACTATAGTAATCGAGTTTAATAATTGCTGTTGGGGTGAAAATGTAGTAAATGTTAAACATTAATGCTTTATCTGCTTCTGCTACGCCAACCAAATTGAGGTAATTTCTGGTTAAACGTATTAACGAATTGCTGAAAATATTACATAGGTATACGGTATTAAGACAAACACCTGTCTAACAGCTGCCCAACACTTGCCCAACAGCTGTTCTGTCAAACTAGTATCTGTCTAACAGCTGTAGTGTTAGACTCACAGCTGTCGTGATAGACAACTAGCAATAGATAGGTAGACGGACAACCAACTCGGAGCTAGTATACCTTAAACCGCAAAACAGTTTGTATCTCTTAGCACAGTAACCAACTAATAAGTGGTTTACATCAGACCAACAACCGACTTGTTTGAAACAAACAACTTGTTTGAAACAAACAACTTGTTTGACCCAAAAATTTTGGCGAGATGGACGTGATGGACAAGAGAAAAATATTAAGAAAAAGATTTTAGTACAGCACACAACAAATCCTGCTGAAAACATTCGAGAGAAACACTAATGTTTATACCTGATAGAACTAGTATTAGCAGTATTAGCAGTGGTGGGGAGGCCAACGCCAAGCAAGTAGGCCACCATGGGCCCTTTGTGCCAACCCCAGCAACCCAGCAACCATGCTCTACTCCTCATCGGTTCCGTAGCCAAACCGCCTCGACCCTCGAGATGAAGGCAGTGACGGTCTTCAATTGGATGGTACTTACCTGATTCCTCTGCAGAGTCCTCGATCCGAACCATTCTGCTCGCAAAAGCCTCGCATTCGCACAGGTAGTGGTAGGACGTTTCCTCATCCTCGCCGCATTCCTGGCAAATGGGATCCCTCTCTACGCCTATCAATGTGAGGTGTCTTCTAAGGGCGCAGTGGCCTGTGAGCACCCCAAGGATGCGGCGAAGCGTAGGTCGACTCCTTCCGAGTAGCCAGACAGTTTTATCTCTGTCCGGCCCCTCCACGAAGTCCCTCGCCTGCTTGCAGCCACCAACCGCCCCCCAGTGCCTCTTCATTTCTTCCTAACAATGATGATGCTTTGTATTACTTATACAAACACCTAGATTTCATTAATGATGAAATTTAACCAGATAAAATGAGATATCCACACATAGAAGGTTTGCTAACATTAGTTTTTATGAAAAGACTTAAGGCATTTACTTATGACAATCTTCAACACTATAGAGATATTCTAGAGTCAAACAGTATTCATAAAGTTAAATACGATCCCAATGGGCGAAGTAACGCTTTCTCGGAAAAGTATTGATATCTAATAAAACGAATGCCAAAGCCTTGAGCGGAATGTTCTCAACTCCTCACCGTTTTAGTTACGACACACCTCTTAACGAAAAACAATAAACCGAACCTAGGATTCAAATTGTAAGTAATAGAAAAATCAGCACCAAGTTGATGATACAAAATAACAACCAAACAAAACATGTATATTGGGATGACATAAATGAGATGGTTGATCGACTTAGACTTTTAGTGAGTTCCCAAATTGCTGGTACTAATGCTCGTAACAACGAAATTCAGTTAATCATTGCGGAACTGAAAGAAGCTGACGTTATCTCCTAGTAAACAGTCTGCGATTTAATTATCACAGTAGAGTCACTACGCATAAAATCAGAGCCAAACCAATGCGATCGCTGCCTAAGGTTTTGTCATTCTTAACTTCCTGCAAGGGCGAGTTTTACTGTGTAAAGTGCGGTCAAAATCACGACACCACTAAATGTAAAAGGGTCAATACAGTCCCTGGCTTTTGCTGTAACTGCAAACGTGAGCACACAGCCAATTATTTAATTACCCAAAATCAGGAAAAACCACGAACACCAAAAAGCCCTGGGTTTCACATGCAAAAGCTACGTTGGTTAATACCACCACTCACAAATCTACCATTTCAACTGCTCCTACTCCCACAAACTCTACTCCCTCGCATCTCACCAGCTTTTTCTAGTAATAACACTACAGTAGACAGGGATTTCCTTGTCTACTGTAGTGTAATTATTTATATTATTATTATCATAGCCCGAAAATGATGCTATTAGGAAAGATAGTCTACAATGCAACACGCGACCCCAAGCAGACGAAGTTGAGGCATGCTTAAGGCCAAGCCGCTTATATAATCATGCATAAAACTCAAAGGCAAGAACGGAACATCGTAATCGTTTTTAGTGGCCACCAGAAGAACCTAAAACCTCAACGAATTAAGCAAGGTAAAAGACCTTTACAGCATTATGATAAAATGGGAACCCCTAATAAAGAAACAACAAGTCACGTAATTGTCCAAAATTTAGTAATGGAACAAGTCAATGCAAACCAACATCAAGATGGATGAAGAACCACCACACCAAGGACTGCAAGAACGTGATATTGAAGTCCAGTGATGTAACTGCCTGGGTCTTCTTGCATGATAACCACCGCAAGTGCCCAGTATACACCAAGTATATGGAACAGTTGGTGAAAACAAATCAATATAACACACAAAACCATCTCACACATTTCCCAAGTCAAACACACAACTCACACATAATCTGATACATCTATCCAACCTAAGACAAATACTCCAACATCCCATATGTGGAAATTTGGCACATTTCTCAACGAACCAAAAATCCTCAGTAACGTATGAGCAAATCCTCATAATGTTTCGTGACATTACCATGCCAAACTTAAAAAAACTATGTATTATCCATCAAGTCGCTAAAATTATCTCTAAAAACAGTAAAAATTTAACCTTGGAATGCCTGTGCCGAACTCGAAATCTCAACCGAAAAAATTCTACCAGATATAATCTGCTCACGGGAAACACAACTAACACGAAAAACACCAAAACTACGATACTACAATAACGATATTCTCCGTAACACACCATATGTATAGTAAACAGCATCTTCCGGTAGCAAAAATTAAAACCATCACAAACGCCTTGTTTGAAACACGCACCATCCAAAAACATAACACACAGTAATCAATTGTTACGACAAAAACGTACTCCCACCTAACATCGACGATCGATAATAACAATACGATCTAAACTCACGAAACACAACACTCATAATAGGGTACTTTAATGCCAAACACAAACTGGAACTGTGTCTATAACGAAGGTACCGGCCTTAATCTAAACAACTGTATTTTACACAATACATACACAGTCCACTATCCAAATAATTAATAGAGCAATTTTGCTTATTCAGACAACACACCTTCAAACTAGAGGTCTGCATTTCAAATAATGGAAAAATAAGAGACGTAAATGCTCAATGAGCTAGACTCAGATAAACTCCCCATCCTTGTAGAAATCAACACAAAAAATCACAACCACCCAAAAATCCCAGAAATCTACTAGCATTTGAAAATTTTTTCAGGCTGCGTTCACCCAATTAAACAGTTTACCTTTGTGTTAGCTAACAGTTTAACAAATTATGTGTTCAGGTGAACGGTGTGTTTGTTTACCTATCACTAATTTAAAGAGTCAAATAAACTTTAACTTCATTAAAAATGTTTATATCGATTAAGTTTAACTCTAAATCCTAAGTATGCATAATACTGACCCTGAGTTTTACTCATTTTTACTTCAGTTTCACTTTTAAAGATGATTCTCTCATAAGTTTGGTATTCGTCAACAATTTCTGCGGAATTTCCGTCATTACTGATATTCCAGAAGCCTCACTGACTCAAAAATTAATGTAACGTATGCTGTTATTTAATAAGGCACCAAGTGATTATTGTTGTATTTTTTCATTCATGCGTTAAATTTAGAGTACTAACCCAAGATAAGATTGGATGTTAGACGGTGCTGTACTATTTGCTTAAATATCAGCCATAGCTTTAGTCACCTCTTCATCATTTTTAGATTTAAGAGGGCGAGTCCACACATACTTTCAAAAACAATTGAGCGAGACAGATGTGATGGACAAGAGAAAAATATTAAGAAAAAGATTTTAGTACAGCACACAACAAATCCTGCTGAAAACATTCGAATATAATGCTTAAACCTGATAGAACTAGTAGTAGTAGTATTAGCAGTGGTGGGGAGTCCAACGCCAAGCAAGTAGGCCACCATGGGCCCTTTTTGCCAACCCCAGCAACCCAGCAACCATGCTCTACTCCTACTCGGTTCCGTCGCCAAACCGCCTCGACCTCGAGATGGAGGCCGTAACGGTCTTCAATTGGACGGTACTTACCTGATTCTTCTGCAGAGTCCTCAATCCGAACAATGCTGCTCGCAAAAGGAGAAATTTTTATATATATATTCTCTTTCAAGATACGTATGACTCTATCCACCATAAGTATATATATGTAATAATTACTCACTATCAGTGCTAGAGTGATTAATGTTGTATTTTTTCATTAATGCGTTAAATTTAGAGTACTAACCCAAAATAAGATTGGATGTTAGACGGTGCTATACTATTAGCTTAAATATCAGCCATAGCTTTAGTCACCTCTACCTCATTTTTAGATTTAAGAGGGCGAGTCCACACATATTTTCAAAAACAATTGATAACCACTAAAGTGTACTTGTAACCAGAGGTTTCTTTGTAGCAGTCTGTATTTCCGGTAAATCAATCTACCACAAATAATTTAAACCCTTGATTATTGTACGTCTACGATTAAAGCTTATTCTTGCAGGTTTATATAATTCGTCAATAATTTGCTTTTTAGTATCGGATGGTTCATATGTTATATCCAGCTGATTCAGTATCTTACTTAGATCTTTATGCTTTGGTATATCAATATCATGCAGCACATGGGAAGTTATATCATTAGTTAACTTTTTCAATTTGTCTTCAAACTCACTTTTAAGAACAGCCAGCTCTGTGAGCCCAATACGATAGCACGGAAAAAACTGGGCTAAATACGAAAAAACATATAATGAGCAAAAAAAAACCTAAAGTAGAAACCACTAATTTTAATAATAAACAAAATTTCGTAATAAATGAACAGAGTAGTATGGAAACAAACCCCATAAAAATTAAAAATTCCAATACAACTAACAATTCTAAAGCAAAAATACCCAATTTGGAAAAATTAAAAACAGTATCAGAGATTAGAGACCAAATAATGTTTTCTCATGAAAGTAAAAAGCGACATTGAACTTTAGATGCGATCTATGCATAAATTAAAGACAAATTCTCTTTCTCAAAGATGAGAAAGGAAATTAAAGATTTAGGACTTGTGAATATTGCAACAAAAAAGAATATAATCTGTTAACATTAAACAAGATAAATAAACAATCAATTTACATTACCTAAATAAATAAAAAACGCGAAAATCGGATCATCAAACGGGGCTGATGCTGCAATCACTGTCAAGATTCAATGATACAGAGAAGAGGATATACCACACACTAAGGCAGTTGGAGTCTAAATTGAAACAAGGTCTGGAAGTCATCAACAACATGAAGCCTTCGTACAAAGCAGTAGATAAGAATTCATTAAAGATTCACATATTGAGTGTTTATCAGATAGCTGATCGATATCTAGATGAACTTACTCATCATTATAGAAGCTTGCTAAACATACAAGCTAACATTTACGACTTTCTTCACATTGATGAAATCATAAACGCGGCAACGAGAAAATTACGACAGCATCTGGAGATTATTTCATACCCGATACTTCGGTCAGAAATTGGTCACAGTGAGAAATATATTAATATGTACTGCTACTTCACAATAACAGATGTAAGGCAATATATTATTTATATATATGTATATATATATATATATATATATATATATATATATATATATATATATATATATATATATATATATATATATATATATATATATATATATATATATATATATATATTTATATATACTAACTATCAAAGGATTTATAACACGACATTTCTGTACTATACAAGAAGAAGGGTTAAGGGCAAAGCCGCAAGGAGACAACCGCATACACGTGTTTCAAGCTTATTAGCCATCACCAGTACGGTATAGCCAGGTGAAGATGGAAACACTCTGGATGAAGATGCAAAAATACATATATATATATATATATATATATATATATATATATATATATATATATATATATATATATATATATATATATATATATATCTATATATCTGTGGTGGAATTTGTCTTTTACTGCGTGGAGAGGGTAGATGGTGGTTTGTATACTACCCAAATCCAAAGTTTTGCATTTGTCTTCAGACAACATTTTAAATTCATCTGATTTTAAATCATTTCTGATGTATATCGCAGCACCATGCTCTTTACATCAGATATGTAAATTCTAACATGGCCAGGTCCCTGAATATCATTCTGCTGAGTTTTCGAAGATTCAACAAGTGGTGTAATCGATGCTTTTAGATAGCACTCATCTTTCATCCTTCAAATGTGACATTAAAGACTAAACATTTTCGAAAATTATAGTCAAGTAAGATGGATAATATTGTATAAAGTTCAGCGTGATTTTTAAGGTGATATTTAATATTAACATAAATACAGTTAGACATATAAGAGAACCAGTTGATATAAATATCGAAAAGTACTTTGATCTGCACAGGTGAGAATCACTTAGTAGGAGCCTTCAGCAGTAAGGTGTCTCACCGTGGGACCATTATCAAACAGAAACATAAGTTTATAACGAACAATATCAGCCTTCATCTAAGTCATGTTGTAAGTAGAAGTTTCAACTAGGTAATCGTTGTGTAGAGGTGTTCTCGGTAAGCCAAACTATTTCATGCAGTCGTCGCTATCGAAATAGGTTCTCACGTCTTTCACATTTGGTCGTTTGTGGACCATAAATCATATTTTGGCTTGGGCTACCAGGATGATGAAACGTTTTTAAGAGGAGGAGCCACTGTTGAGCTTACTGATATCTGTCAGCACTTTGTTTTGGGCGTAGTGTAAACACCCGGACATGTAATATTTAAATGCGTGTGGTGTTGAGTAGAGTCACTTGGACAGTTTGTGCTATACTAACATCTAAAATACTTAGATGACTGGACGGCAACCCTACGCATACAGTTTATGAGTTTACTCCTATGGTAGATCCAGCTTATGCAGTTGATATAAAACCATATAGTAAGGTTTTTATGTATCTTACGACGCGCGTTATTCCGCATATAAATGTAAACATTATCGATCATAATTCAGTACCTGTGACGTTTCAATGTGAGGAGAACATTATGATATTGGAATTGAGACAGAGACCACCATATTATGTTGATTATAAATACTAGTAATCAAGCAGCTCCAGCTTCAGTATCTTCGGTACCTGCATCGATGACGATTCTGGAGTTCGTCAGTTTTTTGATATATTTTGGATGCATCTTTGTAGCTGTCGTGTATGACGGTAGGGAATGCGGATATTGTCATCTATGTCTCGTGTTGTATGTACGAATTTATTATGATTTTTTTATACTATTTCCAGTTGGTTTTAAATTGTGTTTTTTGTATGGGTGCGGGGGTGTGATTTTGCGTGTTGGTTTCTACAAGGATGGGGAGGTGATCAGAGTCTAGTTTATTCAGCGTTGTCCGTCTCTTATATTTACATTATTTGAGATGCAGCCGTCTAGAGTTGAAGCTGTGTTTTAGATCGTAATGTTATTCTCTCGTCGATGTTAAGTGGGGGTACGTTTTTGTTGTAACGATTGATTACTGTTGTGTTATGTTTTTTATGGTGCGTGTTTCGAACAAGACGTTTGTGATGGTGTTAATTTTTTCTACCGGATGATGCTGTTTACATTACATATGGGGTGTTACGGCGATTATTGTTATCGTAGTATCGGAGTTTTGGTGTTCTTCGTGTTAGGTGTGTTTCCTGTATGCAGGTTATATCTGGTTGAATTTTTTTGGTTAAGATTTTGTGTTCGTTGAATTTGTTCTCAATGGCACAGACATTCCAAGATTAAATTTTCCTGTTTTTAAGGATACATTTGAGCGACTTGATGGATAATACTTAGTTTTCCTAAGTTTGACATTGTAATGTCACAGGAACATAATGAGAATTTGGCTCAGGTCACATATGTTACTGAGGATTTTTGGTTCGTTGATTAATGTGCCAAATTACCACAAGTGGGATGTTGGAGCATTTGTCTTAGGTTGGACAGATGTATCAGATTATGTGTGAGTTGTGTGTTTGACTTGGGAAATGTGTGAGATGGTTTTGTGTGTTATATTGATCTGTTTTCACCAACTGATCCATATACTTGGTGTAAACTGGGCACTCGCGGTAGTTATCTGCATGAAGACACGGGAAGTTACAACACTGAACTTCCATATTAACTTCTTGCAGTCTTCGGTGTGGTGGTTCATGATGCATTTGCGCATCTTGATTTAGGTTTGCATTGGCTTGAACCATGGCCAACATTTTTGACAATTACGTGACTTGTTGTTTCTTCATTAGGGGTTCCCATTTTATTCTAATGCTGTGAAGGTCTTTTACCTTCCTCAATTCATTGAGGTTTGGGGTTCTTCTGGTGGCCACTAAAAACGATGGCGAGGTTCCGTTCTTGCCTTTGAGTTTTATGCATGATACTATAAGCCGCTTGGCCTTAGGCATGCAACTTCATCTGCTTGGGGTCGGGTGCTGTTTTGAGGACTATATTTTTAGTTATACCTTTTTTTAGGCGGAATGTGGAAAATTCGATAATGCTGTTGCGATGTTCCTCTTTTATGTTCTTGTTGTCAGAGGTTGAGAAGGTATAAATTCTGATTTCCCCATTGCTGAGATATCTTATAAAATGAAGTGACATAGTTGCTTGATTCATTTTCACACTGCAATTTGAGTTGCAACTGCCCACACCGTGCGGGCGTTTCTGGAAAATCAGGATGTGTTGCGTTGTCGTTCAGGGCCCGATAACTCGGAAATAAATAACACTATATGTTGTTGTATCACGTAAATGTTTCTCTGCGAATTATTTATCAACATAGTATTTGACACCAATAAGATATGAACTTAACATTCGTTCGTGAACCGTACAACTGAATATCTACGTTGTTCAGTTAACCGTGATATATAAAGTGATCAAACCCCTTGTGTTAAATCAGTATCTTTAACAACAGCCACCATAATATGAGTGTTTTGCCGAAATCCACCACAAAGAAGTTTGAACTTTTCAAAACTCATATCGGGAGTTACATGATCATCATACACAAGACTAATTTCATATTCAATTCATTGATCGTTGTTGTCCTTACTTAGTGAAACTGTACCATACTACTGGCTTCACAGTGAGGCCAGAGAAGTGATCTCCAGTCTGTATGTAATAATTTCATCTTGTTTAAATAAAACTATGATGTCAGAATTATCACGCACCAACTGTTTCGGACACAAGTAGAAACTGTCAATGTCTTAATATCTACACATACAAATATACGATTTTATTTTATCTTGCTTATCACAGGCTATATCATCTATATAAAAATTTAATTGCTCTTTTCATGTGCTGGATTTAATATCTCTTCGCTTTCACTGTATAGATAGTATCCAACACCTTTTGTATCACACAACACCTCCTTTAACATGCTATATTTAGGCTCATATATAAAGGCTTTGAGTATACGTATACGTTTTCAAATTTTAAGCCGATGGGGCAAACAACAAATTTAACATAATATTTGTTAACCATAACCACTTGGACCACATATCAAACTTCTAACTGAAACTGAAACTTGGTAAAAGAACTCCATGTCTTTGCTGTTTTGGGTCATGATGTATGTTTGTGACTGTGGGCTTTTGCGTGTTTTACAATACGCATCGTTAACTGAAATAAAACTTTGTACGACTGCTACATCCTATATAATTACGCAGATATATCATACCTTTTTAACAGTAAAAATGTTGGTGTGTCAAGGTGTAGCTCTTGCTGACACAGTCATCAAAAAATTACCTGTTGAGCTGCACGTACCTGGCTATCAGATTTGTGGCCCAGACATTAAACTTAAAGAACGTTTTACGAGTAATCAAGGCATCAATAATCTAGATCGTGCTTGTCTCTCAACAATCACGATCTAGAGGATTGATGTTGTATAATCATGATGTATACCAAAACTATAATACCTATAATGTGGTCACTTATGTTTACAATTTTTAAATAAAAGACTTAAACAGTAGTCTCTGTGTTTCAGCCATTGCGCCTATGCTTGCTTTCAATGGCGCTGGAAATATTTCCACCTTTAGTGTTAAAACCACACTTTCATTAATCGCTCGCGCTTGCAAACTTTTACAGATATAACACTATATATAGAGCGTGGGTGTAAAAAAGTTTCACTACTTTTCTGCCGTGAGTGGTGAAAACAGTCGACTAGAAATAATTATTCCTGATGGTTCGTATGAAATTAGTGATACCGATAAATACATTCAGAATAAACACTGTGTCTTACATTAAAGATAAACACCAGTACCCTGTAGTAGAGAATCACATCGACGTGGTAAAGCTGTTTTCGCTAAAAGCCAACAACAACGCTTATAATGTGAGATACCATGTGAGTATCATATAGACTTTTCTACCGATACTTCAATAGCACCAATATTGGGGTTTTTTAAACGTCTTACCGCTGGTAAACTCTATGTTTCCGATTTACCGGTGGAAATTGTGGGAGTGTAATATTGTGGATGGTACTTACCACGACGGCAAACCTACGCATACAGTATATGAGTATACTCCTATGGTAAATCCAGGTTATGCGGTTGATATAAAACCATATAATAAGGTTTTTATGCCTCTTACGACATTATGGATCAGAATTCAGTACCTGTGACGTTTCAAGGTGATATCATTGTGATATTGGCATTGAGACAGAGACCACCATATTATATTGATTATAAATCAAGCCGCCCCAGCTTCAGTATCTTCGCTACCTCCATCGTAGGCGATTCCATCTTGGGAACAGATGCAGTATCTAGATTCATTGGGTACCGATGTTAAGCAAACTACATATATTCGCTGACCCTGTGCACGGCGAGTCAATCAAATGGAAAGAAATACACAGATAGGCTTCTCAAACCAGTTCGCTTGCCCATAATGATACCTGTGATTCTGCAATCAACTAACAAGATATTTTTTACGTTTGGTCTTCAACTGTTCTACTAATAAATGGCAGTATTGAGACGAGTGGCACGACTGGACATGTACAAGTAACATCTAATCCAGCAGCCCGATTATTGAACATGTGAGAAATCTTGGTATAACAGCAATTCGAACACTTTTGGAAGCAAACAGTGATGAAGCAAGAGCTCTAATTCAAGCCGGTTGGCATGCTACTACATGCAATACAATGCTGAAGGATGGCCGTCTTTGCTACTGCATACCTCCTTGCTACATGTGTAATATTTTCAAAGACTATAGAAGCGTGTTTTTTCAGTTAATTGCTGCTACGTATAACTAAAGCCCAGAGCAAAAAAAATTGCTTTATTTTGATTGGGGCAGTCAACGCAGATAAAGCATTGAAGTTACATTGAGTACATGGCGCTGCATGTGAAACTTATCCACCACAGCGAAGTTACACGGAATCAATTATTACAGTCGATTGCCCAAAATAAAAAGATCCTGGTACCATATTGAAAATGGGAAACGTATGAATTACCAAATCTGATTAATTAAACGAAAGGCTTGTGGTCCATCAAAACATCCTCAAACACTGAACGACATAGCTTTGTTATTGTGATATTCCAAACGGATCGATAGAATAACGTTAGAAAAACATGAACAACTTTGATCATGTAGGCATTCGATATATAACACTCAACTAAATTCTCAACGAATCCCCACAGAAGCCATATAGAAACATGACTGAATTTCAATGCTCATAGACAACTCCAACCTACCTTGGATTACAAAACTTTTGAAAAATATCCCATGTTTTTATTTGATTGCCCCAAGTACAGGGAATCCAAAAATCCATCTAAGGTAGATATCAAATTGGAAATGGAAAGCAACAACAACTTTCCAATCACACAAAATGTTATTTTTTATTTATACATGAATGCATCATCGAGTATGCCCTACTCTACAACATCGTGCGCGATATAATGTAGCTATAAAGGTACCGCAATCAGTCTCAACCACGCGATCGCCGATTAATTGGGGCGAAAGTCCCGTGTGTCAGACGTTGCATATCGCAACGACCAAAACGACATAAGGTTCATATTGCCGTGTATTCTATATTACTTCGCCTATACCATGTCTCCTTATTAATTCTACATTCTCATAAAGTTAGCCTGAAAACAATTGCATCTACATCATATTTATGAAATATTGTAACAACTTACAAATTTACATAGAAAATCATTTCATATCCTACAAGGGTACTTTTTTTTTTTGGTTCCCTCAGGGCTCGTCCGCGGCCTTGTCGCCCCGATAGCACCGCAACCCTTGGTTGATTGTGCATACCCCTAGTCTTACTCCACCCATTCCAAAATCACTGTGCCTTGAACTAGTCTGCACAGCGATTGGTAGGGTGAAGTTTTATATTGCTCTGTCTCCGGTCTAGAGTGACCGTAGATCAGTTGTCTTTTCCGGTCCAGAGCTATACACTCGCACAAGATGTGCTGGGCTGATTCCTCCCCCTCGCCGCAGAGTCTGCATGCGAGGTCCCCTTCGAATCGCCCCATTTTATGTAGGTGTTTCTTGACGGCCATGTGTCCCGTCAAGAGACCTGTTGTGTTTCTGAGCTGTCCTCTGCTAAGGTTTAGCAGCTCCACAGCTCTCTTTGAACTGGGTCCGTCAATTATTTACTTCCCATGTCTGAGCCCTGGACAGTCCGCCCAGTACACCTTGTGTTGGTTTCTGACCCAGGACTTAATGGCTCTCCTGGCAGTACTTACATTCATTACTATTTACAGTATTTTAACATAATCAGAATCAGGGAACTAGAATATCAGGAATAAACGCATATTACCTGATAAAATACATTTACAAGTATAGTTGCTAGTATTTATTTTATGAGGCATTTCGACCTGCTCTACCATTAAATAAGTTTTGTTTTCATCAACAATATGGGGTGGAAAATAATTAGATTTATATTATTTACTTTAAACGGCGGGTTACCATTGAAAAACAATACATACTTGTATAAATGATTTATTACAGCCACCTTACCCATAATATTACACATTTCTCTAGCATTACCTATTCCTCTTCATCCTCATTTATTATTTTTTTCCAACGACACGGGCACAACATTTATTCACTCGCAAGTATATTGAACTTTCTCCAACGATAGTAAATCTAGTTTATCAGCGAGGCGAAGCCTACGATTCACTTGCTTGTACGAAAAACAGAGCACATTACTTTTTTATTCAATGACCAAAGCCTAACTTTTAATTGCTTGTTTGAATAAACATAGTACATAAATTTTTGGTTCAATGACCGACGCGTAACAATAATTCGTTGTGCGAATAAACATGATACATTAAATTTTATCCAGTAGTAGTAAAGCTGATTTTGTTAGCGAAACGATCGTCAGGTATAAAACTGCACTGTGATGAATCGGAATCTCCAAATTGTACTTATTGGTGCTCATCACAGGTTTAAATCTGCACAAATTTGTAGCATTTAAAATTATGTCAAACCTTTTCAAATTGCTGTAGGCATACTTAAAACAAAGAATACTAACCTATTTATTTTTCTTTTACAACATAGATTTAATGTGCCTGCGCTTTTATTTGTCTACACAGGCCTGTACGAACTCTGCCTTTGTAGTGGTAAAAATAGCACTAAATATGCCCTTAAACAATAGAACTTGTTCTTGAAATCAGCCGTCTCCTGTCTAAACTACGCAATTGACCAGGTTTACATTAGCCAATTGCAAAATGAACTACATATATTACAAGTAGGTTATGGTTCAGCAAGTTATTCATGTAATATATACAGTCTGTTTATCAAACACATTCTTGTTCTTGCATACATTACAGTCAAGATAAATATATCACTTATTTTATCACCCTCGCAATCCTCTATCTTCCCCTTAATACCACAACAATAATCTCAAGCATCTAGCCGTGAGAAATGAGCGTCTATTAGAGGTAACCGACCGTAGACTTCACGCTCGTTTTTTTCTCTCGTCACTTTTGGATCCAGTATCCGTCCTCTCAACTACGAAAATTGTATACAGCATCCCGCTCAACTTAATCACCCAAAAATACAGAAAGTAAACGACGATCAATGGATTGCAGTGTTTCCTCAAGAAACTATAGTCAACAAAAAGTGCTCAAATAACAAAGTTACTGTTATCTTAGAAGGTGCATACATAATTGGTATTCCCGAAGATTGCCAGATACAATTTGGACAACAAATTATTCGATCTTACAAGAGCCCTTTGAAACGAATTACACATTTGGAGATTCCAGAAACGAAAATGAATCAACTAAATTTCAAGAAAAAAATAGCGACAATGACACCATTGACATTAGATCCAGTCAACCTTGATGATCTACAGCCCATCTGCATATGCATCATACGAAAGATGCATTACAGACTATAAAATTACCACTATTTCATTCAAGTTTTAGCATATGGTTATCTTATATATCGTATTACTTTTGTTATTATACGATGTTTTGTTTGTACAGATATAGAGACATTATAATGAACCGAGTGCCAAGTGAAGTGTCAACTTCAGAGATAAGGATATTCCCTTAGAAGACATTAACCTGAAAAACTACATTACTAAGACCTATGTTTTCATCTGGGCATGGAGGAATTATGTAATCGACCTGTGTATAAGTATATAGGGATATTTTAAATCTAATTATTAATTTACATTATAGTATAGTTTCTACAATTCTGCATTTCAGCATTTATAAATGTTTCCTTTATAATACGTATATCTAATTTAGTAAGTTTATTTAGATAATGATCTGATGAAATATTATTAATGAACCCTGTGAACTTTAATAATGCAATTTAGAACTTTTTATTGTAAACTCCCACACCAATGACCTGATGTCACATGATTGACATCATACCACCCAAGTAACTAAATATGTGTAGATTTATAATTTTCATCAGTTCTGTCTTAGACTTAGCCTTGTGTCTTTGCAGTTCTCGTATTTTTTAATGAATTGTCGCCCAACAAGCGTTGAATAAATAAATAAATTTAATTTTAAAGCCGTAAACCGGAGTTACAATTTATTTCGCGTGTTAGTTAAAAGACAAAAAAGTTATAGGCATTTCCAAAAAAATTGAGGTTTTCCTCAAAACATCAAAGTCGCGATTTAAAACGTAATTGGCAAAATTTAGGCAAAGAACCTAAGACTAATACGAGTTATGTGAAGAAAATGTCGCTACAACAGTGTTCAACAGATCCTTACGTTTCAGCTTCAACCGTCATTGTCCTTCATTTTACTAAAATATTTCCAGAAAATTCATTTTAAATCTGATCCATTGGCATAGTTCTGGTTAGATTTACGGTCGATGAGTTTTCCCTAATTTTCATAGAAAAATTCGTTAATGAGCGAACTTTTGATTTTTAAAAATATTTAGAATTAGAAATAGTTTCAGTTTTTATCTGTTTACATATACGGTAAAGCTTAATATAATTATTAGTATACAAGATACAAGAAAACGTTGTATCTCTTGAACTGCATCTTATAAAATTATCTCGACAATCACAGGATTGTCCATAAGTCGTTGGTGATACATACAATTTTTATTTTCGAATATCCTTTATGTTATTTCATTTTTGATTTTTTATCAACATATGGAGAATGTTTGTAAGAAAAAATCGAGACGCCGTAAGTGCGTCTTGGTAGCCAATTTTCACTAAATACTTCAAATTTAAATAATTCAATTTGCTATTAACCATAGGTTTGTTGGCTAGGAAACCAGTTTTCTCGAAAATATTTTAAGTTTAATTTCGGAATTTTTTGTACGTTTGCATTAAAGACATATTTGCTTTTTAATAGCAAACATTATTATGAAAATTCACTTCCATAATGCTCTTGCTGCGTCCAGACGTTTATTTCTGTTTTGGAGAATAGTTTATGACTTTTCTTTAGATTTTCTGTATATTTGATCGAAAGAGGGTAATCTTTCTTTCAGTCTTTTGGTTATATTCCTCGTACAATGTTTCATGGGGTTCTAACTTGTTATATGGTGGTCCGTGAAGAAGACAAAAGGGACTACGACCTGTTTTTAATACTCGTGACCCAAAACAAATTTGAAAAAGAAATTTCAATAATTAAGCAAATACATTTACTTGGCTACTCTGTTAAAATAATAAACATAATGATAGAGAGAAAATAAATCAAATTAGCGATTAATTCAATTTATGCAAATACTAGAGACAAAAAGACAACAGTATGTTTCTATAACTTATTTTGCAACCATTTCAGGAAACATTTCAAAAATACCTGTTCAAATACAAACGTAGCTTTTAAATCTTACAACACGACACGTGATTTGTTATTTAAACTGAAATAAAAATTTTGCTTTTTGGCAAAAGCTGGAATTTGCAGCTTGTACACATTGTAACGCAATCTACATCGGGCAAACTTCTAGAAATTTTAACAACCGACACAAAGAACATATGTCTGCATTTAGAAATAACCACGATGACAAATCTACATTTGCAAAACTATTATCGGTACCCAACATAGACAATAACCGCATAAAACCACAACATTTTTGTAATGATAGCGTAAACGACTTTTTTGAAGCCTTAGAAGTAAAAAAGCACATACACGACAATAACTACCTTGTTTTAAATAAGCAAACTGATTTGGTATCCCCTTTCTTGGATATTCTTCTTCCTAATTAAACAAATCAAACAAAATAAATTAAAAATTTTATTTTAACTTGCAAGATAATGAGTTAATGTGTGTCGATATTTTCATTGTGTAGAGTCTGCTAAATTGCTCTTATTGTTTAGTTATTTTATTGTTGTAATAACAATTACAACAATAAAATAATTAAATAATAACAGTAAACAATTATATAACTATAATAACTTACTGTTAGAGTTACTTCTATCTTTATATTAAATATTGACATACATCACGTAGACATTTTGAAGGCGTCGTCCGTAATTTTTGTTTTATTTTATTTTCATTTTGAATAAATTTTTTGATCAATACATAGCAACAGAATTGTATTTGTAGTTGTCGTGATTTCGTATTAATTTAATTTTGTTCTGACTGAGAATGCTGTCAAACAGGGAAACGGGTTACAGAAACTTTGAAGAACATCCTACAACATCTAGAATTCAGAAGGGCAACTTTCTCCAGCTGGCTTGCGCACTGGCACGTCCTTCGTAAATGAAAACCAACAGTGAAGCCATATAAGTAGTTCAGGTCTGTATGTCACTGTACTGCCAACTATGGCAGTAAAAATAAATGAATTTAAAAAAAGTATTATCAATAAAAATCACAAATGTATAGCATATGACGACGACGTAATAGTCTACATAAAACAACACAGATACAGAAAATCTTGGTAAAATAAAATATGTATAAGAAAGAGCCTACGAATGCTAAAATAAACGTGAGCAAATCTAGCTTGTTGTCATTACATGTAATTTTAGGATGGAAGAAGAAGCACACATTTTTGGTCTAATCATAAAGCCAGATTTAAACACAATGATTGAAGCTAACTGGAAAAAACTATAGAAATAGGTTACAAAAATATGCCCTGAAAATCTTAGTGACATGGATTTTATTAAATTAGTTTAGTATTATAAACACGTTTATTATGTCTAAAGTGTGGTATCTTGCACAGATAATTCCGTTAAGTCACAAGAATAGTCAAAGCATTGTACAAATAACTGGAAAAATTTTATGACACGGGTCATTATATAGGGTTTGAAGACCACAACTTTATTTCCAACTCCGAAGAGGGGGGACTTAGACTCATTAAGGTAGAAATTAAATCGACAACACCTTTTTTTACGATATATCTATCATAGTGCTTGGAAGAACAGAGGAAACAAGTTTTAGTTCATCTTTATATGTAATAAAATATTTGAAGGGCCAGAGTCAATCACTATTCATAATTTTAAAAGCATTAAAAGATTTTTACTGCAAACAAATATTGCAACAGTCAATAACATTTGTATAATGCACCGGAAAAAGTAAGGAGTCCAAAATAAAGAATGAAATACAGTGAAATATAGTATGGAAAACACAAGTATGCCAATCGTATCGACTGAGTGGAGAGGGGCAACATTTAAAGCAATCAACATTGTGTATCCTTGTAGAGAAAAATTAGCCAGACACCGAATGGACAACAGTGGCCTCTGTATAAAGTGAGCGATTAAGGATGATCTATACATCTAATAAAATACCGTGGGCAGGCGAGATATGGAAATGAATAGAAATAAAAATGATTGGAAAACATTGCTGATGGGGATAATATTTACTTAATCATAGAGGTTGAGATGGACCAAAAAGATAATCTACTTCGAATGGGCATATTTTCCTGGCTAACTTTCCAGGAAAATCTGCCCGGTCCAAATGGATTAAACTATGCTTTGTTTTAATTAGATAGCCGGATTCCCACGTCCATGTCAGTTCTGCGCTGACTTTTAATAAGAAGCCAGCTCAGAACTGGTATGGACGGGGGAATCCGATTATCTAATTAAAACAAGGCAATGTTTAATCTATGGCCAGATTTTCCTGGCAGATTTTTCTGGAAAATAGATTAAATATTAATTTGTGTAATTAAATTGTCTAATTAATTTGTCTATTAATGTTTAATACATTTGGAATGGCAGATTTTCCTGGCTAATTTTCTAGAATAATCTGCCCGGTACAAATAGATTAAACATTGTTTTGTTTTAATTACTTAGTCGAATTCCCACGTTCATGCCAGTTCTGAGCCGACTTTTAATTAAAAGCCAGCTCAGAACTGGTATGGCCCGGGGAAGCCGACTGGCTAATTAAAACAAAGCAATGTTCAATCAATTTGGAATGGGCAGATTATCCTGACTAATTTTCCAGTTCTGAGCTGGCTTTTATTTAAAAGTCAGCTTAGAACTGGCGTGGACGTAAAAATCCGACTAAGTAATTAAAACAAAACAATGTTTAATCCATTTGTACCGGGCCTTAGCCAGGAAAATCTGCCCTTTCCAAATAGATTAAACATTGCTTTTATTTTAATTAGAAATCGGATTCCCCCGTCCATAACAGTTCTGAACTGCCTTTTAATTAAAAGTCAGCCCAGAACTGGGCATGGCCGTGGGAATCCGACTGTCTAGTAAAACAAAGCAATGTTTAATCTATTTGGACAGGGCAGATTTTCCTGGATAATTTTCCATTGCTTTGTTAGTCTATTTGGACCGACAGATTATCATGCTGACTTATTAATTAATTAAAAGCCAGCTCAGAACTGGTATGGATGGGGGAATCCGATTGTCTAATTTAAACAAAGCATTTTGTAATCTATGGGCAGATTTTCCTGGAAAATTAGGCAGAAAAATCTGCCATTCCAAATAGATTAAACATTAATTTGTCTAATTAATTTGTCTAATTAATGTTTAATCAATTTGGAATGTCAGATTTTCCTGGGTAATTTTCCAGAAAAAGCTGCCATGAAAATCTGCCCATTCCAAATAGATTAAACATTGCTTTTTTTAAATTAGACAGTCGGATTCCCCGTCCATACCAATTCTGAATGACTTTTAATTAAATGTCAGCATGAAAATCTCCCGGTCCAAATAGATTAAACATTGCTTTGTTTTAATTAGATAGTCGGATTCACAGGTCCATGTCAGTTCTGAGCTGATTTTTAATTAAAAGCCAGCTGAGAACTGGCATGGACCGAAGAATCCGACTGGCTAATTAAAACAAAGCAATGTTTAATCAATTTGGAATGGGCAGATTTTCGTGGCTAATTTTCCAGGAAAATCTGTCCGGACCAAATAGATTAAACATTGCTTTGTTTGAATTAGATAGTCGGATTCCCACGTCCATGCCAGTTCTGAGCTGTTATTTTGTTATTAATTGATGAAATACCTGAAATTCAAACTGCGGCGTCTTGTTGGGATTTTCCACTATTGGCTGTTTTCTCGTTATACCTGCTAATTGCCTTGCTTGAAGTTCTTCAGCAGTTATCTTGGTAAATATACAGCCTCCATAAAACTTTTACTTATGTTCTGGGTTTTCTCTAACTTTTTAAACGTTTTTACTAAACTGCACGCTGCTAGCTTCTTGCCTGGTTTAGGTTTTTCTTAACAGTCCAGTTCTTATTACTCCTGGATATCATCATACATTTCTTTTGGTTATTATGTCCAAAGCACACACTGCTTTTCACTTGTAACGAGCACGATTCACAATACTTCATATGATTTTATTTGTGACAATGAAGGTTGCTTAGCTACTAAATTAAAAAACAACATTTTCTGGTATATACCTTTACTAACAGATATATTTGAGATATTTATTTTCCAATGAACTGTTACACTTAACACAAAAGTATATTAACATATTTGTTATTATTATACAGTTAGACATATAAGAGAACCAGTTGATATACATATCAAAATGTACTTGGATGTGCACAGATGGAAATCAGTTAGTATGAGCCTTCACCAATCAGGTGTCTCTCAAACAGAAAGATAAGTTTATACAAACCATATCAGCCTTGATTTTGGTAATGTTTCAACTAGGTGATCGTTGTGTAGAGGTATTGTTGCTAAGCCAGACCATTTCATGCAGTCGTCGCTATCGAAATAGGTTCTCACTTCTCTCACATTTGGTGGTCGAAGTTCTCTAAAATCAGGACCGTCGTTTTCATTCATATGACACATCATGTTTATACAATCACAATCAACTTTCATGTTTTCATCAAGCATCTTTTACGTTTCGACTTTGACCGAGCTTACTAATGTTACATTGGCTGTTAAGTAGATTTTGTTGTTCCATTTCTTCCTCTTTCTACCAACCGCTCTCATTGGTTGTATTTTTCTGCTCGGTTGCTGTGCCAACTTTCAAAATCTATTATAATCATTTTAAGACTCCATAAATATATGTCTCCATTGGTCCATCAATTTCTGTAGTGATATTTTGCTACTTCTGGTAAATATTCTTTAGAATAGCTTAGTTAAAGATAACTCTGAGGCGTAATGAGTGTAAGATAACGCAAAGAACTGGGTGGGGCAGTACGGCCAAGTATACAGCACACAATTCAACTATATTTTTACTGTAAAAGTCTTCACCTTCAGATTGGCGTTCATCTATATAAGCGTGCTCTTTTATTTCCAACAGGAACTGTCTTAAGTTAGACTCGCTCACATCGTTAGTTCTTGTTTGATGAGTTTGTTTGCGTATCGTTTGTCGGTGGGGTTTCTGATGTGTAGCTAGTGTACGTATTGAATATTTTTCAAGTATAATTTCTTTGATACTGGACGGAAATGGGGCAGATTCCTTGGGGCGAGGTTCGTCCTTGATGCATTTCCAACAGAACATTATATTTTGGCATGTAGATTAACCAGCCCACACAGCCCATATTGTGGCTTCTTAGGCAGCTGGTAATAACACGCATAACAATGAATTAAACGAATTATTGAAGAAATGAGGGAGGTAAGTGTTATATAAAGAAGCAGATTTGTGTTTTTAATCAGTTTCAACATTCCTATTGAAAAATTCGGACGTTCTACAAATTTAAAACATTTCAACAGAGTTGTTCAAAAACAAATGTTTCCGAAAAGTCCATGGTGATGTTGATTTACAAGATCATAGGTTAATATCTTGTCGTACAGTATACAGGACAAACGTCGGAACGATAGTGACGGTCCGTTTTTCTTCTTCTTTGGTCTTTAACTATATTTTTCGGTTGTTGCTTACGTAACTTTACCCCTGTAGTCATGTTTCGGATTTTGTGTTGCCCTTTAAATGGGTGTCGATTGTTATGACGGTCCGCACTGAAATCGACTACGTTTTTGTTACGCGGCGCTGTTGACGTAGGTCACTCTCAACTAATCCGGCCCCGACATTCGTGCCGGACAACATCTATCTATAAAGGCATACCGCAATGACCACACCACTTCCAGAGGTGGCACGGCCTTGTATGCTTAAACAAATATTGACCACCTTCTTCTTGTTCTTCTCAGTTCGTAGTTAAGCGTAGTTCACAATGCAGCCGCCGCCAAGTCAGCGCCCAGGTGAGACTCCACCTACTTTGTTGTCCCTAAAACATCCTATATGCGGCACCTGCAACGAACGTTTATACGTTTTGCTCCTCCATTATTATTATGCCCTCTGAAGTGTGTCGATCGAAATGACATGCCCTTCTTGTGTGTTATTGTGTTTGCCAATTTCAGTAGTTCGAAATATAGTGAAGACCCAGCGCCAACCTACTTTGTAGTCCCTAAAACATCGTATAGGCGGCACTCCCAGGGAACGTTATACGACTTAGTGGTAATTTCGCACAGACGTTACTCCGCTTCTCACGGCGGAGCGTCTATTACAGGTAACCAACCGTAGACTTCACGCTTGTTTTTTCTCTCGCACTTGTGGATCCTGTATCCGCCCTACCCGGGAATGTTATGGTTAACGTGGCTGTACTAAATCATTTATACAAATATGTTATGTTTTTCAATGGTAACCGGCCGTGTAGAGAAAATAATATAAATCTAATTATTTTTCACCCCATATTGTTGATGAAAACAATACTGATTTAATGGTAGAGCAGGTCGAAATGCCTCATAAAATAAATACTTGCAACTATATTTGTAAATGGATTTTAACAGGTAATATGCACTTATTCCTGATATTCTAGTTCCCTGATTCTGATTATGCTAAAATACTGTAAATAATAATGAATGTAAGTAGGACATGAAATGATTTTCTGTGTACATTTGTAAGTTGTTAGAATATTTTATTAAATATGATGTATATGCCATTGTTGTTAGGTAATTTATGAGAATGTTTAATAAGGAGACATGGTATAGGCGAAGTCATATAGAATACACTGCAATATGAACCTAATGTCGTTTTCAGTGTTGCGAAAGCAACGTCTGATACACGGGACTTTCGCCTCAATTAACCGGCGTGCGCGTCTCTAGCATTGAGAAGGTGTATGAGCATCATATAAAAGCAAGGGCATTTCGTATGAAAAATTAGACAGAGTCTCCCTATTCTACCTCGCTACATCTGTCTCAAATTCGCGCTCATTGCCACCCCGTTCTCTTGTTTGTCGTCAGTACATTGCCCTTGTGAAAAAGTTGCTCTTTCCACATTTCCTACGTCTGCCCACACCAGGTCCGTGGTGCCGTGGAATCCACAATTTTGAAAGTTAGCATTTATTACTGACCCCGTTCTCTCATTTATTTTATTTTTACTGTCACGTGAAAACACCAGGTATTTACATTTTTCGTCATTACATTACCGTTGTTTCCACAGTTCCTACGTCTGCCCTGGTGCCGTGGAATCCACAATTTTGCAAATAAGCATTTATTACTGACCCCGTTCTATTATTGATTTTATTTTACTGCCAGGTGAAGAATATTAGGTCTTTACATTTGTCATTACACACTAGTGTGTAAGTCTTTTATTTAAACATTTTAAACATAAGTGACCACAATTATTATACTTTTGGTATACATCATGATTATTCAATATAGTATGGTTTTTAAGATAACACAACAATTCAATTGGTGGCTTCCATAGAGTCAAACTACACAGCTGTATCACCGCGTTTCCTAACTGCAACCCAATAACTGCCAGGCTCTTTGTTTGCTAATTCATGACGAATGATTCAGTTTTACGTGGTCCAGTTGATGGTAAAGTGTCTTGCATCTAAAATAGTAGATTTTCATTTTATCAAAAAATTTCACAAGATCTACATATGTTAGAGGTAAACAACATATACGTTTTTTGGTTTATGTAAATACAACCCATAACCGCTTCGTTGTTTCTTTATATACAAACCATTACCTCGCTGACCAACAGCAATAGCCTTCATCGTGTAGTTATCAGGTTCTGATTCTTCCAATTTTTGTTTGGCTGATTTAGCATCGTTGAGAGCTTTAGCAATATCTGCAGCATCGCCCCCAGAGCACCTATTGCTGACGGAACACAAAAACATAGAGGTAGTAGTGGAAAGATACCTTCACTTTTCGGTATGGGATAACTCGAGGTGTCTTGGCTTTCTTACGGCCACCAAAATTTTCAATCACTTCTCTCGTTAGATGCAGTAAATTGTTCACAGATGGAACCTCCTTACCAACTTTTATAGAGCCTTGCTTTAAATTTAGTATGTTCTCGAATGGTTTTTTACCCTTGCACTTTACTTTTTTACTGCTACGTTTACTTTTGGTGATTGTCTTTGATTTCCCACCCATACCAAGTTTCTTTTAACTTTCATAGTGTTTGTCACACCCCAAGCAGCTAACTATTCACTAAATATAGCATGTTAAAGGAGATGTTGTATGCTACAAAAGTGAAAACGAAGGGATATTAGATACAGCAGATGCAAAGAGCAATTCAATTTTTGATGATGTAGCCTGTGATAAGCAAGACAACACAAAATCGTATTTTTGAATGAGTCGACATAAAAATAATGACAGTTTCTACTTGTGTTAGACATATGGAAAAATTTCGATACAGTTGCTTGATTATGACTGCAGGTAGTAAACATATGTGGTTTAAACTCACAATGCTCAGTTTAGAAACCACTATAAATCTCAAATTCTTTAGGTGTAAATTCAGGCAATCAAAAACCCTGAGTATCGACGACTACGCACCTCATCTTGAGAGCGATTGCAGTAACCTTATAGCTACATTATATAGCTCACGATATTGGAGAGTGGGGCACACTCAATGATGCAATCATGTATAATGAAAAAATAACATTTTGCGTGATTGGCAAGTTGTTGGTGCTTTCCATTTCCAATTTTATATCTACCATAGATGGATTTTCAGATTCCCTATACTTGGAGCAATCAAATACAAACATGGGATGTTTTGCGAAAGTTTTGTAATCCAAGGTAGGTTGGAGTTCTCTACCAACATATGCGCGTTGAAATTAAGTGCTGTTTCTATATGCCTTCTGTGGGGATTCGTTGAGAATTTAAGTGGAATCTTATATATCGAATGCCTGCATCATCAAAATTTTTAACGTTATTCTATCGATCCGTTTGGAATATCACAATAACAAAGCTAGGTCATTCAGTGTTTGAGAATGTTTTGATTGACCACAAGCCTTTCGTAGGATTATGCAGATTTGGTAATTCATATGTTTCCCATTTTCTATATGGTACCAGGATATTTTTATTTAGAGCAATAGACTGTAAAATTGTTTCTGTATAACTTCGCTGGGATGGATAAGTTTCACCTGCAGTGTTATGTAAGTTTAATGCCTTATTGCGTCGACTGCTCCAATCAAAATAAAGCAATTTGTTTCGCTCTGAGCTTTAGTTATCCATGGCAGCAACTAGCTGAAAAAACACCCGTCTATAATCTTTGAAAATATTACACAAGTAGCAAGGAGGTATGCAGAAGTAAAAACGGCCATTCTTCAGGATTGTATTGTATGAAGTAGGGTGCCAGCCGGCTTGAATTATAGCTCTTGTTTCATTACTGTTTGCTTCCAAAAGTGTTCGAATTGCTGAACTATACCACCATTTGTCACATGTTCCATAATCGGGCTACTGCATTAGATATTACTTGTACATCTCCAATCGTGCCACTCGTCCTAATACTGCCATTTATAAGTATAACAGCTGAGGATAAATCGTAAAAAATATCTTGTTTTTTGATTGCAAACTCACTGGGCAAACAAACTGGTTTGAGAAGCCTATTTGTGTATTTCGTTTCCTTTGATTGCTTCGCCGTGCACAGGGTGTGCACAGTAGTTTGCTTAACATTGTAACCCAATTAATCTTGTTACTGCATGTGCGCCCAAAATAGAATCGTCTTCGATGCAGGTAGCGAAGATACTGAAGCTGGGGCGGCTTGCTACTAGTATTTATAATCAACATAATATGGTGGTCTCTGTCTCAATTCCAATATCACAATTATCTCCTCACCTTGAAACGTCACAGGTACTGAATTCTGATCGATAATGTTTACGTTTATATGCGAAATAATGCGGGTCGTAAGAGGCATAAAAATCTTACTATATGGTTTTATATCAACCGCATAACCTGGAACTACCAGACGAGTAAACTCATATACTGTATGCGTAGGTTTGCTGTCCTGGTATGAACTATCCACAATATTACACTCTCACAATATCCACCGATAAATCGATAACATGGAATTACCAGCGGTAAGACGTTTAGAAACCCCAATATTGGTGCCATTGAATCATCGGTAGAAAAGTCTATATGATACTGACATGTTATCTCACATTTTAAAGTGTTGTTGTTGGCATATAGCGAAAACAGCTTTACCACGTCGATGTTGTTCTCTACTGCAGGGTACTGATGTGTATCTTTAATGTAAGACGCAATCCTCATTCTGAATTCATTTCTCGATATCACTGATTTGTTACGAACCATCAGGAATAATTATTTCTAGTCGACGCTTTTCACCACTCACATCAGAAAATCAGTTAAACTTATTACACCCACGCTCTACGTCTGGTATAGGGTTATATCTGTGAAGGTTTGCAAGCGCGAGCGATGAATCAAAGTGTGGTTTTAACACTAACGGTGGAAATATTCCCATCGACGTAGAGCCATTGAAAGCAAGCGTACACGCAATGACTGAAACTTAGATACTACTGTTTAAGTTTTTTATTTAAAAATTTTAACCAACTCGAAATCTTTACCGAAAAAATTGAACCAGATATACTCTGCATACAGGAAACACACCTAACACGAAGAACACCAAAACTCCGATACTACGATCACGATAATCTCCGTAACACCCCATATGTAATGTAAACAGCATCTTTCGGTAGCAAAACTTAACTCCATCACAAACGCCTTGTTCGAAACACGCACCATACAAAAACATAACACAGCAGTAACCAATTATTACAACAAAAACGTACGCCAACCTAACATGGACAATCGAGAATAACAATACGATCTAAACTCACAAAACAAAACACTCATAATAGAGGACTTTAATGCCAAACACACATTGGAACTGTGTCTATAACGAAGGTAACGGCCTTAAACTAAACAACTGTATTTTACAGAATACATACACACTCCACTATCCAAATAATTCATATAACCATTTTGCTTACTCTGACAACACACCTTCAACAATACACGTCTGCATCTCAAATAATGTAAATATAAGAGACGTATAACGCTCAATGAACTAGACTCAGATAACGTCCCCATCCTTGTAGAAATCAGCACGCAAAATCACACCCCCGCACCCATACAAGAAACACAATTTAAACCAACTGGTAACAGTATAAAAAAATCATAATAAACCCGTACATACAACACGAGATATAGATGACAATATCTGAATTGTCCAAAGTCATACAAGACAGCTACAAAGATGCATCACACAAAATACATCCAAAAACTCACAAACTCTAATTCACACCTGAAACATTGGAGCTGATTACACAAAAACGAACACAATTCTTTCCGGAGAGGCGGGAATGCCGATACAATAGATATGTGTATTTCTTTCCCTTTGATTGACTCGTCGTGCACAGGGTCTGCGAATATATGTATTTCCTTAACATCCTAACCCAATGAATTTAGATACTGCATGTGCTCACAGGATAGAATCGTCTTCGATGCAGGTACCGAAGATACTGAAGCTGGAGCGGCTTGATTACTAGTATCAACATAATATGGTGGTCTCTGTTTCAATTCTACTATTACAATAATCTCCTTACATTGAACGACATAGGTACTGAATTCTGATCGTCAATGTTTACATTTATATGCGAAATAATGCGCGTCGTAAGGGGCATAAAAACCTTACTATATGGTTTTATATCAACTGCATAACCTGGATCTACCATAGGAATAAACTCATATACTGTATGCGTAGAGTTGCCGTCGTGGTAAGGACAATCCACAATATTACATTCTAAACGAATGTCTTTACTCTCACAATTTCCACCGCTAAATCGGAAACATGGAGTTTAATAGCGGTAAGACGTTCTTTAGAAAACACCAATATTGGTGCTATTCAAGCATCTATAGAAAAGTCTGTGTCATAGTGACATGTTATCTCACATTTTAAAGTGTTGTTGTTGGCTTTTTAGCGAAAACAGCTTTACCACGTCGATGTTGTTATCTACTGCAGGGTACTGTTGTTTAATATAATGGCGCAATTCTGATTCTGAATGTATTTATCGATATCACTGAACCATCAGGAATAATTATTTCTAGTCGGTTCTTTTCACCACTCACAGCAGAAAAGTGGTGAAACTTATTATACCCACGGTCTATGTCTAGTATAGTGTTATATCTGTGAAAGTTTGCAAGCGGAGAGATTAATCAAAGTGTGGTTTTAACACTAACGGTGGAAATATTCCCATTGACGTAGAGCCATTGAAAGCAAACGTACGCGCAATGACTGAAACACAGATAGTACTGTTCAAGTGTTTTATTTAAAAATTTTAAACATAAGTGACTACATTATAAGTATTATACTTTTGGTATACATCATGATTATAAAATATCAATCCTCTGGATTGTACTTGTCGAGAGACAAGGATTATTGATGGCCTTGATCACCTCTCGTAAAACGTTCTTTAAGTTTATTGCCTGGACCTTTGACCTGATAGCCAGGTACGTGCAGCTTAACAGGTAATTTTTTGATAACTGCGTCAACAAGACCTTCACCTTGACACACCAACATTTATACTGTTAATGAGGTATGATATATCTGAGTATTTATATAGAATGTAGAGGTCGTACAAAGTTTTAGTTTAGTTAACGATGTGTATTGTAAAACACGCAAAAGCCAACAATCACAAACATAGATGATGTTGTTACCACATCATCATCACCCAAACAGCAAAGACATGGACTTCTTTGACCAACCTCAGTTAAATGTTTGATATGTGGTCCACACCACTTAAAATTTGAAAACATATACGTATACTCAAAGCCTTTATAATCAGCCTAAATAAGGAGGTGTTGTGTGCTACAAACGTTGTTGGATACTATCTATACAGTGAAAACAGAGAAATAGTTGACGCAGCAGATGCAAATGGCAATTCAATTTTTATATTAGATGATGTAGCCTGTGATAAGCAAGATAAAATAAAATCGTATTTTTGTATGGGTAGACATACTGACAGTTTCTATTTGTGTCCGAAACAATTGGTGCGTGATAATGCACCATAGTTTTATTTAAACAAGGTGAAATTACTACATACAGACTAGAGATAATTTCTTTGGCTTCAATGTGAAGCTAACTTCAGGTATGGTACAGTTTAACCAAGTGAGGGTAACAACGATCAATGAATTGAATAAGAAATTAGTCCTGTGTATGATGATCATCTAACTACCGATATGAGTTTTGTAAAGTTGAAATTCCTTTATGGTGGATTTTAGCAAAACAAACATTTTATGTTAAAGATACTGAACACAAGAGGTTTGATCACTTTATATATCTCGGTTAACTGAAAAACGTTGGTATTCAGTTGTTCAGTTCACGAACGAATGTTAAGTTCATATCCTACTGGTGTTAAATACTATGTTGATAAATATTTCACAGAGAAACATTAACGTGACACAACATATAGTATTATTTATGATAAAACCACTTGGATGCTTGGCAACAAACCTATGAAATTTGTTGTTAAACATAGATGATAAAAATGGACATAGCTATCAAATTATGTTTGGTAATAATTGGTACTAATCATTGGGGGAATTAATATGTTTGGGAAAACGTGTTACGGCTGCTATGGAAAATTCGCAAGCTTTACCTGATTATGCAGTTATTATGAGAGCTTCACAGAAAAGAGAACGATCCCCAAGAAGACTTTTTAAGAAACAGTTCTTCCAAATATCAACAAATAGTAATACCAATTCTAGGAAAATAAGCGGGCGCAAAGTCTCGTCCTACTTTCATAACTTCAGGTTATGGTATCATGATGCATAATAAGACTCTGAAAGAGTATGTGCACTGGGATGATATAAACGTGTTGACTGCGGCTTTTAGTAGCTTCTCAAGCCGCTGGTAATAACACACACAACAACGTAATTAAACCGATTAGTTTGACACGACAGCTGTTGGGCAGCTGTTGGACAGCTGTTAGACAGCGGTGTCTCCTGATACTGTATACCTATGTAATATTTTCAAAGACTATATAAGAGGAGCTTTTGGCAATGCGTTAATACCGTAGCTAGAAATTGATCTAATTTGGTTGCCGCAGCAGATGCAGATAAACTTTAATGTTTAAAATTGAATGCATTGTACTACATACTCACCCCAACGATGTTATACAACAGCAATTATTAAAGTCGATTACTATGGATAAAGCGGTTCTTATACCATATAGAAAATGGGAAATGTATGTATTACCGAATCTCGATAATTCAACTTAAGACTTTTGGTTTATTAAGACGATACAATAACGTTAGAAAATACATTCGAGATTCAAGACTTCACTTAAATTATAAGCACATCCTCACAGGTATGAATCTGAACTTTAACCAAGTAAGTTACATCGAGCGTTCGTATGTTGGTATATAATCAACACCTACTTTGAATTACAACGCTTTTATAAAATATCCCATGTTTGTATTTGATAGCTCCAGATACAACGATTCCATAAAGCCAGCTCTGGTGGATATCAAATTGGAAATAAAAATACTAACAACTTTCTCGATCACACGAAATGTTATTGTGTAATTTACGTGAGAGCGACGTCCAGTACGCCCCAGTCTCCAACATCGTGCGTTATATAATGTAAATCTTCATTGCCATACATAGTTTTTAGATGAGGTTTATCATACACAATGCCTCTGTGTAACAGAGTAGCCACCCAAAGAATTAGTAATTTATAATAATTATCAATCTGCACACAATATGTTTAAGACACCGAAACCGCTAGGTTATTAAATGCAGATTTAGTTAAATATAAAGTTACTACAAACAACACAGAAGTGTTTGGATTATGACTGGGTAACGTTACTTTAGAAGAATTACCCAACATAATAGAAAAACATATTATTGAAAAGCCGGTAGATAGAGTTTACGCGAAAGGTGTTATTAAAGGTATATTAAAGAGGTGTTATTGAAATGTGATTACAGCGGGGATTTTATCAATTTTAAAAAAGATGACGATTGCCGAAATTGTAGCATATATGTGTATGTATAACGCTGTTAAATTTGATAAAAGAAAATGTATTTGCGGTATTACAAATTGTATGCTATTATTTACTTAAATTGTAAAGTAGTTACATAAATAAAAGAACCATTGTAAAAGTAAATGTATTTATTAGTTTTGTTTTAAAATATATATCCAGTCCAGTCATCTACATTCACAAAAGACATCAACCCACTCAAGCCTTCTGCAAACTTATAGATATTTTCATAATTAGTAGAAACTGTAACATTTTTTTATTGAATGATTACATTTGTTTTCTTTCTTTAATTTATCACATTTGGTGGTCGATGTTATCTAACATTGTTGTTTTCATTCACATGACACACCATGTTGATACAATCACATTCAACTTTCATGTTTACACCAACTATCTTTTACGTTTAGACTTTGACCGAGCTTACCGATGTTATATTGGCTGTTAAGTAGATTCTGTTGTTCCATTTCTTCCTCTTTCCACAAGCCGCTCTTACTGGTTGTATTTTTTAGCTCGGTTGCTGTGTCAACTTTCAAAATCTCTTATAATCATTTTAAGACTCCATAAATTTATATCTCCATTGGTTCATCTATTTCTGTATTGATATTTTACTACTTCTGGTAAACATTTATAGAATGGCTTACTTAAAGAGAACCCTGAGTGTAAGATAAAGCATAGAACTGGGTGGAGTAGTAGCCGGTCATGTGCTGTATACAGTACGGCCAAGTAGACAGCACACAATTCAACTATATTTTTGCTGTAATAGTCTTCACCTTCGGATTGTCGTTCATCTATATAAGCGTGCTCTTTTATTTCCAACAGCAACTGTCTTAAGTCAGACTCGCTCACTTCGTTAGTTCTTGTTTGATGAGTTTGTTTGCTTCTCGTTTGTCGGTGGGGTTTCTGATGCGTAGAGCTAGTATACGCATTCAATTTTTTTCAAGTATAATTTCCTTGATACTGGACGGAAATGGGGGCAGATTCCTTGGGGTGAGGTTCGTCCTTGATGCATGTGCACAGAACATTGTATTTTGGACTGTAGATCGACCACCTCTCTAGGTCTGGGATGCCGCGGATAACCGGAATATTCTGGCTTCATAGGCAGGTGGTAATAACGCGCATAACATTGAAATTAAATGAATTATTGAATAAATGAAGTAAGTAAGTGTTATATAAAGAAGCAGATTTGTGTTGTTAATTACTTTTAACATGCCAAACGAAGAACTCGGAAGTTCTACAAATTTAAAACATCTAAACAGAGTTGTTCAAAGACAAATGTTTCCGAAAAGTCCGTGGTGATGTTGACTTATAAGAACATAGGTTAAGTAAGAACCTATTGAACCTTCAGATTGTGTGATTAACAAAAATTTCGATTATTGAAAAATTGCATTAAGCCTGCAAATCATTTTGTTTTAACTAGTGTTACGTAAACATCAATTACTCTCGAAAAGTATATCAAGGAGTACATATACATCAAATAGCGTATACTCGTAACGCAAATAAATGAAGACTTTGCTGATTTGGATTTTGTTGATACCACAATATCTATCCAAAAAGACTATACATATCTGCCATTCTTAAAACTCAAGGGTAATATGAAATAAACGTTTGCTAATAAAGACGATTTAAATCAAAAGATGTAATCAGTATTTCCTCCGAAGATTCTCAGGAAAACTTGATACTTCTCAGTGCAGCTGTTATTACCAACATTGTTGCAAGTAAATCAGCACCAGTGAAGTTACTTAGTGATATGAATGATGCTATAGGCCAATAGTACACATTATTACCATCCCTATTTCAGATTGGATGTAGGTATATTTTAATTTACAAGCACGATTTGGTTCCTTTAAAGTTATAAGTAGCTCCTGATCAAAAAAAGAAACTAATCAAACTAGGACACCATGCAGTGGATGTCGGGTTAACAGATAGTATCATGGATGACTCTTTATTCAGGTTATCTGAAAAATTTACTCATTTTTAATTTGTAACTACCTTTGTGTCACAAAATAAATTGGATGGCAATTTTAAACATGATATTATACAACATGTGCATGTTCAAAACAAATCCCATTACATAATTCCAATATTTGTCGGAATAGAAGACTGCTCGATTGATGTTATTGGAGTTTCCACAGAAAACAGAATGAAAAAGTCATAAAGAACTTAATGCCTGGAAGGCGCAATAGCAAAATTATGACGTGATGGGCAGGGGAGAAATATTAAGAAAAAGATATTAGTACAACACACAACAAATCTTGCTGAAAACATTCGAAAGAAACACTTACTGCTTAAACCTGATTGAACTGACAATGATGAAGCTTTTCATTACTTATACAAACACCTAGACTTCAATAATGATGAACTTTAACTATATAAAGTGAAATATCCACAAATAGAAGGTTTGCTAAAACTAGTTTTTAGTAAAGCTTAACAATCTTCAATACTATAGAGATATTCTAGCCAAACAGTGCTCATAAAGTTAAATAAGATCCCAATGGGGCGAACTAAAGCTTCCTCGGAAAAGTATCGATGAAAGGAATGACAAATACTTGAGCAGAACGTCCTCAACTTCTCACCGTTTTGGTTACGACAAACCTCTTAACGAAAAACAGCAGACCGAACCAAGAATTCAGAATGTAAATAATAGAAAAATCAGCACCAACAACTAGATGATACAAAATAACAAACAAACAAACAATATATATTGGGATGACATAAATGAGATGGTTGATGGACTTAGACATTTAGTGGCTTCTCAAGTTGCTGGTAATAATGCTCATAACAACGAAATTCAATTGATCATTGCAGAACTGAAAGAAGTTGATGTTATCGCCTAGTAAATATCAGTGGCGGCTCGTGCCGGATTCGCTTGGGTAAGCGACAGTGCCGCGAATTCTGAATTGCAAAGCATATTCCGCTTAAATATTTTATAAAAATAAAACAAATGTCTGCGTGTTTCTATTTAAATTTGTATTACTTCAAAATAGTTAATTTACGCGACGTAGGCCTCCTCCTCCCCTCACAGCCTAACCATAACCCTACCTCGTTTGAAAATTACAGTTGCTTTTTATAAATTAAATTTATACGTCTGTCTTTTATTAATGAGAATTTATTTATTATATTATTCGCAAATTCATCTGAATCTTTATCTTGGAGAAAACATAACAACTCTTTTTCTATCGAAATAAGTGCAAGAGTTGATAAGCGGTCATTCTTCATCGAATTTCTGCTGTAAGTTTTAATACGCTTTAAACAAGAAAAATGTCTTTCAACTGAGGTACTTGTTTCTGGAATCGTCGCGATTAAAAAAAATAGTTTATAAGCCTCGGTAAATATGTTTCGAAAATCATTAACCACAAAATTATTAAAAATTGCTCCTACATTTAGTTTTTCAAATTGTTCGTCGTAATATAGCTCGTTTATCAGTTTCTGTTTATCGAACGTATTTTTATAAAAGCTGGTTAAGTAGTTATTGGATCAGTTGGAAAATCCTTACGGTATTCTTTAAATTTTGATAAATCAGCTAGAGAAAGAAATAATAGTTGTGACATATCTGCAAATCTGACTTCTATTTGAGTTGTAATATTATCTATTACTTCATAAAACAAAATACGCAAAGATGTTTTTACATCGTCTAAAGCAGTTTCAGATAATTTGCGTCTCTTGTGTGGTGGTTCAAGATTAGTGGTGATTTTTAGTCCCGCTTTTTCGAATAATTTATCAAAGGTTGACTTATTTCTCAAGGATTTGATACGATCCCTGGCCAAAAAGATTTGATTTTTGCAATAATTTATGTTTAATGACTTTTTTTGAAGTATATCAAATAATAAATCTGTAATGTCAAAAATGGTTTTATAAACCGTGGTTAAAAATGCAAACTCTAAATCGTTCATAAATCTAAGAAAACCTATCGCCCCATTTATGGACTCCGGACGTCAATAATTTTTTGAAAAACAATTTTTAGACCCTCCCATTCAGAGTCCAAAACATGAATAATCTTAGAGCGTGAACTATCTAGTTTCATAAGAAGACGGAATTCTTTTTCCTACTCTCGAATCTAGTATAAACGTTCGTTTTGCAGACTGCTGAAAAAAGCCTGGGATTGAAGTTGCACTTGCAAAGAAAATACAACAATTTTTTATATTCTTTGCCGTTTTGCAATACTAAATTTAATCTATGCGCGCTACAATGGGTGAATAAAGCTGAAGAAGCATCATCTTTAATTTTTTTGCAAGCCGTTCAAAGAACCTGACATGACATTGGCGCCGTCATAGCATTGCCCAACTAATTTATTTGTAAAATCGAAAGGATTTAGAACGGATGTTATTAAAACATACATGCATCAGCTGTTCTCTCTTCACTTACATCATAAAAGCCTAGAAATCTCTCTTTTATCTCGCCAAATTTATTTACATATATATCTAACTGAAATCGCACACTGAGATTTTTCTAAAATATCTGTGGTATCATCTGCCTGCACTGCAAAAAATAAAGATTCTCTGATTTCCTGATGTATAGTTTCCATAAGATGTTCCGAAATACAAACAATGAAGTCGTTTTGAATGGTTTTGGAAAAGCCAGAAAATATATTTGAAATTTTTCTTAAATGTTTTTGCATTTAAATATCACTTTTTACGAATAAATTGAATTTTTCGCGAAAATTCCCCGCATTAAAGGAGTCGGTTTTTTCGTTATGCCCCCTAAATGATAATTCCTGTTTTGCTAAAAAGCATGTAATGTCTATCAAATAAAACAGTAATTTCCGAATTTTTCTCACCTCGTCGTTGTATAATTTTAGTAATGGAGAGGGGTGTATTTCCAAAGCATCTCGTATATTTGAAGTATTCGTTTCCAGTCGTTTTAAACTAAGATAACTACTTATGAGTAGTGCTCTTTTGAAAATTCGTGTTTTTTAATACTAGCAGATAAATTTTTTAAATCCGAAAACCCCTTCAAGACCCATACATTATTTCTCACCTTAGAAAGCAACAAACATGGCCAACAAAACAATCTTTGTTTATAGTAACTCCCACATAACCACTGGGAACTAGTATACCAATGCGTGTTGAAAGATCGCGAAAAAGATTGGCCGTGTTTATGATCGGGTTGCACAACGTTAATAGCTGGTATAGGTCGACGTTGAATCATAATATCTCTACGATCATCATTTACTATTAACGAACAAATTATGTCATGAATTGGATTGAATTGATTGAATCCATTATTTATAAAATTCTAAAAGTTACTCATTTTACACGTTAAGAAAACAAATGGAAAAAGAATTATAATACTTATCCGTTTCTAGCTTTGTAGTTTCACGTAGCCACGCCAGTCACAGTATATAGATAAGCCTATGGGCATCAAATGAATAACCGAATTCCAAATTTACTGAACACAATAGGTAGAGCGAGAGCGTAGAGCTACCTGCCGACACCTGTTGTGTTATTATACAGGTTTTTCACCGTCGATTTCACAGTTTAACATAACATAAAACACATGCGTATCCGTAGTCGTAGCTAGTAGCTATAACAAAACACAAAACTGCGCCAAATTCTGATTCTGTCTCTGTCTGAATCTGAATACAATGCTCGATTGAACAACGATTAAGTACGAAACCACGAGCCACGAATCACTATTTCACCATTTTTGGAAAAATGACCTCTAAAGACCCGACTTTAGAGGTTATTATCTCCAAATCCACTCTAGCGAGATAGTGGTGCAGAGAGGCATCAGTGTTTGTCGCCTAACGGCTATGCATATGTCTCGACTTTCTTCACATCGTACAGCAGTACTACTGCTGTAGTAATTGTAAAAAGAGAGAGAGAGCGAGATCTGATGTTTTCAAGATTCACATGAAATTTAGGCAAAGATACTAAGCGCCTACCTCGGTCTCTTATTATTAGACGGTGTTTTCTTATTAACATATTAATGGGTGGCCTGGACGTATCGGCACAAATTTCCATAGAGCTGCTAATAAAAGAAACCTATATCACATTGCAACGAGAAAACTAGATAGGTATCATAGTGTTATTATTTATATATATATATATATATATATATATATATATATATATATATATATATATATATATATATATATATATATATATATATATATATATATATATATATATATATATACCTTGCCTACCCCGACCAGCCGCCACTGGTAAATATAGATATATACCATACATGCCTGCCTATTGCTTAGTATAAAAATGTATATCCATTAAATATATTCGATACCTTAATTATACCGAATGAAGTCAAAATCATTGTACCCGGCACTCAAAATATGATCAAAAGTGAATGTGAACCTAGTAAATGACATAAACTAGGTGGCTTAAATGTAGATAAGCTAGAGATTTATAAAACTAAAATAATGAAGGACCAGAGGCTACTATGAAGACAAGTGTACTTGGACTACTCAAATCACTACAATATATTAAAAAAAACCTGACTTGCACTAACCTAGTTTTATGTCGTCAGAAGATATATAATTTTAAATATCGACAACTCTGCTTATATTCTTGTGCAGGTGGTCACTAACGATTAAGGGTGGTTCAACAACACAAAAATTAACACATTTCGATCGGCGGAAATACCTAAATTATTGCATTATCTAACGAAGGACTACTGCCGCTCTTTCTTGTAATAAGACCCTCCTTTCGGTGCTCCTTTCAGACAAAAAATAATAATGCAAAGCGCATCTACAATATCTGGATTTAGGAAGGATAAAGGAATTTCTAAAGTTCTTCCAAAGCAGAAAAGTGAAGAAGTTCTGAAAAGTGAAATTAATTAATGCATTTGCTAACAGGCCTTAAAAATCACGCTGAACTTTATACAATATTATCCATCTTACTTGACTAAAATTTTCGAAAATGTTTAGTCTTTAAAGTCACATTTGAAGGATATTATTGCAGATGAGTGCTATCTAAAAGCATCGATTACACTACTTGTTGAATCTTCGACAACTCAGCAGAATGATATTCAGATACCTGGCCATGTTAGAATTTACATATCTTGTGTAAAGAGCAGGGTGCTGCGATATACATCAGAAATGATTTAAAATCAGATGAATTTAAAATGTTGTCTGAAGACAAATGCGAAACTTTGGATTTGGGTAGTATACAAACCACCATCTACCCTCTCCACGCAGTTAAAGACAATTTCCACCACATGTATTTTTGCATCTTCATCCTTCTTCTTGTATAGTACAGAAATGCCGTGTTATAAATCCTTTTATAGTATATATATATATATATATATATATATATATATATATATATATATATATATATATATATATATATATATATATATATATATATATATATATATATATATAATATATTGCGTTACATCTGTTATTGTAAAGTAGCTGTACATATTAATATATTTCTCACTGTGACCAATTTCTGACCGAAGTATCGGGTATGAAATAATCTCCTGATGCTGTCGTAGTTTTCTCGTTGCTGCGTTTATGATTTGATCACTGTGAAGAAAGTCGTAAATGTTAACTTGTATGTTAAGCAAGCTTCTATAATGAGTAAGTTCATCTAGATATCGATCAGCTATCTGATAAACACTCAATATGTGAATCTTTAATGAATTCTTATCTACTGCTTTGTACGAAGGCTTCATGTTGTTGATGGCTTCCAGACCTTGTTTCAATTTTGACTCAAACTGCCTTAGTGTGTGGTATATCCTCTTCTCTGTATCATTGAATCTTGATAGTGATTGCAGCACCAGCCCCGTTTAATGATCCGATTTTCACGTTTTTTATTTATTTGGGTAATATAAATTGATTTGTTATTTAATTTGTTTAATGTAAACAGATTATATTCTTTTTTGTTGCAATATTCACAAGTCCTGATATAATTTTTAATTTCCTTTCTCATCTTTGAAAAAGAGAATTTTTCTTTCATTCAACTTTAGATGAGACCTACATAGGTCCTAGACCTACATAAGTCTCATCTAAAGTTCGATGTCGCTTTTTAGTTTTATGAGAAACATTATTTGGTCTCTAATGTCTCATGCTGTTTTTAATTTTTTCCAAATTGGGTATTTTTGCTTTAGAATTATTAGTTGTATTGGAATTTTTAATTTTTATGGGGTTTGTTTCCATACTACTCTGTTTATTTATTGCGAAATTTTGTTTATTATTAAAATTAGTTGTTTCTACTTTAGTTTTTTTTGTGCTCATTACCTATGTTTTTTCGTATTTAACCCAGTTTTTTTCGTGTTATCGTACTGGGCTAACAGAGCTAGCTGTTCTTAAAAGTGAGTTTGAAAACAAATTGAAAAATTTAACCAATGATACAACTTCCCATGTGCTGCATGATATTGATATACCAAAGAATAAAGATCAAAGTAAGATACTGAATCAGCTGGATATAACATATGAACCATCTAATACTAAAAAGCAAATTATTGACGAATTATATGAACCTGCAAGAATAAGTTTTAGACGTAGACGTACAATAATCAAAGGTTTAAATGATTTGTGGAAGATTGATTGAGCTCAATTACAGACTGCTACAAAAAAAGCTCTGGTTACAAGTACAGTTTAGTGGTTATCAATTGTTTTTGAAAGTATGTGTGGACTCGCCCACTTAAATCTAAAAATAATGAAGAGGTGACTAAAGCTATGGCTGATATTTAAGCAGTACAGCACCGTCTAACATCCAATCTTATCTTGGGTTAGTACTCTGAATTTAACGCAATAATGAAAAAATACAACATTAATCACTATAGCACTGATAGTGAGTAATTATTACATATATTCCACTTATGGTGGATAGAGTCAAACGTATCTTGAAAGAGACTATATATAAAAATTTCTCCTTTTGCGAGCAGAATTGTTCGGATCGAGGACTCTGCAGAGGAATCAGGTAAGTACCGTCCAATTGAAGACCGTTACGATTTCGAGTTCGGCACAGGCATTCCAAGATTAAATTTTACTGTTTTTGGGGATAAATTTTAGCGACTTGATGGATAATACTTAGTTTTTTAAAGTTTGACATGGTAATGTCACGAAACATTATGAGGATTTGGCTCAGGTCGCAATGTTACTGAGGATTTTTGGTTCGTTGAGAAATGTGCCAAATTGCCACATATGTTGGATGTTGGAGTATTTTTCTTAGGTTGGATATATGTATCAGATTATGTGTGAGTTGTGTGTTTGACTTGGGAAAGGTGTGAGATGGTTTTGTGTTATATTGATTTGTTTTCACCAAATGTTCCATATACTTGATGTATACTGGGCACTTGCGGTAGTTATCGTGCAAGAAGACCTAGGCAGTTACATCACTGGACTTCAATATCACGTTCTTGCAGTTCTTGGTGTGGTGGTTCTTCATCTATCTTGATGTAGGTTTGCATTGTCTTGTTCCATGATCAAAATTTTTGACAATTACGTGACTTGTTGTTTCTTCATTAGAGGTTCCCATTTTATTCTAATGCTGTAAAGGTCTTTTACCTTGCTTAATTCGTTGAGGTTTTAGGTTCTTCTGGTGGCCACTAAAAACGATTACGATGTTCCGTTCTTGCCTTTGAGTTTTATGCATGATTATATAAGCGGCTTGGCCTTAAGCATGCCTCAACTTCGTCTGCTTGGGGTCGCGTGCTGCATTGTAGACTATCTTTCCTAATAGCATCATTATCGGGTTATGATAATAATGATATAATAAGTACACTACAGTAGACAAGGAAATTTCTGTCTACTGTAGTGTTATGACTAGAAAAAGCTGGTGAGATGCGAGGGAGTAGAGTTTGTGGGAGAAGAAGCAGTTGGAATGGTAGATTTGTCGGTGGTGGTATTAGCCAACGTAGCTTTTGCATGTGAAACCCAGGGATTTTTGGTGTTCGTGGTTTTTCCTGATTTTGGGTAATTAAATAATTGGCTGTGTGCTCACGTTTGCAGTTACAGCAAAATCCAGGGACTGTATTGACCCTTTTACATTTAGCGGTCTCGTGGTTTCGACCGCAGTTAACACAGCAAAATTCGCCCTTGCAGGAAGTTAAGAATGACCAAACCTTTGGCAGCGATCGCATTGGTTTGGCTCTGATTTTATGCGTAGTGACTCTACTGTGATAATTATATCGCAGACTGTTTACTAGGCGATAACGTCAGCTTCTTTCAGTTCCGCAATGATTAACTGAATTTCGTTGTTATGAGCATTAGTACCAGCAATTTGAGAAGTCACTAAAAGTCTAAGTCGATCAAACATCTCATTTATGTCATCCCAATATACATATTTTGTTTAGTTGTTATTTTGTATCATTAAGTTGTTGGTGCTGATTTTTCTATTACTTACATTCTGAATCCTAGGTTCGGTCTATTGTTTTTCGTTAAGAGGTGTGTCGTAACTAAAACGGTGAGGAGTTGAGGACACTCCGCTTAAGGATTTGTCATTGGTTTTATTAGAGATCAATACTTTTCCGAGAAAGCGTTAGTTCGCCCATTGGGATCGTATTTAACTTTATGAATACTGTTTGACTCTAGAATATCTCTATAGTGTTGAAGATTGTCATAAGTAAATGCCTTAAGTCTTTTCATCAAAACTAATTTTAGCAAACCTTCTATGTGTGGACATCTCATTTTAACTGGTTAAATTTCATCATTAATGAAATCTAGGTGTTTGTATAAGTAATACAAAGCATCATCATTGTTAGGATGAAATGAAGAGGCACTGGGGGGCGGTTGGTGGCTGCAAGCAGGCGAGGGACTTCGTGGAGGAGTCGACCTACGCTTCGCCGCATCCTTGGGGTGTTCACAGGCCACTGCGCCCTAAGTAGATACCTCACATTAATAGGCGTAGAAAGGGATCCCATTTGCCAGGAATGTGGCGAGGATGAGGAAACGTCCTACAACTACCTGTGCGAATGCGAGGCTTTTGCGAGCAGAATGGTTCGGATCGAGGACTCTGCAGAGGAATCAGGTAAGTACCATCCAATTGAAGACCGTCACGGCCTTCATCTCGAGGTCGAGGCAGTTTGGCGACGGAACCGAGGAGGAGTAGAGCATGGTTGCTGGGTTGCTGGGGTTGGTACAAAGGGCCCATGGTGGCCTACTTGCTTGGCGTTGGCCTCCCCACCACTGCTAATACTACTACTACTACTAGTTCTATTAGGTTTAGCATTAGTGTTTCTCCCGAATATTTTCAGCAGGATTTGTTGTGTGCTGTACTAAAATCTTTTTCTTAATATTTTTCTCTTGTCCCTCACGTCCATCTCGCCAAAATTTTTGCGTCAAACAAGTTGTTTGTTTCAAACAAGTCGGTTGTTGGTCTGATGTAAACCACTTATTAGTTGGTTACTGTGCTAAGAGATACAAACTGTTTGGCGGTTTAAGGTATACTAGCTCCGAGTTGGTTGTCCGTCTACCTATCTATTGTTAGTTGTCTATCACGACAGCTGTTGGGCAGCTGTGTGTCTAACACTACAGCTGTTAGATAGATACTAGTTTGACAGAACAGCTGTTGGGCAACTGTTGGGCAGCTGTTTGTCTTAATACCGTATACCTATGTAATATTTTCAAAGAGTATATAAGAAAGCTTTTCAGCAATTCGTTAATACGTTTTACTAGAAATTACCCCAATTTGGTTGGAGCAGCAGAAGCAGATAAAGCATTAATGTTTAACATTTACTACATTTTCACTCCAACGATGTTATACAACAGCAATTACTAAAGTCGATTACTATGGTTGAAAAGGTTCTTATACCATATAGAGAATGGGAAATGTATGAATTACCAAATCTCAATAATTCAGCTAAAGGCTCGTGGTCAATTAAGACTTCCTCAAACACTGAACGACCTAGATTTTTTATGATTACTATGGTTAAAAAGGTTCTTATACCATATAGAGAATGGGAAATGTATGAATTAACGAATCTCAATAATTCAGCTAAAGGCTTGTTGTCAATTAAGACTTCATCAAACACTGAACGACCTAGATTTTTTAATATGAGATTTCAAACGGTTCGATACAATAATGTTAGAAAATACATTCCAGATATAATACTTCACTTAAATTCTAATCAAATCCCCACAGAAGGTATGAATTTGAACTTTAACCAAGTAAATTAAATCGAATGTTTGTATGATGGTAGAGAACCTAAACCTACTTCGGATTAGAAGCCCTATACAAATTATACCATGTTTGTATTTGATTGCTCGAGGTACAGCGATTTCATAAAGCCAGCTCGAATGGATATCAAATTCGTAAATAAAAAATACTAACAACTTTATCGATCACACGGAATGTTTAGGCTTCTGTATGAGAGAGTAGGCATCCAGGGAAATAGTAATTTATAATGGTTATCAATCTGCACATTATATGTTCAAGACACCGAAAACGTTAGGTTTGTTGAGTGCCGATATAGTTAAACAAATCAAGTTTTTACAAGGGACACAGCACTGTATGGATTATGATTGTGGTACCGTTACTTTAGAAGAATCACCCAACATAATAGAAAAAACAAATTATCGAAGAGCGGGTAGATAGAGGTTACGTGAAAGGTGTCATAAAAAGTTATATTAAAGAGGTGTTATTGAAATGTGGTTACAGCGAGAATGTTATCAATTTGAAAAATGATGAAGGTTGCCGAAGCTGGTGGCAGACAGTCCAATATGTGTGTATCACGCTGTTAAATTTTATAAAAGAAAATGTATTAGAAATTGTATGCTATAATTTGCTTAAATTGTAAACTTGTCACCTAAATAAAACAGCCGTTGTAAAAGTAAAACTTTTTTTATTTACTACAGTTTTATTTTAAAATACCTTTATTAATATTTATCTTCAGCCATAAAAGACGTTTCAACATCCAACCACTCACTCCTTCGGCAAACTGTAATTCTGCAACTCTAAATTTCCTCGATGAATTCCTGAGAGGTATTTGCATAATTATTTGACACTGTAACATTTTTGTTTTTATTATTGAATGATTTAATTTATTTTTATTCTTTATTTTTAAACATATACAAACCAAACAATGCCAAGTGATTTTAGTTGCAATATGTTTAGCTGAAACAGCTTCAATAAGCTGAAACAATACATTTTTTATTGTTTCCACGGAGTTCTTCTATGTTACTGCCTTTCGGACTAATATGATAAGTAGTCATTCTATTTTGAAAGCTTGAGATAGCATAGGCACTTTTTCAACTTCCCACGATTCACATACTTTTAATTTGTGGCTTCACTGCGCAGATGTCCATAGAACACTGCTTTTCACTTGTAACGAGCAAGACTCACAATACCTCATATGATCTTCTTTGCTGACATCTTGTCACAATGAAGGAGTCTTAACCACTAAAATAAAAAGCAAACCATTTCCTTTATGTAAATTTATTAACAGATATATTTGAGATAATTATTTTCCAATGAACTGCTACAGTTTACACAAAAGAATATTAACGTAAATACAGTTAGACTTATAAGAGAACCAGTTGATATAAATATCGAAAAGGACTTTGATCTGCACAGATGAGAATCAGTTAGTAGGAGCCTTCACCAGTAAGGTGTCTCACCGTGGGACCATTATCAAACAGAAACATAAGTTTATAACGAACAATATCAGCCTTGATCTTGGTCATGTTGTAAGTAAAAGTTTCAACTAGGTAATCGTTGTGTAGAGGTGTTCTTGGTAAGCCAGACTATTTCATGCAGTCGTCGCTATCGAAATAGGTTCTCACGTCTTTCACATTTGCTCGTTTGTGGACCATAAATCATATTTTGGCATAGGGCTACCAGGATGATGAAACGTTTTTAAGAGGAGGAGCCACTGTTGAGTTTACTGGTATCTGTCAGCACTTTGTTTTGGGCGTAGTGTAAACACCCGGACATGTAATATTTAAATGCGTGTGGTGTTGAGTAGAGTTATTATCACTTGGCGAGTTTGTGCAATACTAACATCTAAAATACTTAGATGACTGGACGGCAACCCTACGCATACAGTTGACGAGTTTACTCATATGGTAGATCCAGGTTATGCAGTTGATAAAAAACCATATAGTAAGGTTTTTAAGTATCTTACGACGCGCATTATTCCGCATATAAATGTAAACATTATCGATCATAATTCAGTACCTGTGACGTTTCAATGTGAGGAAAACATTATGATATTGGAATTGAGACACAGACTACCATATTATGTTGATTATAAATACTAGTAATCAAGCCGCTCCAGCTTCAGTATCTTGGGTAGCTGCATCGATGACGATTCTATCTTGAGAGCACATGCAGTATCTAGATTAATTGGGTTACGATGTTAAGAAAACTACACATACTCGCAGACCCTGTGCACGACGAATCAATCAAAGGGAAAGAAATACACACATAGGCTTGGCATCTCTATTGTATCGGCATTCCCGCCTCTCCTGAAAGAATTGTGTTCGTTTTTGGGGTTTTTGTGTAATAAGGTTTCGGGTGCGAATCAGAGTTCGTCAGTTTTTGGTTTTTTTTTTGTACTGCATCTTTGTAGCTGTCGTGTATGACGGTGGGGAATGCGGATATTGTTATCTATGTCTCGTGTTGTGTGTACGGGTTTATTATGATTTTTTTATACTATCCAGTTGGTTTTGAATTGTGTTTTTTGTATGGGTGAGGGAGTGTGATTTTGCGTGTTGGTTTCTACAAGGATGGGGAGGTGATCTGAGTCTAGTTAATTCAGCGTTTTACGTCTCTTATATTCACATTATTTGAGATGCAGCCGTCTAGTGTTGAAGATGTGTTGTCTGAGTAAGCAAAAAGTTAATTGTTTGGATAGTGGAGTGTGTATGAATTGTGTAAAATGCAGTTGTTTAATTTAAGGCCTTTACCTTCGTTATAGACACAGTTCTAATTTGTGTTTGGGATTAAAGTCCTCTATTATGAGTGTTTTGTTTTGTGAGTTTAAATCGTAATGTTATTCTAGATCGTCGATGTTAAGTGGGCGTACGTTTTTGTTGTAACGATTGATTACTGTTGTGTTATGTTTTTTTATGGTGCGTGTTTCGAACAAGACGTTTGTGATGGTGTTAATTTTTTCTACCGGATGATGCTGTTTACATTACATATGGGGTGTTACGGCGATTATTGTTATCGTAGTATCAGAGTTTTGGTGTTCTTCGTGTTAGGTGTCTTTCCTGTATGCAGATTATATCTGGTTGAATTTTTTTGGTTAAAATTTCGAGTTCGATGAATTTGTTCTCAGTGGCACAGGCATTCCAAGATTAAATTTGACTGTTTTTAAGGATAAATTTGAGCGAGTTGATGGATAATACTTTTTTTTCCTACGTTTGATATGGTAATGTCACAGGAACATAGTGAGAATCTGGCCCAGGTCACATATGTTACTGAGGATTTTTGGTTCGTTCATTAATGTGCCAAATTACCACAAGTGGGATGTTGGAGCATTGGTCTTAGGTTGGACAGATGTATCAGATTATGTGTGAGTTGTGTGTTTGACTTGGGAAATGTGTGAGATGGTTTTGTGTGTTATATTGATATGTTTTCACCAACTGATCCATATACTTGGTGTAAACTGGGCACTCGCGGTAGTTATCTGCATGAAGACACAGGAAGTTACAACACTTAACTTCCATATCACCTTCTTGCAGTCCTCGGTGTGGTAGTTCTTGATGCATTTGCGCATCTTGATTTAGGTTTGCATTGACTGATCCATGGCCAACATTTTTGACAATTACGTGACTTGTTGTTTTTTCATTGGGGGTTCCCATTTTATTCTAATGCTGTGAAGGTCTTTTACCTTCCTCAATTCGTTGAGGTTTGGGGTTCTTCTGGTGGCCACTAAAAACGATGACGAGGTTCCGTTCTTGCCTTTGAGTTTTATGCATGATACTATAAGCGGCTTGGCCTTAGGCATGCAACTTCGTCTGCTTGGGGTCGGGTGCTGCTTTGAAGACTATATTTTTAGTTAGACCATTTTTGGGCGAAATGTGTAAAATTAGATAATGCTGTTGCGATGTTCCTCTTTTATGTTCTCGTTGTCAGAGGTTGAGTAGGTATAAATTCTGATTTCCCCATTGCTGAGATATCTTATAAAATGAAGTGACATAGTTGCTTGATTCATTTTCACACTGCAATTTGAGTTGCAACTGCCCTCACCGTGCGGGGGTTCCTGGAAAATGAGGATGTGTTGCGTTGTCGTTCAGGGCCCGATAACTGGGAAATAAATAACACTTTATGTTGTTGTATCACGTGAATATTTCTCTGCGAAATATTTATCAACATAGTATTTGACACCAATAGGATATAAACTTAACATTCGTTCGTGAACCGAACATTTGAATACCTACCTTGTTCAGTTAACCGAGATATAGAAAATGATCAAACCCCTTGTGTTAAATCAGTATCTTTAACAACAGCCACCATAATATGCGTGTTTAGCCGAAATCCACCACAAGGCAGTTTCAACTTTCCAAAACTCATATCGGGAGTTACATGATCATCATACACAAGACTAATTTCGTATTCAATTCATTGATCGTTGTTGCCCTTACTTGGTGAAACTGTACCATACTACTGGCTTCACAGTGAGGCCAGAGAAGTTATCTCCAGTCTGTATGTAGTAATTTCATCTTGTTTAAATAAAACTATGAAATAAAAACTATGAAATAGAAACTGTCAATGTCTTAATATCTACACATAGAAATATACGATTTTATTTTATCTTGCTTATCACAGGCTATATCATGTAATATAAAAATTTAATTGCTCTTTTCATGTGCTGGATTTAATATCTCTTTGGTTTCACTGTATAGATAGTATCCAACACCTTTTGTATCACACAACACCTCCTTTAACATGCTATATTTAGGCTGATATATAAAAGCTTTGAGTATACGTATACGTTTTCAAATTTTTAGCTGTTTGGACCAAACAACAAACTTAACATAATATTTGTTAACCATAACCACTTGGACCACATATCAAACATCTAACTGAAACTGAAACTTGGTAAAAGAACTCAATGTCTTTGCTGTTTTGGGTCATGATGATGTGGTCTTTGTGACTGTGGGCTTTTGCGTGTTTTACAATACGCATCATTAACTGAACTAAAACTTTGTACTGCTACATCCTATATAATTACGCAGATATATCATACCTTATTAACAGTTGGTGTGCCAAGGTGTAGGTCTTGCTGACACAGTCATCAAAAAATTACCTGTTGAGCTGCACGTACCTGGCTATCAGATTTGTGGCCCAGACACTAAACTTAACGAACGTTTCACGAGTAATCAAGGCATCAATAATCTAGATCGTGCTTGTCTCTCAACAATCACGATCTAGAGGATTGATGTTGTATAATCATGATGTATACCAAAACTATATAACCTATAATGTGGTCACTTATGTTTACAATTTTTAAATAAAAGACTTAAACAGTAGTCTTTGTGTTTCAGTCATTGCGCGTACGCTTGCTTTCAATGGCGATTGAAATAATTCCACCATTAGTGTTAAAACTACACTTTGATTAATCGCTCGCGCTTGCAAACCTTCACAGATATAACACTATATATAGGCGTGGGTGTAAAACGTTTCACTACTGTTCTGCTGTGAGTGGTGAAAAGAGTCGACTAGAAATAATTATTCCTGATGGTTCCTATGAAATTAGTGATATCGACAAGTACATTCAGAATGAACACTGTGTCTTACATTAAATATAAACACAAGTACCCCGCAGTAGAGAACAACATCGACCTGGTAAAGCTGTTTTCACTAAAAGCCAACAACAACACTATAAAATGTGAGATACCATCTCAGTATCATATAGACTTTTCTACCGATGCTTCGATAGCACCAATATTGGGGTTTTCTAAACGTCTTACCGCTGGTAAACTTTATGTTTCCGATTTACCGGTCGAAATTGTGAGTGTAATATTGTGGACGGCAAACCTACGCATACAGTATATGAGTATACTCCTATGGTAGATCCAGGTTATGCGGTTGATATAAAACCATATAATAAGGTTTTTATGCCTCTTACGACATTATCGATCAGAATTCAGTACCTGTGATGTTTCAAGGTGATATTGTGATATTGGCATTGAGACAGAGACCATCATATTATATTGATTATAAATACTAGTAATCAAGCCGCCCCAGCTTCAGTATCTTCGCTACCTCCATCGTAGGCGATTCCATCTTGGGAGCACATGCAGTATCTAGATTCATTGGGTACCGATGTACATATATTCGCTGACCCTGTGCACGACGAGTCAATCAAATGGAAAGAAATACACACATAGGCTTCTCAAACCAGTTCGCTTGCCCATAATGATATCTGTGATTCTGCAATTAACTAACAAGATATTTTCTACATTTAGTCTTCAACTGTTCTACTAGTAAATGGCAGTATTGAGACGAGTAGCACGACTGGAGATGTACAAGTACATCCAATCCAGCAGCCCGATTATTGAACATGTGAGAAATCCTGGTATAGTTACAGCAATTCGAACACTTTTGGAAGCAAACAGTGATGAAACAAGAGCTCTAATTCAAGCCGGTTGGCATGCTACTACATACAATACAATGCTGAAGGATGGCCGTATTTGCTACTGCATACCGCCTTGCTACATGTGTCATATTTTCAAAGACTATAGAAGCGTGTTTTTTCAGTGAATTGCTGCTCCGTATAACTAAAGCCCAGAGCGAAAAAAATTGCTTTTTTTGATTGGGGCAGTCAACGCAGATAAGGCATTGAAGTTGCATTGAGTACATGCGCTGCATGTGAAACTTATCCACCACAGCGAAGTTACACGGAATCAATTATTACAGTCGATTGTCCAAAATAAAAAGATCCTGGTACCATATTGAAAATGGGAAACGTATGAATTACCAAATCTGATTAATTAAACGAAAGGCTTGTGGTCCATCAAAACATCCTCAAACACTAAACGACCTAGCTTTGTTATTGTGATATTACAAACGGATCGATAGAATAACGTTAGAAAAACATGAACAACTTTGATCATATGTTTATCAAAAATATTCTTATTCTTGCATACATTGCAGTCAAGATAAATATATCACTTATTTTATCACCCTCGCAATCCTCTATCTTCCCCTTAATACCACAACGATAATCTCAAGCATCTAACCGTGACAAATGAGCGTCTATTAGAGGTAACCGACCGTAGACTTCACGCTCGTTTTTTTCTCTCGTCACTTTTGGATCCAGTATCCGTCCTATCATTGTTAACGTTACTGAACACCATAAAGAGATAAGACCAGAATTTTCTGCATTCCCCAACTTGACGGTTACTGTTCTCAGTGTTCTTCGTCCCACTAGCACTATATTCTCAGTTTTGTGAGGCTCAAGATGTAGTCCACTATTTGCCATCCAGTTTTCCACCCTTGTCACTGACCAGTTAATATTATTTTCTAGGTCACCCTTATTTCCTCCGCTTACAATCACCGCCAAATGATCTTAATACCCTAACCTCTTCCTAAACGAGAGATACTACAGTTTATCAAGTAGTCCATGCAAATAAATTATTGCCGCAGAATATGTATCTCTGCCACAGAGCACCCAAGAAGTAAATGAAGACAGCCCTTGTGAGATTCCACTTATGTAATTTTCCCACAACTACGAAAATTGTATACAGCATCCCGCTCAACTTAATCACCCAAAAATACAGAAAGTAAACGACGATCAATGGATTGCAGTGTTTCCTCAAGAAACTATAGTCAACAAAAAGTTCTCAAATAACAAAGTTACTGTTATCTTAGAAGGTGCATACATAATTGGTATTCCCGAAGATTGCCAGATACAATTTGGACAACAAATTATTCGATCTTACAAGAGCCCTTTGAAACGAATTACACATTTGGAGATTCCAGAAACGAAAATGAATCAACTAAATTTCAAGAAAAAAATAGCGACATTGACATTAGATCCAGTCAACCTTGATGATCTACAGCCCATCTGCATATGCTGCATACGAAAGATGCATTACAGACTATAAAATTACCACTATTTCATTCAAGTTTTAGTATATGGACTGTTATCTTATATATCGTATTACTTTTGTTATTATACAATGTTTTGTTTGTACAGATATAGAGACATTATAATGAACCGAGTGCCAAGTGAAATGTCAACTTCAGAGATAAGGAAATTCCCTTAGAAGACATTAACCTGAAAAACTACGTCACTAAGACCTATGTTTTCATCTGGGCATGGAGGAATTATGTAATCGACCTGTGTATAAGTATATGGGAATATTTTAAATCTAATTATTAATTTACATTATAGTATAGTTTATGCAATTCTGCATTTCAGCATTTATAAATGTTTCCTTTATAATACGTATATCTAATTTAGCAAGTTTATTTAGATAATGATCTGATGAAATATTATTAATGTACCCTGTGAACTTTAATAATGCAATTTAGTATTTTTTATTGTAAACTTCCACACCAATGACCTGATGTCACATGATCGACATCATACCACCCAAGTTATTAAATATGTGTAGATTTATAATTTTCATCAGTTCTGTCTTAGACTTAGCCTTGTGTCTTTGCAGTTCTCGTATTTTTTAATGAATTGTAACCCTACAAGCGTTGAATAAATAAATAAATTTAATTTTAAAGCTGTAAACCGGAGTACAATTTATTTCGCGTGTTAGTTAAAAGACAAAAAAGTTATAGTTAACGTAATTGGCAAAATTTAGCCGAAGAACCTAAAACTAATACGAGTTATGTGAAGAAAATGTCCCTACAACAGTGTTCAACAGATCCTTACGTTTCAGCTTCAACCGTCATTGTCCTTTATTTTACTAAAATATTTCCAGAAAATTCATTTTAAATCAACCCTTTCTCTGATCCCTTGGCATAGTTTTGGTTAAGTTTACGGTCGATAAGTTTTCCCTAATTTTCATAGAAAAATTCGTTAATGAGCAAACTTGTGATTTTTAAAAATATATATATTTTTTAAATCTAATATTATTGGCTGCGGCATCTCAGGCCATTAGCATATTCTTTCCCATCATTTAATATTATTTACAAATTTTCCAGACAAAGTCAACTTGGCTCGCCCGGGAATCGAACCCGGGACCTCTCGCTTTGCAGGCTGGCACCTAGCCACCTGCGCCACGAGAGGGCGTCTTTAAAAATATTTAGAATTAGAAATAGTTTCAGTTTTTATCTGTTTATATATACGGTAAAGCTTAATATAGTTGTTAGTATACAAGACACAAGAAAACGTTGTATCTCTTGAACTGCATCTTATAAAATTATCTTGACAATCACAGGATTGCCTTTAAGTCGTTGGTGATACATACAATTTTTATTTTCGAATATCCTTTATGTTATTTCATTTTTGATTTTTCATCAACATATGGAGAATGTTTGTAAGAAAAAATCGAGACGCCGTAATTGCGTCTTGGTAGCCAATTTTCACTAAATAATTCAAATTTAAATAACTCAATTTGCTATTAACCTCAGGTTTGTTGGCTAGGAAACCAGTTTTCTCGATAATATTTTAAGTTTAATCTCGGAAATTTTTTGTACGTTTTCAAACATGAACTTATTTTGATAAAATATAGTTCATCGTTATAGGTTTTAGGTAAGCCAATTGATGCCTGCTTGCATTAAAGACATATTTGCTTTTTAATAGCAAACATTATTATGAAAATTCACTTCCATAATGCACTTGCTGCGTCCAGACGTTTATTTCTTTTTTGGAGAATAGTTTATGACTTTTCTTTAGATTCTCTGTATATTTGATCGAAAAAAGGTAATCTTTCTTTCAGTCTTTTGGTTATATTCCTTGTACAATGTTTCATGGGGGTCTAATTTGTTATATGGTGATCCGTGAAGAAGACAAAAGGGACTACGACCTGTTTTCAATACTCGTGACCCAAAACAACTTTGAAAAAGATATTTCAATAATTAAGCAAATACATTTACTTGGCTACTCTGTTAAAATAATAAATATAATGATAGAGAGAAAATAATCCAAATTAGCGATTAATTCAATATATGCAAATACTAGAGACAAAAAGACAACAGTATGTTTCGATAACTTATTTTGCAACCATTTCAGAAAACATTTCAAAAATGTCAAATACTTGTTCAAATACAAACGTATCTTTTAAATCTTACAACACACGTGATTTGTTATTTAAACTGAAATAAAAATTTTGCTTTTTGACAAAAGCTGGAATTTGCAGCTTGTACACATTGTAACACAATCTACATCGGGCAAACTTCTAGAAATTTTAACAACCGACACAAAGAAATATGTCTGTATTTAGAAATAACCACGCTGACAAATCTACATTTGCAAAAATATTATCGGTACCCAACATAGACCGACAGTAAATAACCGCATAAAACCACAACATTTTTGTAATGATAAGCGTAAACGACTTTTTTGAAGCCTTAGAAGTAAAAAAGCACATACACGACAATAACTACTTTGTTTTAAATAAGTAAACTGATTTGGTATCCCATTTCTTGGATATTCTTCTTCCTAATTAAACAAATCAAACAAAATAAATTTAGCAATTTTTTTTAACTTGCAAGATAATGAGTTAATGTGTGTCGATATTTTCATTGTGTAGAGTCTGCTAAATTGCTGTTATTGTTATTGTAATAACAATTACAACAATAAAATAACTAAACAATAACAGTAAACAATTATATAACTATAATAACTTACTGTTAGAGTTACTTCTATCTTTATATTAAATATTGACATACATCACGTAGACATTTTGAAGGCGTCATCCGTAATTTTTGTTTTATTTTATTTTCATTTTGAATAATTTTTTTGATCAATACATAGCAACAGAATTGTATTTGTAGTTGTCGTGATTTCGTATTAATTTAATTTTGTTCTGACTGAGGGAAACGGGTTACAGAAACTTTGAAGAACATCCTGCAACATCTAGAATTCAGAAGGGCAACTTTATCCAGCTGGCTTACGCACTGGCACGTCCTTCGTAAATAAAAACCAACAGTGAAGCCATATAAGTAGTCCAGGTCTGTATGTCGTGTGGAGAGTTACGCCAACTATGGCAGTAAAAATAAATGAATTTAAAAAAAGTATTATCAATAAAAATCACAAATGTATAGCATATGATGACGACGTAATAGTCTACATAAAAAACAACACAGATACAGAAAATCTTGGTAAAATAAAAGATGTATAAGAAAGAGCCTACGAATGCTAAAATAAACGTAAGCAAATCTAGCTTGTTGTCATTACAAGTAATTTTTGGATGCTACAAGAAGCACACATTTTTGGTCTAATCATAAAGCCAGATTTAAACATAACGATTAAAGCTAACTGGAAAAAACTTTAGAAATAGGTTACAAAAATATGCCCTGAAAATCTTAGTGACATGGATTTTATTAAATTAGTTTAGTATTATAAACACGTTTATTATGTCTAAAGTGTGGTATCTTGCACAGATAATTCCGTTAAGTCATAAGAATAGTCAAAGCATTGTACAAATAACTGACAAATTTTTATGACACGGGTCATTATATAGGGTTTGAAGACCACAACTTTATTTCCAACTCCGAAGAGGGGGGACTTAGACTCATTAACGTAGAAATTAAATCTACAACACCTTTTTTTTAACGATATACCTATCATAGAGCTTGGAAGAACAGAGGAAACAAGTTTCAGTTCACCTTTATATGTAATAAAATATTTGAAGGGCCAGAGTCACTAGTCATAATTTTAAAAGCATTAAAAGATTTTTACTGCAAACAAATATTGCAACAGTCAATAACATCGCTGTATTTGTATAATGCACCGGAAAAAGTAAGGACTACAATCGAGTCCAAAATAAAGAATGTAATACAGTGAAATATAGTGTGGAAATGCCAATCGTATCGACTGAGTGGAGAGGGGCAACATTTAAAGCAATCAACATTGTGTATCCTGTAGAGAAAAATTAGCCAGACACCGAATGGACAACAGTGGCCTCTGTATAAAGTGCGGGATTAAGGATGATCTATACATCTAATAAAATACCGTGGGCAGGCGAGATATGGAAATGAATAGAAATAAACTTCGATGATGGGGATAATATTTACTTAATCATAGAGGTTTAGATGGACCAAAAAGATAATCTACTTCGAATGGGCATATTTTTCTGGCCAACTTTCCAGGAAAATCTGCCCGGTCCAAATAGATTAAACTATGCTTTGTTTTAATTAGATAGTCGGATTCCCACGTCCGTGTCAGTTCTGCGCTGACTTTTAATAAGAAGCCAGCTCAGAACTGGTATGGACGGGGGAATCCGATTATCTAATTAAAACAAAGCAATGTTTAATCTATGGCCAGATTTTCCTGGCACATTTTCCTGGAAAATAGATTAAACATTAATTTGTCTAATTAATTTGTCTAATTAATGTTTAATACATTTGGAATGGCAGATTTTCCTGGCTAATTTTCCAGAATAATCTGCCCGGACAAATAGATTAAACATTGTTTTGTTTTAATTACTTAGTCGGATTCCCACGTCCATGCCAGCTCTGAGCTGACTTTTAATTAAAAGCCCGCTCAGAACTGGTATGGCGCGGGGAAGCCGACTTGCTAATTAAAACAAAGCAATTTTCAATCAATTTGTAATGGGCAGATTATCCTGGCTAATTTTCCAGTTCTGAGCTGGATTTTATTTAAAAGTCAGCTTAGAACTGGCGTGGACGTGAGAATTCGACTAAGTAATTAAAACAAAACAATGTTTAATCTATTTGTACTGGGCAAATTTTCCTGGAACATTAGGTAGGAAAATCTACCCTTTCCAAATAGATTAAACATTGCTTTTATTTTAATTAGACAGTCGGATTCCCCTGTCCATAACAGTCCTGAACTGCCTTTTAATTAAAATTCAGCTCTGAACTGGGCATGGCCGTGGGAATCCCACTAACTAGTAAAACAAAGCAATGTTTAATCTATTTGGACAAGGCAGATTTTCCTGGCCCGGTCCAAGTAGATTGAACATTGCTTTGTTAGTCTATTTGGACCGGCAGATTATAATGCTGACTTATTAATCAATTAAAAGCCAGCTCAGAACTGGTATGGATGGGGGAATCCGATTGTCTAATTTAAACAAAGCGTTTTGTAATCTATGGGCAGATTTTCCTGGAAAATTAGGCAGAAAAATCTGCCAATCCAAATAGATTTAACATTAATTTGTCTAATCAATTGACAAATTAATGTTTTAATTAATTAGACAAATTAATTGACAAATTAATGTTTTAATTAATTAGACAAATTAATGTTAATCAATTTGGAATGTCAGATTTTCCTGGGTAATTTTCCAGGAAAAGCTGCCATGAAAATCTGCCCATTCCAAATAGATTAAACATTGCTTTTTTTAAAATTAGACAGTCGGATTCCCCGTCCATACGAATTCTGAATGGCTTTTAATTAAATGTCAGCATGAAAATCTTCCGGTCCAAATAGATTAAACATTGCTTTGTTTTAATTAGATAGTCGGATACCCACGTCCATGCCAGTTCTAAGCTGATTTTTAATTAAAAGTCAACTGGCTAATTAGAACAAAGCAATGTTTAATCAATTTGGAATGGGCAGATTTTTGTGGCTAATTTTCCAGGAAAATCTGCCCGGTCCAAATAGATTAAACATTGCTTTGTTGTAATTAGATAGTCGGATTCCCACCTCCATGCCAGTTCTGAGCTGTTATTTTGTTATTATTTGATGAAATACCTGAAATTCAAACTGCGGCGTCTGTTGGGATTTTCCACTATTGGCTGTTTTCTCGTTATACCTACTAATTGCCTTGCTTGAAGTTCTTCGGCAGTTATAAATGTACATTGTAAATTGTAAATATACAGCCTCCATAAAACTTTTACTTATGTTCTGGGTTTTCTCTATCTTTTTAAACGTTTTTACTAAACTGCACGCTGCTAGCTTCTTGCCTGGTTTAGGTTTTTCTTAACAGCCCCGTTCTTATTCCTCCTGGGTATCATCATACATTGCTTTTGGTTATTATTACCAATCAAATATGCTAATTAGTGTTTGAAATTGCTACCTCTTTTTGATCACTGAAATGATTGACATAGTTCTGTACTCCTGTTATGTATCAACTGCAATTGGAAAAGAAGACTTCGAGAAATTTCTAACCTTCTTCAACAGAGACGTTAGGCAACATAAGAGGAAGACATTAATTGGAGGGGATTTCATTGCGAAAGGCTTGTGGACTTGGTAAAACTGGACGTAAAAAATGTATTCAATACAGCACCATGGAGGGCATATACGAAGTGTTAAGAGAGATGCAAGTTGAGCCATATTTGCTGAAAATAGTATGTAGTTACCTGGAGAACAGACAGATACTGATTTGACAGAAATATCGGATGCGTGCTACATATATGTGGCGTGCATCAGGGGTCAGTCCTAGGACCAACACTGTGGAACATGTATTACGATAAGATCTTTAGTCTGGAGTCCGTAAACAACACGGCTATTATAGGGTATGCAGATCATTTGGCGGTAATTGTAAGCAAAGGAAATAAGGGTGACCTAGAAAATAATATCAACTGGTCAGTGGCTAGGGTGGAAAACTGGATGGCAAACAGTGGACTACAACTTAAGCCTCACAAAACTGAAAGTATAGTGCTAGTGGAATAAGAACACAGAATAGTAACCATCAAGTTGGGGAATGCAGAAATTTGTGGTCTTATCTGTTTATGGTGTTCAGTAACGTTAACAATGTGGTGGATACTGGATCCAAAAGTGACGAGAGAAAAAAAAAGGAGCGTGAAGTCTACGGTCGGTTACCTCTAATAGACGCTCAGTTCTCACGGCTAGATGCTTGAGATTATCGTTGTGGTATTAAGGAAAAAATAGAGGATTGCGAGGGTGATAAAATAAGTGATATATTTATCTTAACTGCAATGTATGCGAGAACAAGAATGTTTTTGATAAACAGACTGAATATATTACATGAATAACTTGGTGAACCATAACCTACTTGTAATATATGTAGTTCATGTTGCAATTGGCTAATGTAAACCTGGTCAATTGCGTAGTTTAGACAGGAGACGGCTGATTTAAAGAACAAGTTCTATTGTTTAAGGTCATATTTAGTTCTATTTTTACCACTACAGAAAGGCGGAGTTCGTTGTGTAGACAAAGAAAAGGACAAGGACATTAATCTATGTTGTAAAAAAAAATAGGTGAGTTGTATTTTTTGTTTTAAGTATGCCTACAGCAATTTGAAAAGGTTTGACATAATTTTATACATACAAATTTGTGCAGATTTGAACCTGTGATGATTACCAATAAGTACAATTTAGAGAATACGATTCATCACAATCCAGTTTTACACTTGACGATCGTTTCGCTGACAAAAACAGTTTTACCACTACTGGATAAAAATTAATGTACCACGTTTATTCACTCAACGAATTAAAGTTAGGTGTCGGTCAATGAACCAAAAATTTATGTACTATGTTTATTCACACAAGTAATTAATAGTTAGGCTTTGGTCATTGAATAAAAAAGTTATGTGCTCTGTTTTTTGTACAAGTAAGTGAAACGTAGGCTTCGCCTCGCTGATAAACTAGATTTACTATCGTTGGAGAAAGTTCAGTATACTTATTCATGCGAGTGAATAAAAGTTGTGCCCGTGTCGTTTGAAAATAAAATAAATGAGGTTGAAGAGGAATAGATAATGTTAGAGAAATGTGTAATATTATGGGTAACGTGGCTGTACTAAATCATTTATACATACTTCTTTTACAAACCTCAGTTAGATGTTTATGGTTATGGTTAACAAATATTATGTTAAGTTTGTTGTTTGGTCCAAACGGCTTAAAATTTTAAAACGTATACGTATACTCAAAGCCTTTATATATCAGCCTATCAGCATGTTAGAAGAGGTTAGGGTGCTACAAAAGCTGTTGTATACTATCTATACAGTGAGAGCGAAGAGATCCAGCAGATGCAAAACGCAATTCAATTTTTCTATTAGATGATGTGGCCTCTAATAAGCAAAATAAAATAAAATCGTATTTTTGGATGGGTGAAATTAAGATATTGACAGTTTCTACTTGTGTCCGAAACAATTGTTGCGTCATAGTGCTACATTTATTTAAACAAGATGCTATTACAGCCTGGAGATAATTTTTCTGGCTTCACTGTGAGGCCTGTAGTATGGTATAGTTTCACCAAGTAAGGGCAGCAACGATCAATGAATAGAATATGATATTAGTCTTGTGTATGATGATCATGTAACTACCGATATGAGTTTTGAAAAGTTCAAACTCCTTTGTGGTGGATTTCGGCAAAACAAACATATTATGGTGGCTGTTGTTAAAGATATTTATTTAACCCAAGCAGTTTGATCACTTTATAAATCTCGGTTAACTGAAAAACGTTGCTATTCAGTTGTTCAGTTCACGAACAAATGTTAAGTTCATATCCTATTGGTGTAAAATACTATGTTGATTATTATTTCACAGAGAAACAGTCCTGATACACTATTATAGTGTTATTTATGATAGAACCACCAACACTTGGATGCTTGGCAACAAACCTATTAAATTTGCTGTTAAACATACATGATAAAAAAATTATGACTGGTAATAATTGGTACTAATCATCTGTTGAAATTAATATTTTTGAGAAAACCTGTTACGAATGCTGTGGAAAATTCGCAAGCTTTACCTGATTTTGCGGAAATTATGAAAGATACTAGTCTTCACAGAAAAGAGAACGATCCTCAAGAAGACATTATAAGAAACAGTTCTCCCAAATATCAACAAGTAGTAAAACCAATTCTAGAAAAATAAGCAGGCGCTAAGTCACGTCCTACTTCAATAACTTCAGGTTATGGTATACCAAACATAATAAGAAACTGAAAGAGTATGTGCACTGGGATGACCTAAAGGTGTTGGTTGATAGATTGCGGCTTTTAGTGGCTTCTCAAGCCGCTGGTAATTCACAACAACGAAATTCAACCAATTAGTTTGACACGAGAGCTGTTGGACAGCTGTTAGACAGCGGCCTCTCCTGATACTTTATACCTATGTAATATTTTCAAAGACTATATTAGAGAGATTTTGGCAATTCGTTAATACGGATAACTAGAAAATGTTCCAATTTGGTTGCCGCAGCAGATACAGAAAAAGCTTTAATGTTTAACATTGAATGCATGGAACTACATATTCACCCCAACGATGTTATACAACAGCAATTATTAAACTCGATTACTATGGATAAAAAGGTTCTTCTACCATATAGAAAATGGGAAATGTATGAATTACCGAATCTCAATAATTCAACTTAAGGCTTGTGGTCCATTAAGACTTCCTCAAACACTGACCAACCTATATTTGTAATGGATCGATACAATAACGTTCGAAAATACATTCAAGATTCAAGACTTCACTGAAATTATAAGCAAACCCCTACAGAAGGTATGAATCTGAACTTTAACCAAGTATATTACATCGAGCGTTCGTATGTTGGTAGAGAATCAACACCTACCATGAATTTTATAAAATATCCCATGTTTGTATTTGATTGCTCCAGATACAGCGATTCCATAAAGCCAGCTCCGATGGATATCAAATTGGAAATGAAAAATACTAACAACTTTCTCGATCACACAAAATGTTATTGTGTAATTCACGTGACATCGACGTCCAGTACGCCCCAGTCTCTAACGTCGTGCGTTATATAATGTAAATCTACATTGCCATACATAGTTTTATGATGAGGTTTATCGTGGTAGATACAAAAGGCTTCTGTGTAACAGACTAGCCACCCAACGAATTAGTAATTTATAATAGTTGTAAATTTGCTCGTTATATGTTTAAGACTCCGAAAATGCTAGGTTACTAAATGCAGATATAGTTAAATATATTAAGTTGCTACAAAGAGCACAGAAGTGTTTGGATTATGATTGTGGTAACGTTACTTTAAAAGAATTACCAAACATAATAGAAAAACATGTTATCGAAGAGCGGGTAGATAGAGTTACGCGAAAGGTGTTATCATGAAAAGGTATATTAAAGAGGTGTTTTTAAAATGTGATTACAGCGGGGACCTTATCAATTTGAAAAACGATGATGGTTGCCGAAACTTGTAGCAGTCCATCCAATATGTATATATCACGCTGTTAAATTTGATAAAAGAAAATCTATTAGTGGTATTAGAAATTGTATAATATTGTTTGCTTAAATTGTAAATTTGTTACATAAATAAAAAACCATTGTAAAAGTAAATTGTATTTATTAGTTTTATTTTAAAATACATTTATTAATGTTCATCTCCAGTCACAAAAGACGTTCCAACATCAATCCACTCACGCCTTCTGCAAAGTCCAATTCTGCAACTCTAAATTTCCTCGATGAATTCCTGATAGCTATTTTTATAATTAGTTGAAACTGTCACATTTTTGTTTTTGGTATTGAATGATTTCATTTGTTTTCTTTTCTTATTTTAAAACACATGCAAACCAAACAAAGCCAAGTGATTTTATTTGCCTCATGTTTGTCTGAAGCAGCTTCAGTGAGCGAAACAATACATGTTTCATAGTTTCAATGGATTTCTCTTTTGTTACTGTTATTCGTATTAATGCGATAAGTAGCCATTCTATTTTGAAAGCTTCATTTATCACAAACACTTTTTCAACTACCCACGATTTTAATTTTTTGCCTTCACTGCGCAGATGTCCAAAGCACACACTGCTTTTCACTTGTAACGAGCACGATTCACAATACTTCATATGAATTTCTTTGTGACAATGAAGGTTGCTTAGCTACTAAATTAAAAAACAACATTTTCTGGTATATATCTTTACTAACAGATGTATGTCAGATATTTATTTTCCAATGAACTATTACACTTTACACAAAAGTATATTAACATATTTGTTATTATTATACAGTTAGACATATAAGAGAACCAGTTGATATAAAAATCAAGATGTGCACAGATGGAAATCAGTTAGTATTCACCAATCAGGTGTCTCTCAAACAGAAAGATAAGTTTATAACAAACCATATCAGCCTTGATTTTGGTAATGTTTCAACTAGGTTATCGTTGTGTAGAGGTGTTGTTGGTAAGCCAGACCATTTCATGCAGTCGTCGCTATCGTAATAGGTTCTCACTTCTCTCACATTTGGTGGTCGATGTTCTCTAAAATCAGGACCGTAGTTTTCATTCATATGACACATCATGTTGATACAATCACAATCAACTTTCATGTTTACACCCACCATCTTTTACGTTTAGACTTTGACCAAGCTTACTAATGTTACATCGGCTGTTAAGTAGATTTTGTTGTTCCATTTCTTCCTCTTGCTACCAACCGCTCTCATTGGTTGTATTTTTCTGCTCGGCTGCTGTGCCAACTTTCAAAATCTGTTATAATCATTTTAACACTCGATAAATATATATCTCCATTGGTTCATCAATTTCTGTAGTGATATTTTGCTACTTCTGGTAAATATTTAAAGAATGGCTTAGTTAAAGATAACTCTGAGGCGTACTGGGTGTAAGATAACGCAAAGATCTGGGTGGAGCAGTACGGCCAAGTATACAGCACACAATTCAACTATATTTTTACTGTAAAAGTCTTCACCTTCAGATTGGCGTTCATCTATATAAGCGTGCTCTTTTATTTCCAACAGGAACTGTTTTAAGTTACACTCGCTCACATCGTTAGTTCTTGTTTGATGAGTTTGTTTGTGTCTCGTTTGTCGGTGGGGTTTCTGATGCGTAGCTAGTATACGCATTGAATATTTTTCAAGTATCATTTCTTTGATACTGGACGGAAATGGGGCAGATTCCTTGGGGCGGGGTTCGTCCTTGATGCATTTCCAACAGAACATTGGATTTTGGCATGTAGAATAACTACCCCACACAGCCCATATTGTGGCTTCTTAGGCAGCTGGTAATAACGCGCATAACAATGAATTAAATAAATTATTGAAGAAATTAAGGAGGTAAGTGTTATATAAAGAAGCAGATTTGTGTGTTTAATCACTTTCAACATTCCTATTGAAAAATTCGGACGTTCTACAAATTTAAAACATTTAAACAGAGTTGTTCAAAAACAAATGTTTCCGAAAAGTCCATGGTGATGTTGATTTACAAGAAGATGGGTTATCTTGTCGTACAGTATACAGGACAAACGTCGGAACGATAGTGACAGTCCGTTTTTCTTCTTCTGTGGTCTTAAACTATATTTTTCGGTTGTTGCTTACGTAACTTTACCCCTGTAGTCATGTTTAGGATTTTGTGTTGCCCTTTACGTTGTTACGCGGCGCAGTTGACGTAGGTCACTCTCAACTAATGCGGCCCCGACATTCGTGCCGGACAACATCTATCTATAAAGGCATACCGCAATGACCACACCACTTCCAGAGGTGGCACGGCCTTGTATGCTTAAACAAATATTGACCACCTTCCTCTCAGTTCGTAGTTAAGCGTAGTTCACAGTGCAGCCGCCGCCAAGTCAGCGCCCAGGTGAGACTCCACCTACTTTGTTGTCTCTAAAAAATCCTATAGGCGGCACCCGCAACGAACGTTCATACGTTTTTCTTCTTCATTATTATTATGCCCTCTGAAGTGTGTCGATCGAAATGACACTATGCCCTTCTTGTCTGTTATTGTGTTTGCCAATTTCAGTAGTTCGAAATATAGTGAAGACCCAGCGTAGTTCACAATGCAGGCGCAGTCACGTCAGCGCCAACCTACTTTGTAGTCCCTAAAACATCGTATAGGCGGCACTCCCAAGGAACGTTTATACGACTTAGTGGTAATTTCGCACAGACGTTACAGGTCGAAATGCCTCATAAAATAAATACTTGAAACTATATTTGTAAATGTATTTTAACAGGTAATATGCACTAGTTCTAGTTTCCTGATTCTGATTATGCTAAAATACTGTAAATAGTAATGAATGTAAGTAGGACATGAAATGATTTTCTGTGTAAATTTGTAAGTTGTTAGAATACTTTATTAAATATGATGTATCTGCCATTATTGTCAGGCTAATTTATGAGAATGCTTAATAAGGAGACTTGGTATAGGCGAAGTCATATAGAATACACTGCAATATGAACCTAATATCGTTTTCAGTGTTGCGAAAGCAACGTAGACACGGGACTTTCGCGTCTCTAGCATTGAGAAGGTGTATCAGCATCATATAAAAGCAAGGGCATTTCGTATGAAAAATCAGACAGAGTCTCCCTATTCTACCTCGCTACATCTGCCTCAAATTCGCGCTCATTGCCACCCCGTTCTCTTATTTGTCGTCAGTACATTGCCCTGGTGAAAAAGTTGCTCTTTCCACATTTCCTACGTCTGCCCACACCAGGTCCATGGTGCCGTGGAATCCACAATTTTGAAAGTTAGCATTTATTACTGACCCAGTTCTCTAATTGATTTTATTTTTACTGCCAGGTCAAAACACCAGGTATTAACATTTTTCGTCATTACATTACCGTTATTTCCACAGTTCCTACGTCTGCTCTGGTGCCGTGGAATCCACAATTTTGCAAATAAGCATTTATTACTGATCCCGTTCTATTATTGATTTTATTTTACTGCCAGGTGAAGAACACCAGGTCTTTACATTTGTCATTACACACTAGTGTGTAAGTCTTTTATTTAAACATTTTAAACATAAGTGACCACAATTATAAGTATTATACTTTTGGTATACATCATGATTATACAATATAGTATGGTTTTTAAGATAACACAATTGGTGGCTTCAAGTTTCCATATGAGTCAAAGTACACAGCTGTATCACCGCGTTTCCTAACTGCAACCCAATAACTGCCAGGCTCTTTGTTTGCTAATTCATGACGAATGAATCAGTTTTACGTGGTCCAGTGGTAAAGTGTCTCGCATCTAAAATATTAGATTTTCATTTTTTCAAAAAATTTCACAAGATCTACATATGTTAGAGGTAAACAACATATACGTTTTTTGGTTTATGTAAATACAACCCATAACGGCTTCGTTGTTTCTTCATATACAAACCACTACCTCGCTGACCAACAGCAATAGCCTCCATCGTGTAGTTATCAGGTTCTGATTCTTCCAATTTTTATTTGGCTGATTTAGCATCGTTAAGAGCTTTAGCAATATCTGCAGCACCGCCCCCAGAGCACCTATTGCTGACAGAACACAAAAAGATAGAGGTAGTAGTGGAAAGATACTTTTCGGTATGGGATAACTCGAGGTGTCTTGGCTTTCTTACGGCCACCAAAATTTTCAATCACTTCTCTCGTTAGATGCCGTAAATTGTTCACAGATGGAACCTCCTTACCAACTTTTATGGAGCCTTGCTTTAAATTTAGTATGTTTTTGAATGGTATTTTACCATCGCACTTTATACTTTTTTACTGCTACGTTTACTTTTGGTGATTGTCTTTGGTTTCACACCCATACCAAGTTTCTTTTAACTTTCATAGTGTTTGTAACACCCCAAGCAGCTAACTATTCACTAAATATAGCATGTTAAAGGAGATGTTGTATGCTACAAAAGTGAAAACGAAGAGATATTAGATACAGCAGGTGCAAAGAGCAATTCAATTTTTGATGATGTAGCCTGTGATAAGCAAGACAACACAAAATCGTATTTTTGAAAGGGTAGACATAAAAATAATGACAGTTTCTACTTGTGTCAGACATATGGAAAAATTTCGATACAGTTGCTTGATTATGACTGCAGGTAGTAAACATATATGGTTTAAACACACAATGCTCCGTTTGGAAACCACTATAAATCTCAAATTCTTTAGGTGTAAATTCAGACAGTCAAAAACCCTGAGTATCGACGACTACGCACCTCATCTTGAGAGCGATTGCAGTAACCTTATAGCTACATTATATAGCGCACGATATTGGAGAGTGGGGCACACTCGATGATGCAATCATATATAATGAAAAAATAACATTTTGCGTAATTGGAAAGTTGTTGGTGCTTTCTATTTCCAATTTGATACCTACCATGACGCCCTCGTGGCGCAGGTGGCTAGGTGCCAGCCTGCTAAGCGAGAGGTCCTGGGTTCGATTCCCGGGCGAGCCAATTTGACTCTGTCTGGCAAATTTTAAAAAATATTTAATGATGGGAAAAATGTGCTAATGGCCTGAGATGCCGCAGCCAATATTATTAAATTAAAAAAAAAAAATACCTACCATAGATAAATTTTCAGATTCCCTGTACTTGGAGCAATCAAATACAAACATGGGATGTTTTTCGAAAGTTTTGTAATCCAAGGTAGGTTGAAGTTCTCTACCAACATATGCGCGTTGAAATTAAGTTATGTTTCTATATGCCTTCTGTGGGGATTCGTTGAGAATTTAAGTGGAATCTTATATATCGAATGCCTACATGATCAAAGTTTTTGAGGTTTTTCTAACGTTATTCTATCGATCCGTTTGGAATATCACAATAACAAAGCTAGGTCATTCAGTGTTTGAGAATGTTTTGATGGACCACAAGCCTTTCGTAGGATTATTCAGATTTGGTAATTCATACGTTTCCCATTTTCTATATGGTACCAGGATCTTTTTATTTTGGGCAATCGACTGTAATACTTGTTTCTGTACAAGTTCGCTGGGATGGATAAGTTTCACCTGCAGTGCCATGTACTCAATGTAACTTTAACGCCTTATTGCGTCGAATGCTCCAATCAAAATAAAGCAATTTCTTTCGCTCTGAGCTTTAGTTATCCATAGCAGCAATTAGCTGAAAAAACATCCTTGAAAATATTACACAAGTAGCAAGGAGGTATGCAGAAGTAAAAACGGTCATGCTTCAGGATTGTATTGTATGAAGTAGGGTGCCACCCGGCTTGAATTAGAGCTCTTGTTTCATTACTGTTTGCTTCCAAAAGTGTTCGAATTGCTGTAACTATACCACCATTTGTCACATGTTCTATAATCGGGCTGCTGCATTAGATATTACTTGTACATCTCCAATCGTGCCACTCGTCCTAATACTGCCATTTATTAGTAAAATAGCTGAGGACCAATCTTAAAAAATATCTTGTTGGTTGATTTCAAACTCACAGGTATCATTATGCGCAAACAAACTGGTTTGAGAAGCCTATTTGTGTATTTCGTTCCCTTTGATTGACTCGCGGTGCACAGGGTGTGCGAATATATGTAGTTTGCTTAACATTGTAACCCAATGAATCTAGATATTACATGTGCGCCCAAGATAGAATCGTCTTCGATGCAGGTAGCGAAGATACTAAAGCTGGGGCGGCTTGTTACTAGTATTTATAATCAACATAATATGGTGGTCTCTGTCTCAATTCCAATATCACAAACGTCACAGGAACTGAATTCTGATCGATAATGTTTACATTTATATGCGAAATAATGCGGGTCGTAAGAGGCATAAAAATCTTACTATATGGTTTTATATCAGCCGCATAACCTGGAACAACCATATGAGTAAACTCATATACTGTATGCGTAGGTTTGCTGTCCTGGTATGAACTATCCACAATATTACACTCTCACAATATCCACCGATAAATCGATAGCATGGAATTACCAGCGGTAAGACGTTTAGAAACCCCAATATTGGTGCCATTGAATCATCGGTAGAAAAGTCTATATGATACTGACATGTTATCTCACATTTTAAAGTGTTGTTGGCATATAGCGAAAACAGCTTTACCACGTCAATGTTGTTCTCTACTGCAGGGTACTGATGTATATCTTTAATGTAAGACGTAATCCTCATTCTGAATTCATTTCTCGATATCACTGATTTAATACGAACCATCAGGAATAATTATTTCTAGTAGACGCTTTTCGCCACTCACATCAGAAAATCAGTGAAACTTATTACACCCACGTTCTATGTCTGGTATAGTGTTATATCTGTGAAGGTTTGCAAGCGCGAGCGATGAATCAAAGTGTGGTTTTAACACTAACGGTGGAAATATTCCCATCGACGTAGAGCCATTAAAAGCAAGCGTACACGCAATGACTGAAACTTATATACTACTGTTTAAGTCTTTTATTTAAAAATTTTAACGAATCCAAAATCTTAACCGAAAAAATTGAACCAGATATAATCTGCATACAGGAAACACACCTAACACGAAGAACACCAAAACTCCGATACTACGATCACGATAATCTCCGTAACACCCCATATATAATGTAAACAGCATCTTTCGGTAGCAAAACTTAACTCCATCACAAACGCCTTGTTCGAAACACGCAATATACAAAAAAACATAACATAGCAGTAATCAATTATTACAACAAAAACGTACGCCAACCTAACATCGACAATCGAGAATAACAATACGATATAAACTCACAAAACAAAACACTCATAATAGAGGACTTTAATGCCAAACACAAATTGGAACTGTGTCTATAACGAAGGTAACGGCCTTAAACTAAACAACTGTATTTTACACAATACATACACACTCCACTATCCAAATAATTCATATAACCATTTTGCTTACTCAGACAACAATAGATGTCTGCATCTCAAATAATGTTAATATAAGACTTGTTATAACCACGCTCTATGTCTGGTATAAAAGGTAAAGGTAAATAGTGTTATATCTGTGAAAGTTTGCAAGCGGAGAGATTAATCAAAGTGTGGTTTTAACACTAACGGTGAAAATATTCCCATTGACGTAGAGCCACTGAAAGCAAACGTACGCGCAATGACTGAAACACATATAGTACTGTTCAAGTCTTTTATTTAAAAATTTTAAACATAAGTGAGTACAATATAAGTATTATAATTTTGGTATACATCATGATTATAAAATATCAATCCTCTGGATTGTACTTGTCGAGAGACAAGGATTCTTGATGCCTTGATCACCTCTCGTGAAACGTTCTTTAAGTTTAGTGCCTGGACCTCTGACCTGATAGCCAGGTACGTGCAGCTTAACAGGTAATTTTTTGATGACTGCGTCAACAAGACCTTCACCTTGACACACCAACATTTATACTGTTAATGAGGTAGATGATGTTGTTACCACATCATCACCCAAACAGCAAAGACATGGACTTCTTTGACCAACCTCAGTTAGATGTTTGATATGTGGTCCACACCACTTAAAATCTGAAAACATATACGTATATTCAAAGCCTTTATATATCAGCCTAAATATAGCATGTTAAAGGAGGTGTTGTGTGCTCCAAACGTTGTTGGATACTATCTATACAGTGAAAACAAAGAAATATTTGACCCAGCAGATGCAAAGGACAATTCAATTTTTATATTAGATGATGTAGCCTGTGATTAGCAAGATAAAATAAAATCGTATTTTTGAATGGGTAGACATACTGACAGTTTCTATTTGTGCCCGAAACAATTGGTGCGTGATAATGCTAACACCATAGTTTTATTTAAACAAGGTGAAAATACTAAATACAGACTGGAGATAATTTCTCTGGCTTCAATGTGAAGCTAACTTCAGGTATGGTACAGTTTCACCAAGTAAGGGTAACAACGATCAATGAATTGAATATGAAATTAGTCCTGTGTATGATGATCATGTAACTACCGATATGAGTTTTGAATAGTTGAAATTCCTTTGTGGTCGATTTTGGCAAAACAAACATTTTATGTTAAACATACTGAACACAAGAGGTTTGATCACTTTCGGTTAACTGAAAAACGTTGGTATTGAGTTGTTCAGTTCACCAACGAATGTTAAGTTCATATCCTACTGGTGTTAAATTCTATGTTGATAAATATTTCACAGAGAAACATTAACGTGACACAACATATAGTGTTATTTATGATAAAACCACTTGGATGCTTGACAACAAACCTATGAAATTTGTTGTTAAACATACATGATAAAAATGGACATAGCTTTCAAATTATGTTTGGTAATAATTGGTACTAATCATCTGTGGGAATTAATATGTTTGAGAAAACCTGTTACGGCTGCTATCGAAAATTCGCAAGCTTTACCTGATTATGCAGTTATTATGAGAGCTACTAGTCTTCACAGAAAAGAGAACTATCCCCAAGAAGACATTTTAAGAAACAGTTCTCCCAAATAGCAACAAATAGTAATACCAATTCTAGGAAAATAAGCGGGCGCAAAGTCACGTCCTACTTTCATAACTTCAGGTTGGTATCATGATGCATAATAAGAGTCTGAAAGAGTATGTGCACTGTGATAATATAAACGTGTTGACTGCGGCTTTTAGTGGCTTCTCAAGCCGCTGGTAATAACACACACAACAACGTAATTAAACCGATTAGTTTGACACGACAGCTGTTGGGCAGCTGTTGGACAGCTGTTAGACAGCGGTGTCTCCTGATACTGTATACCTATGTAATATTTTCAAAGACTATATAAGAGAGCTTTTGGCAATGCGTTAATACCGATAGCTAGAAATTGCTCTAATTTGGTTGCCGCATCAGATCCAGATAAACTTTAATGTTTAAAATTGAATGCATGGTACTACATATTCACCCCAACGATGTTATACAACAGCAATTATTAAAGTCGATTACTATGGATAAAGCGGTTCTTACATCATATAGAAAATGGGAAATGCATGTATTACCGAATCTCAATAATTCAACTTAAGGCTTGTGGTCCATTAAGACGATACAATAACGTTAGAAAATACATTCGAGACTCAAAACTTATGGTATGAATCTGAACTTTAACCAAGTAAGTTACATCGAGCGTTCGTATGTTGGTAGAGAATCAACACCTACTTTGAATTACAACGCTTTTATAAAATATCCCATGTTTGTATTTGATAGCTCCAGATACAGCGATTCCATAAAGTGGATATCAAATTGGAAATAAAAAAATACTAACAACTTTCTCGATCACACGAAATGTTATTGTGTAATTCACGTGAGAGCGACGTCCAGTACGCCCCAGTCTCCAACATCGTGCGTTATATAATGTAAATCTTTATTGCCATACATGGTTTTTAGATGAGGTTTATCATGGTAGATACACAAGGCTTCTGTGTAACAGAGTAGGTACCCAAAGAATTAATAATTTATAATAATTATCAATCTGCACACTATATGTTTAAGACACCGATACCGCTAGGTTATTAAATGCAGATTTAGTTAAATATATAAAGTTGCTACAAACAACACAGAAGTTTTTGGATTATGATTGGGTAACGTTACTTGAGAAGAATTACCCAAGATAATAGAAAAACATATTATCGAAGAGCCGGTAGATAGAGTCTACGCGAAAGGTGTTATCATGAATATGTATATTAAAGAGGTGTTATTGAAATGTGATTACGACTGGGATGTTATCAATTTGAAAAAAGATGATGATTGACGAAATTGTAGCATAGTATGTGTATGTATCACGCTGTTAAATTTGATAAAAGAAAATGTTGTTGTGGTATTACAAATTGTATGCTATTATTTACTTAAATTGTAAACTAGTTACATAAATAAAAGAACCATTGTAAAAGTAAATGTATTTATTTGTTTTGTTTTAAAATATATTTCCAGTCCAGGCATCTACATTCACAAAAGACATCAATCCACTCAAGCCTTCTGCAAACTTCAATTCTGCAACTCTTAATTTCCTCGATGTATTCCTGATAGATATTTTCATAATTAGTAGAAACTGTAACATTTTTTTATTGAATGATTACATTGGTTTTCTTTCTGTATTTTATCACATTTGGTGGTCGATGTTATCTAAAATTGTTGTTGGATTCACATGACACATCATGTTGATACAATCACATTCAACTTTCATGTTTACACCAACTATCTTTTACCTTTTGACTTTGACCGAGCTTACCGATGTTACATTGGCTGTTAAGTAGATTCTGTTGTTCCACTTCCTGCTCTTTCCACCAGCCGCTCTCACTGGTTGTATTTTTCTGCTCGGTTGCTGTGTCAACTTTCAAAATCTCTTTGGCATCTCTTTTAAGACTCCATAAATGTCATTGGTTCATCTATTTCTGTAGTGATATTTTGCTACTTCTGGTAAATATTTAAAGAATGGCTTACTTAAAGAGAACCCTGAGTGTAAGATATAGCAAAGAACTGGGTGGAGCAGTAGCCGGTCATGTATACAGCACAGAATTCAACTATATTTTTGCTGTAACAGTCTTCACCTTCGGATTGGCGTTCATCTATATAAGCGTGCTCTTTTATTTTCAACAGCAACTGTCTTAAGTCAGACTCGCTCACCTAGTTCGTTCTTGTTTGATGAGTTTGTTTGCTTCTCGTTTGTCGGTGGGGTTTCTGATGCGTAGAGCTAGTATACGCATTCAATTTTTTTCAAGTATAATTTCTTTGATACTGGACGGAAATCCAAAACGCCTTGATGCATGTGCACAGAACATTGCATTTTGGACTGTAGATTAACCACCTATCTAGGTGTGGGATGCCGCGGATAACCGGAATATTCTGGCTTCATAGGCAGGTGGTAATAAGGCGCATAACATTGAAATTAAATGAAATATAGAACAAATGAAGGAGGTAAGTGTTATATAAAGAGCAGATTTGTGTTCTTAATCACTTTTAACATGCCAAACGAAAAACTCGGAAGATCTACAAATTTAAAACATCTAAACAGGGTTGTTCAAAGACAAATGTTTCCGAAAAGTCCAAGGTGATGTTGATTTATAAGAACATAGGTTAAGTAAGAACCTATTGAACCTTCAGACTGTGTGATTAAAAAAAATCGATTATTGAAAAATTGCATTAAGCTGCAAATCATTTTCTTTTGACTAGTGTTACGTAAACATCAATTACTCTCGAAAAGTATATCAAGGAGTAGATACATATCAAATAGCGTATACTCGTAACGCAAATACATCTTTACTTTGCTGACTTGGATTTTGTTGATACCACAATATCTAAAGTCCAAAAAGACTATACAGATCTGCCATTCTTAAAACTTGAGGCTAATATCAAATAAACGTTTGCTAATAAAGACGATTTAAATCAAAAGATGTAATCAGTATTTCCTCCGAAGATTTTCAGGAAAACTTGATACTTCTCAGTGCAGCAGTTATTACCAAGATTGTTGCAAGTAAATCAGCACCAGTGAAGTTACTTAGTGAGATGAATGATGCTATAGGCCAATAGTACACATTATTACCATCGCTATTTCAGATTAGATGTGGGTATATTTTAATTTACAAGCACGATTTGGTTCCTTTAAAGTTACAAGTAGCTCCTGATCAAAAAAAGAGACTAATCAAACTAGGACATCATGCAGTGAATGTGGGGTAATAGATAGTATCATGGATGACTCTTTATTCAGGTTATCTGAAAAATTTACTCATTTTTAATATGTAACTACCTTTGTGTCACAAAATAAATTGGATGGCAATTTTCAACATGATATTATACAACATGTGCATGTTCAAAACAAATCTCACTACATAATTCCAATATTTGTCGGAACAGAAGACTGCTCGATTGATGTTAATTGGAGTTTCTACAGAAAATAGAAGGAAATAAGTAATAAAGAACTAAATGCCTGGAAGGCGCAATAGCAAAATTATGACGTGATGGACAGGAGAGAAATATTAAGAAAAAGATTTTATTAGTACAGCACACAACAAATCTTGCTGAAAACATTCGAAACAAACACATGCTGCTTAAACCTGATTGAACTGACAATGATGAAGCTTTTCATTACTTATACAAACACCTAGACTTCAATAATGATGAACTTTAACTAGATAAAGTGAAATATCCACAAATAGAGGGTTTGCTAAAATTAGTTTTTATGTAAAGCTTAAGGCATATACATATAACAATCTTCAATACTATAGAAATATTCTAGAGTCAAACAGTGCTCATAAAGTTAAATACGATCCCAATGGGGCGAACTAAAGCTTCCTCGGAAAAGTATAGATAAAACGAATGACAAATACTTGAGCAGAACGTCCTCAACTTCTCACCGTTTTGGTTACGACAAACCTCTTAACGAAAAACAACAGACCGAACCTAGACTTCAGAATGTAAATAATAGAAAAATCAGCACCAACCTCTCTCTGATGATTTGGCAGTATTCTTACCTATAAAGTTTATCATCCAATGATATATAATTTTTGTCAAATTTTCATACAAAAATCAATAAAGTTTAATATATCCATTATTATATAAGATATAAAAAAAAAAATTGTATACATTAATTATAGGGTGTCTTGAGCTACATCTTAAAAAATATTTCTACAATCACAGGCTGGCCCATAAGTGAAAAAAAAATTCTTTTATAATAGAACACGCCTTATGTTTTTGTATTTTTTGCATTTTCCTTCAAAATATTATGCATGTTATGGTAGCGAATTTTCATGAAATGTTTCAAATTTAAATAGCTCAATTTGCTATTAATTTATAAGGAAACAAAATTGTATACACTAATTGTAGGAATATTTGAGCTACATTTAAAAAAATTATTTCTACAATCATCATAAATGATACAAATTTTCTATTATAATAGGAGATGCCTTATGTAATTGTATTTTTGCATTTTCCTTCGAAATATAATGCATGTTTGTAAGAAAATAAATTCGGGACGCAGTAAGTGCATTATGGTAGCGAATTTTCATTAAATGCTTCAAATTTAATTTATAAGGTTAACCAAGAAACCGGTTTTTTCAGGAACACCTAAGGTCATGATAGTTCAAAAAAAATGTGTGGGAAGGGGCACGAGGGGGGGGATAGATGAAGCAAAAAAAATAGTTTTATACAGAAATAATGATGTGTGTGTGTGACAAAACAGCTTTGGTATGGCTTTAGACGAATCTATTAGCCACAGGTAAAAATAATGATGCTTCAGAGATTTTTTTATTTTATTTCACGATTAGAATGCGATTAAAGAGGTATTTATTATAAGTATTTAAAACCGATAACTAAAATAAAACCACAAATATTTTTTTGTGAAGCAATCATTTGCACTATTTGTGAAATGTCATTTATAGATATAAAAGTAAGGGATCACTGTCAGTTAATAGGAAACTTTAGAGGTGCGACACGGCACCTACAACCTTAAGTTTAAAACCCCTTTGCAAATACCATTTTCCCATAACTTGAAAAAAAAAAATATAATGCACATGTTTTTTTGTAAAACAACTTGCTCTTCATCAAGGATTTTAAACATTTGAAAAAATAGCTTAGGAAATGGGAAGAAAGCGCATACTTTTTACATTTTCTTCAAAATTTTTTAATAAAGGGACTTTTTGTTGTTTCTAATAAAAATTGTTTCTATTGTAGAAAACAAGATGGCGAGCGATGATTATACAATCCCACGTGGTGCCGCCGGATAACTCAAAGATATAATCACAAGTATTTAGTGAGCAATTTTGTTGACTTCGGAATCAGTTTATCAACATGAGTCTCACATGTACGACGTGTCAGAAAATCTTTACAAGAAAAGATAACCTTAAGCGACACAGGAGCACTGTTCATTGCGTCCAACCACTAACAAAACTCCCTGACAACGCCGCTGACACGGCGACAATTTCAAGCATTGCTGGACCAAGTGGAATCAGGAATGTTGCAGTATCACTGATAGATAGTTCTAACGCTGGACAGTCGATAGCAAATCAATCAACTGTGACAAGAAAGCGTCATCACACAGGTATCGACACGGCGCCAATTTCAAGCATTGCTGGACCAAGTGGAATTAGCAATGTCGCAGTTTCACCGACAGTGCCAGCAAAGCGTCGTCGTACAGCTATCGACATGGCGACAGATATTGCTAGACCCGAACCATCGGCAACAAATCAACGAGTTGCAACTATACGCTGCAGTGCCTGCGACTGTGAAGTTCCTGCCAACATGTATGCTGGACATATCAGGAGCACCAAGCATAAAGCTCAATTTTGGAAACCTTTAGCAGATGGTGTTCGTGTGTGTAGGAGCACATTTAAAGGGAGAATAGTGAGTTATCAAATTACTTCTGACTATGTAGGACTAAATATAATTGATTATATGAATAGTGTTAAAGATAAGTCTATTGATATGCTGAAAAATGAACTTTATAAACTAACAGCATTTAAATGTAATTTTGAATTATTCGGATTATATATTTTACCCTCTCGTAATATAAGGGAAGTTAAATCTCATAACACATCTAATAAAGTAGTAACATCTTCATCTGATTTAGAAAATTTGTTTAATGATTTTGTAATTAGAATAGACCAACGTGCTTCAGACTTCACAGAGAGAGATTCAGGCTGGGCGCTGGAAAAAATTTTATATTTGGAAATAAATATTAATAAGTATAATCCTTTAAGAGCTGCTTCATATTTGCCATTACCACGTGCAATCACATTAAAAAAAGCTATAATTAATATTAAAAATAATGATGTATATTGTTTTGCTTGGTCAGTAATAGCTGCTATTTACAAACCAACTGGCTCAGTTTCTTCACCAAGCTCCTATCCAAATTTTAACGATACCTGTATCGATTTTACTAATTTATCATTTCCTGTCGCATTAAAATCAATACCTGAATTTGAAAAAAAGAATAATATTTCTATTAACGTTTACGGCTTAGAGAAATTTTTTAAAAATAATGTCTATAAATATCAAGTTACGGGCCCTCTACATTACACACAGAAAAAGCAATCCACCCACATAAACCTATTGTTACTTGATGATTGTGAGGGAAATTATCACTATTGTCTTATAAATAATTTTTCTAGGCTCGTTTCTTCCCAGATATCAAAAAACACACGATCGAAGCATTTTTGCGATGGCTGTTTACAATATTTTGATTGTGAGCAAAAGTTACTTCGACATGCCCAAAATGATTGCAATTATGTGACTGCAAAAATTCCACAGTTAAATACAAGGATTGATAAGTTAGGTCATACGGTTTTAGATAACGTTTTAAAATTTGAAAATTTCCAAAAGCAGCTGAGATTACCTTTTTCTGTTTATGCAGACTTTGAATGCATTTTAGAACCTATAGAAGATAATACCGATAACAATAACAAAGAAACTTTTACTATTAAAAAATATAAGCATATACCTTGTTCTTTCGCCTATTACATAAAATGTTCATTTAATGATGAACTTTCAAAATTAGTTTTATACCGAAATAATGATGCCCCGGAGGTTTTTGTTTCACGATTAGAAAGTGATTTGAGAGATATTTATTATAAGTATTTAAAACCGATAATTAAAATGAAACCTTTAACATATCAAGAACAAAAAAAAATTCAATGACGCCACCCTTTGCTTTATTTGTGAAATGCCATTTACAGATTCAGATGTGAAAGTAAGGGATCACTGTCATTTAACGGGAAATTTTAGAGGTGCGGCACACAACGCCTGCAACCTTAATTTTAAAACTCCTTTGCAAATACCAATTTTTTTTCATAACTTGAAAAATTATGATGCACATCTTTTTGTGAAGCAACTTGCGCTCAATCAAGAAGAAGTGACTGTAATTCCTCAAACATTTGAAAAATACATTTCCTTTGCGAAAAAACTTCCAGTTGATAAATATATTAGTGCTGATGGCACAACAAAAACGATTTTTCTACAAATGAAATTTTTAGACTCGTATCAATTTTTATCCGCTTCATTAGATGAATTGGCTTCAAACTTAGATTCGCCACAATGTCGTGAAGTACGTAAATTCTTTTCTGGTGATCAAAAGTTCTCTATTATAAGGCGGAAAGGAGTTTTTCCTTACACATATGTAACCGAATTTTTAAAATTTCATGAAACATTTTTACCAAGTAAAGATAAGTTTTTTGACGAACTTCGAAATAAAGAAGCATCTCAAGAAGATTATGATAGGGATTGCAATGCATGGCATGTTTTAGATTGTAAAACTTTAGGAGACTACTTTGACTTCTACTTAATATCTGATGTTCTATTGCTTGCCGATGTTTTTGAAAACTATAGGGACTTATGTCTCAAAACTTACAAACTTGACCCGGCCCACTACTACACAGCTCCAGGCTTAAGTTGGGATGCAATGTTACGATACACAAAAGTTGAATTAGAGCTATTAACTGATATTGATATGCTGCATTTTTTTAAAAAGGGAATTCGAGGTGGTGTGAGTACTTGCATTCGACGAAAAGCTATCGCCAACAATAAATTTCTTCCAAATTATGATCCCTCAAGGCAAAACTCATTCATAATGAACTTAGATATTACATCCATGTATGGCTTCGTGATGAGCCAGAAACTTCCCACGGGGAATTTTCATTGGCTCTCGCAAGAGGAAATTGAATCTTTACATAATACTGTTTCAAATATTCCAGACGATGCTGAGACGGGTTATGTTTGGGAAGTTGATCTTGAATATCCTACATATTTACATGACTGTCATAATGACCTACCATTTTGTCCGGAAAATTATAAACCACATGGTAGCAAAAGTCGAAAACTAATTCCAAATTTGCAAAATAAAGAAAAGTATATTTTACATTATAGAAATTTAAAACAATGTCTAAAGTATGGTCTTAAATTAATAAAAATTCACAGAGGTATACAATTTTCTCAATCGGCATGGCTTAAACCATACATAGAGTTGAATACAAAGTTGCGAAATTCTGCCAAGAATGACTTTGAGCGTCGTAGTTTTATATTGAAAATAAATTGTATATTTGGAAAAACAATGGAAAATGTTGAAAACCGTGTAAATATAAAGCTTGCAACACAGTTTGAAAAAAATGTTAAAAGAAATGGTGCCGGAAATTATATAAGCAGACCCCATTTTAAAGAATCAAGAATATTTTGTGACAATTTAGTAGCTATTCAAATGCAAAAAACATATATTGAATATAACAAACCTATTTATGTTGGATTTTCAATACTAGATATATCAAAAACTATACTCTATGATTTTTTTTATGGATTTTTAAAACCATTATATGGTGATAATATATCTCTTTTATATACTGATACGGATTCTTTAATAGTTTATGTTGAAACTGAAAATTTTTATGAAGATATGAAACAGCACCTTGATAAATATGATACTTCTAATTATAGCCTAAATAACATACACAATATTCCAAAAAACTTATCGACTATAGGAAAAATGAAGGATGAATATGGTGGGAAAGTATTAGAATCCTATTACGGTACTTCTGCAAAAGCATATTGCATTAACACTCCAGAGACAATTTCAAAGAAGGCAAAAGGAATAAATAAGTCCAGCATTAAAAAGCAGTTAGAACTTAAACATTATAAAGCAATTGTGGATGGAGAATGTTCAAGCATACATTGTCTAATGTATATCTTTAAATCAGAATCTCATCAGATTTTTACCAACCTTATACGTAAGGTTGCATTATCTAATAAAGATGATAAACGATACCTCATCCCTTCATCAAGTGCCACTTTGGCTTGGGGGCATATAGATATACCATTAGCAAGTCTATCAGCTGACGAAAGATTAGATCGTCTTATTCAAGTAATGAAAGAGGTTGCTGAAAGCGACATTTAGCAATAGATTTTATGGAAGGGGGGTAAAATATATAAGTAGCATTTAATGTTAGCTTGTCAGTTACTTTAACTCTAAACATGAGTCAATACTTATATTCGGAACTTTTCTCTCGCTTATGTGGTGAAACACAAACAATTTGTAAGCGTACTTTGCGATATATAATTACTAGAAATGCTTGTGAAGAAAATTTACCAGTTGCTGTAGCTATTTTAAATAAAATAGCCGTTCCAGATGCAGCTTTTCGTTATATAGTTGATAGCGAAGTTTGCAGCAATAATTTAATTTCATTATTGGTGGGAAAAAAATTAAAGTTGGATAAGTTTATAGATGATGTGATTGAAGTAGTGAAGCATGGTGGCCATGAGTTTTTAAGTATTTTGGAATTGGACGATTTACTTGGTGAGAATCACATCACTTCACCGATTTGTGAAAAATACTATTTGTTTACTTTATTAACATGTGGAGATTTGAAAAATTTTGATGAAAAATATCAAGCAACAAATATTTCCTCAAAATATAGGAAAATTGATTCATTAATCGATGAAACTATTTGCAATGTTGCCCATTTTGCAGATGTTAAACTTTTAAAATGTATAATGGATGTTGTTAAACAATTTAATATTAAATTTCACTTTGAGCCAAATAATAATGATGAACATAAACAAGTTCATGCATGGTTAACAAAAAATATTGAGAAGGGGTTGAAAGGTGGTGATAATTTAGGGTGGGAAGAAGGACCCTGTATGGCCAAATGGCCATCAACAAAATTTAAAGATTATATTGAAACTTTAAGTTGTTTGTATGAATGGTCTCATTAAAGGTTTTTTACATTTTTTTTTTGTGTATCATTATATTACTTGCATTATATCTAAATTTAATGTATTGTTTGAAAAGAAACAAAATGTCAGAATAAATAATTTATTCCTAATATTTTTTTATCATGTTTAATTATGATTGTCACTAAATACTTCAAGATCCTATGTTAGAGTTATTCTATCTAAATTTAATGTATTGTTTGAAAAGAAACAAAATGTCAGAATAAATAATTTATTCCTAATATTTTTTATCATGTTTAATTATGATTGTCACTAAATACTTCAAGATTGTATGTTAGAGTTATTCTTAAATTGTTCTCATAAATCTGCAGCAACTCAAGGATATCCCCCTCCATTCAATACTTTTGGAAGGGGAACTACTATAAGTTGAAGAACATGTTTATTATAGGTAGTTCTTAAACTTTTAATAAACAATGAATAACTACAACAATTGCCAGCCAGCTAACCAAGCAATTTCTGAAAAATCAGCTAAGAAAAATAATTTTGTGACAATTAATGAGAAACAATATCATCTCAACCCATCCAAATCAAAATATGTATGCTGTGCACTAGCTTACGAATTTAACTTTCAACCTTTGGTGATAATTAAAGGTTTGAAAGGTGATAGTGTGTTTTTAAATGAGTCTGAATGGAATGAGTTCCTGAAGCATCAAGGCATAGTAACTAACTATTTTTATACAACGAGTGGTGAAACTTTTCAACCACTAAAGTCTTCATTTACAATACATTTTGAATGGTTTAGAGATATAAAAATCATAAAAGTGGAAGATAAATATGGTAATGGGGTCTATTTAGCTATGGAAACTGTTAGCAAATTATTTGAACTGGCATCCCTAATCAACTATAAAGTAGATATGCTCAAGAAACAAGAATTTCCCAAGTATTTCGATACCTTGATCGACAGTGTCAATTCCAACATTGATGTTGGTCAGTTTATTTTAAATGAAGTGTCTACGACAGGCAATTCGGAAAATGTCAGTTCAGTAATGGAGCTGATATATCAGTATCCGAATTTGAAAGTATTCAACAGATACAGCCCTTTTTCATTTTACAATCAACACTGAATATGAAGATGCACGTTACTTTTAATGAATCACGCAATCAAGTAAAATATATTACAGTTTGGAATTTTGCACATCGTCAAGCAAGAATTGGCGAATGGGAGCAATATGCAAGGGATCGTGATCGATTTCATCGTCGAATAAACAAAACTGCTGAAACCATTAACTACATTCTTGATAAAAGTCATAGACTGCGGATTTATGAAGAACGCTTTTTAAATTTTGTGTGCTAATTAGTATTTTATAAAATAATTATTTTTTGTCAGGAGGTGGTTTTTTTTGTAAAATTATTGTGCTTTGTAAAAATTATAATAAACATATGTCAAACTAAAATGTTTTATGTCAAATTATTGTTTAAAAAATTATAATAATAAACATATGTCTAACTAAAATGTTTTTATTATTTAAGAAAAATCTACAAACTTCCTGTAAAGTCCTCTTTATTTAGGTAAATAATTACATTGCAAAAAATATATAAAACAAGGTAAGTATATATTTAACGTAAATTATACAAAAGTATCCTTAGGTATCCAAGAATTGTTTGATTTATCTAGTCCTAACCATTTCACAAATACCTCCCCCCCCCCCCTCCTCCTAATAATTCTTTCTATTAAATATATGTCTGGATATTTTACTTTCTGAAGTTCTTCTTCGTAGAATCCTCCTTTAATTGATTGCTTTTTTCCATCTTCAAGATAATACATTGTTGGATTTGTCACTCTCACCTCAGCTATTTGAAAAATCTCATTGGACCAGTTCGGTGTATAACCTTTTTCAAAAAGTTCACGATGTTTACTTATACGAACAAAATCCCCAACACGAAATTTTTTTTTCTTCGGATCAACTGTTTTCATATAACTAAATGCATATTTTAAAAGATGTTTTTCATGTTTCTTCTTAACTTCTGCCGGCCTCATACCAGTAGTACTGTGTACCTTATTATTATAATATGAAACAATGTTTTTAAGGAGATCTAGCCATTTGTAATTTCCCTGCATGCTGAATTGCTTCCACATTAAAGTCTTCAATGTTCTGTTTACACGTTCACATATACTAGCCTTAAGATTTGTATAAGTGGCGTAATGATTTATTTGAAACTGATCCATCAGGGATTTGAACTCGCGACCAAAAAACTCCATACCATTATCTGTCTGTACATTTTTGGGGTGAGTTTTCAGAGATTTTAGAATATTAGCCATAGCTTTGGCAACTTCTTTTGATGTTTTACTTTTTAATGGTTCAGCCCAGACAAACTTTGAAAAAGCATTAATTACTACTAAAATGTATTTGTACCCCTTATTGAATTTAGAATAAGGAAGCATTTCTACTAAATCTGCCTGAAACAAATCATTTAAACCCTTAACTATTACATGACGCCTTCTATAATTTCTTCTAGCGGGTTTGTGAAGTTCATTCACCACTACTTCTTTTACATTGATAGCGGACATTTTAGGTGTAGTTCTATGGCGCAAGCGATCGCTTTGCTGTTTGGAGAATGTTCAAAATAAAATGTATCTCCTGATTTTATCTTCACACCAACTAATGTTTTAGCAGATATTTTTGTATTATTTAGAAATATAGTGACTTCAGTTGAAGGATTTAAATAAATTTTTTCAATTTCCGCAGCGTAGTCAAACAATATTGCATAGGATTCATTATTTAAATACCATCTATGGATGTTTTTATCGATTGATTTATATCCATTATATAGTAAAATTATTTTTTGTTGTAATTTTGAATTGAGATTTCTGTTTATTATTCTACCAAATTTGTCTAAAGTCATATTGAGACTGATAAAGCGATGACAATTAATTACTATTTTATACTATTATACGAGCTTCCTGTAATTCCTCAATCAAGGAGACTATCTCATTGTGATTGCCGTTATTACCAGCATTTTGAGCCGCAATTAGAAGTCTTAGTCTATCAACTAATTCATTAGGGTCATCCCAGTGTATATAGTTTACTGGATTTTTGTTCCATTTCATAAAACCCTTTCCCGATCGCAAATCATACACTCTGCTAGGAAATGAACCCGAGCGTGGTCTCTGTCCAGGAGGTTTAATTACAGAAGTATATTTCTTTGAGGGATTACCTATTTTGGGGTTATTTTCATCATAATTTCGTCGGAGAGCATTTGTTCTTTCTAAAATATGAAGATAATCTTTATGTTCTGCTACTTTATATGGTGCTGGATTCTTTTTAAATAATAACTCATACAATCCTGTTGTTCCTTTATATCTGACACCTTTTACAACAATATCTTCTTTATCAAAATTAATTTCAGAGTCTCCAATATAAAATTTATCTGAAAGTAGGTCATGCCTAATCCCATGCGTATGATCAAAGGCATCATCGGAATCCCGTATCATTGCTTCTATGTATTGTCGAGGTAGTGGAGCAAATTGGTCCAAATATATCTCAAAAGAAGGTTCACCGAGCAGTCTTTGAAGTTCTGCTGTGCTAATTTCAGCGGGAGTTTCCGGTTCTTGTTCAGGTTCTGCGATAAATACCTCTTCACCTAACGGCTCTTCTTGAAATAAGCGACGCGGTCTCATTTTTGTCTCATATTTTGCGGATGTTTTTTCTGACTGGTTAAATTCTTCTTCTTTTACTTTGGATGCATTTTTTTCCAGTTTAATATCTAAAAGTATCTTTTTTAAGGGTTCTGTAATAGGTTTTAATTCTTCCTCTCTCTGAATGGCAGACTCTACAACATCAGATTTTAGACTTTGCAACTTTCGTTTAGGTGCTTTTCTTGTTTTAATGAGTTGTCTTGCAACTGTTTGATCCATGTTTGCGTTGTCAATAGTTAATTAATACTAAAACTTTTTTTCATCCTTACGGATAAATATAGGCATCAAATCCTTTTCTATATCTGCCAGCCTGGAATGGAAATTCTTTATTTATAACCAAAAATCCGAATTTACCTTTCCAACAATAACAACACATATCTTTAAACATTAAACATTAACATGATCATCATAAATATGTTTCAGATTAGTATTATCTTGTTTAAATATTACAAGCAAATTTGCATTATCTCTAATTAATTGTTTTGGAATTGAGGAATAAGTTTGACATAGATAAAAACAATCTGCATTGTTATGGCGGCCGAAGCAAAAATAATCTCTCATAATGCTTTGATTGCAGCAAACAATATCATCAAATATTATTATTGAATTTGACTTTATCTGGTCAGGGGGCACTATGTCATCACCGTTTTCATATTCAAAATATCCTATATCTGTAATAGGTTGCAAAAGGTGTTTGAGATATTTATATTTTGATTGGTTAAGTGACTTGGAATAGATGTAAATGTTTTCAAAACGTAATCCATTCGGATGTTCTAAGAGCGTAACCATTACATTTGTTTTTCCACAACCGGATGCTCCAACCAATAGACCTCTTTTACATTCACTACCCAATAAAGTACCGTGTCGGCTGAACTTTTCTGCTAAAGAAATGTCATCGTGATCCTGAATCGGCAACTTTAATGCTTGTTGCGTCACCCTAATTTTATTTATGACAAATGGTTTGAATTAAGTAAATTAAATGTATTTATATGATGACAAAAAAACAAACTTCAAGAGTATATATAGCCCAATAGTTTCATAAATCAATCATACTTGTATTATTTTTCAACCTAATCACACAATATGAAGTTAAAACGTTTGTTGGCACTGGCACTTCGTAGAAAAGGTAAATTATTAAAAAAAAAGGAAGGGGTTTATCTTTTTCCAAAATGCCTTTCGGCATTAAAGGAAAACATAAAAAATCGAAACGTAGTAAGAAAAGTAGAATAATACGTGCTCCCAAAATTGGTGGCTTTTTACCTTTCTTGCTACCTGCTTTGGGAGCGTTAGGTGCATTAGCCGGAGGCGGTGCCAGTATAGCGAAAACCGTAGTTGATGCCAAGAATGCTGCAAAGGTATTACAAGAAGCAAAACGTCATAATATGGAGCTTGAAAAAGTTGCCAGATCATCTAAAGGTTCTGGGTTATTTTTAAAACCGTACCAAAAAAACTTCCGATAAAACTACCATCGCGACCTTTGACGAATATTGATTTACTAAAGTTTGCAAATTTGTTAAAGATAAAAAAATTTCGGGGCGTATACATGAGAGACAATCTACCAATCAAAATTAAAAACAACGAGTCTGGCATTATTAATCTTGACAGTAAACAGGGTAGCGGAACTCATTGGACCGCATATGTAAAGAAAAAAGCACATATAAATTATTTCGATAGTTATGGAAACTTACGACCCCCCAGCGATGTAGTTAATTATTTTTTTAGCGGTGATTATAATAACACAATCACTTATAATTATCAAAGGGAGCAAAGTCCCCATTCTTTTAGGTGTGGTCACCTGTGTTTGAAATTTCTATATAACACACAGTAATCTCTGCTGTATTGCCAGTTGTGTAACATGTCTTACGCTTTTACATTTTCGGGAAAGGAATCTGTGCTTAGCGCAGATTTTAATTCTCCAATATTTCTAGATGACAATTCACAATATGTGATTGGTCTAACAAATTTCGAGACTTTCAATGTTATCCCTAATATTGATGAAACCAACAATAAATTTTTCTATGGCACTGAACATGTTACAATTCCAACAGGTTCTTATGAAATTTCAGATATACATCAATATTTACAGAAAAACATGAAAAAAGAAACTTTAGAACTCGAAGCGAATAATAATACATTAAAAACTATTTTAAAATGTAGTAAAGATATTGATTTTTCAAAAGCCAATTCTATCGGTAAACTTTTAGGATTTAGTAATAAGCTTTTAAAGGCGAATTTAGTTCATGAATCAGAAAATCCAGTTGAAATTATTAAAGTAAATGCTTTATGTATTGACTGCAACATATCTTCTGGTTCCTATAATAATGGTAAGCCGGTTCATACAATACATCAGTTTTTTCCCACTGTGCCTCCTGGATATAAAATAGTGGAAACGCCTCAAAACATCATTTACTTTCCAGTTACCGTTAAGACCATTACTAATATAACCATTAAGGTGCTTGATCAAGACGGAAATTTAGTAAATTTTAGGGGTGAAACGGTTACAGTAAAGGTGCATTTAAAAAAAGATATATAAATGGTTGTGAGATATAATGCTTTATATCTACCCTCTTGGTTGCCAGAGTATAAAAACAGAAACCTTCAGAAAAAATTCAGTATTCTAAAAAGGCCTAAGCTATTAACACCTTCCAACCGACAATTCTTACAATCACTTGGTTTTCAAGTAAAATGAATATTCTTGACGTTGCACAAAAAGTACTTGTAGATGATTCTATTGTAGATTACCAGTACCATACCTACCAGGCATGTACATCTTCACAATTTGATTATAACGATGAACAACGGATCACTGTTCAAGAACTTGATGCATATACACTTCCTTCTGACAGCTTTTTGTACATTGAAGGTAAATTAACCAAAACAGATGGTACGGTGTCAAACAATTTGTTTTTTATTAACAACGCAATAGCTTTTCTTTTTAGAGAAATTCGTTATGAACTGAACGGTGTAGTAGTAGATTCCACACGCAATGTAGGACTTGCTTCAACAATGAAAAATTATTTTTCATTAAATTCTAACGAAAGCATAAAACTTCAAAACGCGGGTTGGTTTCCTAAAAGCGAAAAACGCACAGATGATCGTATCAAAGTTGATGCGAATGGAAATTTTAATGTTTGTATTCCATGTTCCCACTTATTGGGATTTTTTGAAGATTATCGTAAAATTATAATGAATATGAAACAAGAACTAATCCTTATTAGAAGTAGTGATGATAAAGATGCTGTAATCTACATTGATGATCCTGCAGCTCCCACCCCTACAGTAGATGAGCCGAAAGTTACAATTGAGAAGGTGTCCTGGAAAGTTCCCCATGTTACCGTTTCTCTCGCACAGCAGTTACAGCTTTCCAGACAAATTCAAAAGGGGGTGGAAATTCCATTACCCTTTCGAAGCTGGGAGTTAATAGAATACCCAGCTCTTCCAGAAACATCTAGACATACTTGGCCAGTTAAGACCACTACAAAACTCGAATCACCACGCCATATTCTTACAGGATTTCAAACTGATAGAAAAGGAAAGATTTTAAAAGATATGAGTAAATTTGATAATTGTAACCTAAGAAATTTTAGAGCTTTTCTAAACACTGAAAGGTATCCTTACCAGGACCTCAACTTAAATATTCTGGAAAATAAATTTGCCTCGCTTTACGAAATGTTTTCAAAATTTCAACAATCTTATTATCAAAAGGAAAATCAACCCCTCTTTACACCAACTGAATTTGCAAAATTAGCGCCTTTAGTTCATATTGACTGCTCCCGACAAAAGGATAGCATTCAATCAGGGTCGGTTGTAGTGAGACTTGAATTCGAAACAAATGCAAACATACCACATAACACATCCGCATACTGTTTAATTTTGCATGATAAACTATTTACTTACAATCCCCTGACGAAAATCGTAAGACAAATTTAATTATACTATTTAAGCTAGATGCACTCCTTTGCCTATTTCAATTTGATGATGACGTTGAGGTATAAACAACAACTCAGTGCTCATTTAAAAAAACTAAAAGAACTCAAAAAAAGTGATTTTCTTTTACGACATGAAGAAAAAATGTATAAACGCTTTTCAAATTTATCATTGTAAACTATGGTACTCGTAATTGACATTCAAGGTTTCAAACTGGAAAATAATAAATTTCTTCCAAAAGAGCTTGCATCGTTTGATGGTTCCAAGATCTGTCACTATGTTTTTAAAGCACCATTTAGTCTGGATTATTTACCTCAAAATTTACAAGTGCAGACGAAATGGTTAATAAACCATCATCATTGTATTGATTGGAAATCAGGTTTTACACCAGTACACAATTTTTCTGAAATAATCAAACATCTTACAAGCGACACCAACGTCGTTTATGTGAAAGGAAAGGAGAAAGCTGATTATGTAAAAAAATATTCATCAGCACTCGTTTTGGAATTAGATGAACAACCCACACTTCAAGCATCTACACCTTCTTGCATTTATCATTTAAATAATCATTGCGTTTGCGCCCTTACTAATGTATACTTTTTATTTAACAATCATGTTATGAATTAAGTTTTGTATTGTAAAAAATAAAATGAGTAAAAAATAAAACTAGTTAAAATATATTGTTTTTTTTATTTATTTATTTAAAGCGATGTATAGGAATACAATGTCTAATTACATTTCTTTTATTCTATAAATTTAAAATGGAACAAAATGCGTAAGTATGTGTTCAATTTCTCCATTTTGCACATAAGCTTTGTATGATAGAACAAAAAACTCTTTTGTACAGTTACCACTTAAATATATGTTACACAATTCATACAAATATGAACTGGTCCAGTCATCTCCTTCAGACTCAAATTTTTCATCACCAGCTATGTTTCTTATTTTACAGACAATTATTCTAAACTTCTCTTCTAGCTCATCACTATCTATTTTTTCACACTGACATTTACTGCTCACATTCCTCATCATATTAAATTGTTTATACTGCACTTACGTTGACTGTGGCTTCTTAACTACTGACACTACTCACTGTTTCCAATATTCACAGCTGGACCCACTCTTAAACAACTACACACAAAGGTCACTTCGGCCGGCTGCCTACACTGTTCTGCAGATCTATATTTTATTCGCCTGTTACAATGTGTGCAATGCGATATATACCTACTATGCACATGATATTTTACGACGACACTTTTGTCACGCAAAGTAAACATTGCATACCTAGCTCCTACCAGGCAATCTCCGCAAACTATGGAACCCATACAAGGATCCCCAATAAAATAAAATTTTTGACATTTTTCTTCACACACATCGACAGCCCTAAGGTGTGCCTCCATTAATGCCACAGCTTGAATATGGCGATTTTGCAAAACACTCCCTTCATAATTTAACACATATCGCTGGCGAATATTTGAAGTGTCACGTAAACGGTCCCAGTTAATCAAAAAATTGTGATCAGACATTGTATTCCTACTACTTTACACTTTATTATAAATAAACTCGAACTCTTGTATAGAGGATTCTAATAATATTAATTCCCTGAGATATCTCCTGTACATATATAATACAAATTTCAAGGATAAATTTGTAAACTTGAATGTGTCTGTGACCATGAAAATGTGGTTGGCCTTGACCTTAAAAAAAAATATCGCTGGCCGCGACCGTGCAGAAACACATCTGGCCTTGAGCTTAAAAAATACCTCTAGCCGTGACCGTGGGAAAATACATCTTGCCTTGACCTTAAAAATACACCTGGCCGTGACCGTGCGGAAACATATCTGGCCTTGATCTTAAAAAATACACCTGGCCGTGGGAAAATATATCGCTGGCCTTGACCTTGAAAATGCCTCCTCCTCTTCAAGGTCGTTCCAGAACAGACATTATCTCTCTACTAATACATAGCAACAGAATTGTATTTGTAGTTGTCGTGATTTCGTATTAATTTAATTTTGTTCTGACTGAGGGTAACGGGTTACAGAAACTTTGAAGAACATCCTGCAACATCTAGAATTCAGAAGGGCAACTTTATCCAGCTGGCTTACGCACTGGCACGTCCTTCGTAAATAAAAACCAACAGTGAAGCCATATAAGTAGTCCAGGTCTGTATGTTGTGTGGAGAGTTGCGCCAACTATGGCAGTAAAAATAAATGAATTTAAAAAAAGTATTATCAATAAAAATCACAAATGTATAGCATATGATGACGACGTAATAGTCTACATAAAAAACAACACAGATACAGAAAATCTTGGTAAAATAAAAGATGTATAAGAAAGAGCCTACGAATGCTAAAATAAACGTAAGCAAATCTAGCTTGTTGTCATTACAAGTAATTTTTGGATGCTACAAGAAGCACACATTTTTGGTCTAATCATAAAGCCAGATTTAAACATAATGATTAAAGCTAACTGGAAAAAACTTTAGAAATAGGTTACAAAAATATGCCCTGAAAATCTTAGTGACATGGATTTTATTAAATTAGTTTAGTATTATAAACACGTTTATTATGTCTAAAGTGTGGTATCTTGCACAGATAATTCCGTTAACTCATAAGAATAGTCAAAGCATTGTACAAATAACTGACAAATTTTTATGACACGGGTCATTATATAGGGTTTGAAGACCACAACTTTATTTCCAACTCCGAAGAGGGGGGACTTAGACTCATTAACGTAGAAATTAAATCTACAACACCTTTTTTTTAACGATATACCTATCATAGAGCTTGGAAGAACAGAGGAAACAAGTTTCAGTTCACCTTTATATGTAATAAAATATTTGAAGGGCCAGAGTCACTAGTCATAATTTTAAAAGCATTAAAAGATTTTTACTGCAAACAAATATTGCAACAGTCAATAACATCGCTGTATTTGTATAATGCACCGGAAAAAGTAAGGACTACAATCGAGTCCAAAATAAAGAATGAAATACAGTGAAATATAGTGTGGAAAACACAAGTATGCCAATCGTATCGACTGAGTGGAGAGGGGCAACATTTAAAGCAATCAACATTGTGTATCCTGTAGAGAAAAATTAGCCAGACACCGAATGGACAACAGTGGCCTCTGTATAAAGTGCGGGATTAAGGATGATCTATACATCTAATAAAATACCGTGGGCAGGCGAGATATGGAAATGAATAGAAATAAACTTCGATGATGGGGATAATATTTACTTAATCATAGAGGTTTAGATGGACCAAAAAGATAATCTACTTCGAATGGGCATATTTTCCTGGCCAACTTTCCAGGAAAATCTGCCCGGTCCAAATAGATTAAACTATGCTTTGTTTTAATTAGATAGTCGGATTCCCACGTCCGTGTCAGTTCTGCGCTGACTTTTAATAAGAAGCCAGCTCAGAACTGGTATGGACGGGGGAATCCGATTATCTAATTAAAACAAAGCAATGTTTAATCTATGGCCAGATTTTCCTGGCACATTTTCCTGGAAAATAGATTAAACATTAATTTGTCTAATTAATTTGTCTAATTAATGTTTAATACATTTGGAATGGCAGATTTTCCTGGCTAATTTTCCAGAATAATCTGCCCGGACAAATAGATTAAACATTGTTTTGTTTTAATTACTTAGTCGGATTCCCACGTCCATGCCAGCTCTGAGCTGACTTTTAATTAAAAGCCCGCTCAGAACTGGTATGGCGCGGGGAAGCCGACTTGCTAATTAAAACAAAGCAATTTTCAATCAATTTGTAATGGGCAGATTATCCTGGCTAATTTTCCAGTTCTGAGCTGGATTTTATTTAAAAGTCAGCTTAGAACTGGCGTGGACGTGAGAATTCGACTAAGTAATTAAAACAAAACAATGTTTAATCTATTTGTACCGGGCAAATTTTCCTGGAACATTAGCCAGGAAAATCTACCCTTTCCAAATAGATTAAACATTGCTTTTATTTTAATTAGACAGTCGGATTCCCCTGTCCATAACAGTCCTGAACTGCCTTTTAATTAAAATTCAGCTCTGAACTGGGCATGGCCGTGGGAATCCCACTATCTAGTAAAACAAAGCAATGTTTAATCTATTTGGACGAGGCTGATTTTCCTGGCCCGGTCCAAGTAGATTGAACATTGCTTTGTTAGTCTATTTGGACCGGCAGATTATAATGCTGACTTATTAATCAATTAAAAGCCAGCTCAGAACTGGTATGGATGGGGGAATCCGATTGTCTAATTTAAACAAAGCGTTTTGTAATCTATGGGCAGATTTTCCTGGAAAATTAGGCAGAAAAATCTGCCAATCCAAATAGATTTAACATTAATTTGTCTAATCAATTGACAAATTAATGTTTTAATTAATTAGACAAATTAATTGACAAATTAATGTTTTAATTAATTAGACAAATTAATGTTAATCAATTTGGAATGTCAGATTTTCCTGGGTAATTTTCCAGGAAAAGCTGTCATGAAAATCTGCCCATTCCAAATAGATTAAACATTGCTTTTTTTAAAATTAGACAGTCGGATTCCCCGTCCATACGAATTCTGAATGGCTTTTAATTAAATGTCAGCATGAAAATCTTCCGGTCCAAATAGATTAAACATTGCTTTGTTTTAATTAGATAGTCGGATACCCACGTCCATGCCAGTTCTAAGCTGATTTTTAATTAAAAGTCAACTGGCTAATTAGAACAAAGCAATGTTTAATCAATTTGGAATGGGCAGATTTTCGTGGCTAATTTTCCAGGAAAATCTGCCCGGTCCAAATAGATTAAACATTGCTTTGTTGTAATTAGATAGTCGGATTCCCACCTCCATGCCAGTTCTGAGCTGTTATTTTGTTATTATTTGATGAAATACCTGAAATTCAAACTGCGGCGTCTGTTGGGATTTTCCACTATTGGCTGTTTTCTCGTTATACCTACTAATTGCCTTGCTTGAAGTTCTTCGGCAGTTATAAATGTACATTGTAAATTGTAAATATACAGCCTCCATAAAACTTTTACTTATGTTCTGGGTTTTCTCTATCTTTTTAAACGTTTTTACTAAACTGCACGCTGCTAGCTTCTTGCCTGGTTTAGGTTTTTCTTAACAGCCCCGTTCTTATTCCTCCTGGGTATCATCATACATTGCTTTTGGTTATTATTACCAATCAAATATGCTAATTAGTGTTTGAAATTGCTACCTCTTTTTGATCACTGAAATGATTGACATAGTTCTGTACTCCTGTTATGTATCAACTGCAATTGGAAAAGAAGACTTCGAGAAATTTCTAACCTTCTTCAACATAGACGTTAGGCAACATAAGAGGAAGACATTAATTGGAGTGGATTTCAGTGCGAAAGGCTTGTGGACTTGGTAAAACTGGACGTAAAAAATGTATTCAATACAGCACCATGGAGGGCATATACGAAGTGTTAAGAGAGATGCAAGTTGAGCCATATTTGCTGAAAATAGTATGTAGTTACCTGGAGAACAGACAGATACTGATTTGACAGAAATATCGGATGCGTGCTACATATATGTGGCGTGCATCAGGGGTCAGTCCTAGGACCAACACTGTGGAACATGTATTACGATAAGATCTTTAGTCTGGAGTCCGTAAACAACACGGCTATTATAGGGTATGCAGATCATTTGGCGGTAATTGTAAGCAAAGGAAATAAGGGTGACCTGGAAAATAATATCAACTGGTCAGTGGCTAGGGTGGAAAACTGGATGGCAAACAGTGCACTACAACTTAAGCCTCACAAAACTGAAAGTATAGTGCTAGTGGAATAAGAACACAGAATAGTAACCATCAAGTTGGGGAATGCAGAAATTTGTGGTCTTATCTGTTTATGGTGTTCAGTAACGTTAACAATGTGGTGGATACTGGATCCAAAAGTGACGAGAGAAAAAAAAAAAGGAGCGTGAAGTCTACGGTCGGTTACCTCTAATAGACGCTCAGTTCTCACGGCTAGATGCTTGAGATTATCGTTGTGGTATTAAGGGGAAAATAGAGGATTGCGAGGGTGATAAAATAAGTGATATATTTATCTTAACTGCAATGTATGCGAGAACAAGAATGTTTTTGATAAACAGACTGAATATATTACATGAATAACTTGGTGAACCATAACCTACTTGTAATATATGTAGTTCATGTTGCAATTGGCTAATGTAAACCTGGTCAATTGCGTAGTTTAGACAGGAGACGGCTGATTTAAAGAACAAGTTCTATTGTTTAAGGTCATATTTAGTTCTATTTTTACCACTACAGAAAGGCGGAGTTCGTTGTGTAGACAAAGAAAAGGACAAGGACATTAAATCTATGTTGTAAAAAAAAATAGGTGAGTTGTATTTTTTGTTTTAAGTATGCCTACAGCAATTTGAAAAGGTTTGACATAATTTTATACATACAAATTTGTGCAGATTTGAACCTGTGATGATTACCAATAAGTACAATTTAGAGAATACGATTCATCACAATCCAGTTTTACACTTGACGATCGTTTCGCTGACAAAAACAGTTTTACCACTACTGGATAAAAATTAATGTACCACGTTTATTCACTCAACGAATTAAAGTTAGGTGTCGGTCAATGAACCAAAAATTTATGTACTATGTTTATTCACACAAGTAATTAATAGTTAGGCTTTGGTCATTGAATAAAAAAGTTATGTGCTCTGTTTTTTGTACAAGTAAGTGAAACGTAGGCTTCGCCTCGCTGATAAACTAGATTTACTATCGTTGGAGAAAGTTCAATATACTTATTCATGCGAGTGAATAAAAGTTGTGCCCGTGTCGTTTGAAAATAAAATAAATGAGGTTGAAGAGGAATAGATAATGTTAGAGAAATGTGTAATATTATGGGTAACGTGGCTGTACTAAATCATTTATACATACTTCTTTTACAAACCTCAGTTAGATGTTTATGGTTATGGTTAACAAATATTATGTTAAGTTTGTTGTTTGGTCCAAACGGCTTAAAATTTTAAAACGTATACGTATACTCAAAGCCTTTATATATCAGCCTATCAGCATGTTAGAAGAGGTTAGGGTGCTACAAAAGCTGTTGTATACTATCTATACAGTGAGAGCGAAGAGATCCAGCAGATGCAAAACGCAATTCAATTTTTCTATTAGATGATGTGGCCTCTAATAAGCAAAATAAAATAAAATCGTATTTTTGGATGGGTGAAATTAAGATATTGACAGTTTCTACTTGTGTCCGAAACAATTGTTGCGTCATAGTGCTACATTTATTTAAACAAGATGCTATTACAGCCTGGAGATAATTTTTCTGGCTTCACTGTGAGGCCTGTAGTATGGTATAGTTTCACCAAGTAAGGGCAGCAACGATCAATGAATAGAATATGATATTAGTCTTGTGTATGATGATCATGTAACTACCGATATGAGTTTTGAAAAGTTCAAACTCCTTTGTGGTGGATTTCGGCAAAACAAACATATTATGGTGGCTGCTGTTAAAGATATTTATTTAACCCAAGCAGTTTGATCACTTTATAAATCTCGGTTAACTGAAAAACGTTGCTATTCAGTTGTTCAGTTCACGAACAAATGTTAAGTTCATATCCTATTGGTGTAAAATACTATGTTGATTATTATTTCACAGAGAAACATTCCTGATACACTATTATAGATGTATCCCTAAAAGCAGTAAAATTTAATCTTGGAATGCCTCTGCCGAACTCGAAATCTTAACCGAAAAAATTCAACCAGATATAATCTGCACACGGGAAACACAACTAACACGAAGAACACCAAAACTACGATACTACAATAACGATATTCACCGTAACACCCGATATGTAATGTAACCAGCATCTTCCGGTAGCAAAAATGAAAACCATCACAAACGCCTTGTTTGAAACACGCACCATACAAAAACATAACACACAGTAATCAATTGTTACGACAAAAACGTACTCCCACCTAACATCGACGATCGATAATAACAATACGATCTAAACTCAAGAAACAAAACACTCATAATAGGGTACTCTAATGCCAAACACAAACTGGAACTCTGTCTATAACGAAGGTAACGGCCTTAATCTAAACAACTGTATTTTACACAATACATACACACTCCACTATCCAAATAATTAATACAGCAATTCTGCTTACTCAGACAACACACCTTCAAACTAGAGGTCTGCATCTCAAATAATGGAAAAATAAGAGACGTAAATGCTCAATAACTAGACTCAGATAAACTCCCCATCCTTGTAGAAATAAACACAAAAAATCACAACCACCCAAAAATCCCAGAAATCTACTAGCATTTGAAAATTGTTTCAGGCTGCGTTCACCCAATTAAACAGTTTACGTTTTTGTTAGCTAACAGTGTATAAATGGTGTGTTTGTTTACCTATCACTAATGTCAAGGTCAAATAAACTTTAACTTCATTAAAAATGTTTATATCGATTAAGTTTAACTCTAAATCCTAAGTATGCATAATACTGATCCTGAGTTTTAGTTATTTTTTCTTCAGTTTTACTTTTAAAGATGATTCTCTCATAAGTTTGGTATTCGTCAACAATTTCTGCGGAATTTTCGTCATTACTGATATATTCCAGATGCCTCACTGACTCAAAAATTAATGTAACGTATGTTGTTATTTATTAAGGCACTGTCTGTTTGATTAACAGTAGAGTTGTAAGCAGCAGTGAAGTCAGGTAGTGTATTAAGCCACTTGTAGGAACAACCAAGTTAAAATTTATATATATATATATATATATATATATATATATATATATATATATATATATATATATATATATATATATATATATATATATATATATATATATATATATATATATATATATATATATATATATATATATATATATATATATTCTCGTTCAAGATACGTATGACTCTATCCACCATAAGTGGAATATATGTAATAATTACTCACTATCATCATTAATGCGTTAAATTTAGAGTACTAACCCAAGATAAGATTGGATGTTAGACGGTGCTGTACTATTAGCTTAAATATCAGCCATAGCTTTAGTCACCTCTTCATCATTTTTAGATTTAAGAGGGCGAGTCCACACATACTTTCAAAAACAATTGATAACCACTAAACCGTACTTTTAACCACAGGTTTCTTTGTAGCAGTCCGTAATTCAGCTAAATCAATCTACCACAAATCATTTAAACCCTTGATTATTGTACGTCTACGTCTAAAACTTATTCTTGCAGGTTTATATAATTCGTCAGTAATTCGCTTTATAGTATCAGATGATTCATATGTTATATCCAGCTGATTCAGTATCTTACTTAGATCTTTATTTTTTGGTATATCAATATCATGCAGCACATGGGAAGTTATATCATTAGTTAAATTTTACAATTTGTCTTCAAACTCACTTTTAAGAACATCTAGCTCTGTTAGCCCAGTACGATAACACGGAAAAAACTGGGTTAAATACGAAAAAACATATAATAAGCAAAAAAAACTAAAGTAGAAACATCTAATTTTAATAATAAACAAAATTTCGCAATTAATAAACAGAGTAGTATGGAAACAAACCCCATAAAAATTAAAAATTCCAATACAACTAATAATTCTAAAACAAAAATACCCAATTTGGAAGAATTAAAAACAGCATCAGAGATTAGGGATCAAATAATGTTTTCTCATGAAACTAAAAAGCGACATCGAACTTTAGATGAGACCCATGCATAAATGAAAGACAAATTCTCTTTTTGAAAGAATAGAAAGGAAATTAAAGATTATATTAGGACTTGTGAATATTGCAACGAAAAAGAATATAATCTGTTTACATTAAACAAATTAAATAAACAATCAATTTACATTACCTAAATAAATAAAAAACGGAAAATCGGATCATCAAACGGGGCTGATGCTCCAATCACTATCAAGATTCAATGATACAGAGAAGAGGATATACCACACACTAAGGCAGTTCGAGTCAAAATTGAAGCAAGGTCTGGAAGCCATCAACAACATGAAGCCTTCCTACAAAGCAGTAGATAAGAATTCATTAAAGATTCACATATTGAGTGTTTATCAGATAGCTGATCGATATCTAGAGGAACTTACTCATCATTATAGAAGCTTGCTAAACATACAAGCTAACATTTACGACTTTCTTCACATTGATCAAATCATAAACGCAGCAACGAGAAAACTACGACAGCATCTGGAGATTATTTCATACCTGATACTTCGGTCAGAAATTGGTCACAGTGAGAAATATATTAATATGTACAGCTACTTTACAATAACAGATGTAACGCAATATATTATTTATATATGTATATGTATATATATATATATATATATATATATATATATATATATATATATATATATATATATATATATATATATATATATATATATATATATATATATATATATATATATATATATATATATATATATATATATATACTAACTATAAAAGGATTTATAACACGACATTTCTGTACTATACAAGAAGAAGGGTTAAGGGCAAAGCCGCAAGGAGACAACCGCATACACGTGTTTCAAGCTCATTAGCCATCACCAGTACGGTATAGCCAGGTGAAGATGGAAACACTCTGGATGAAGATGCAAAAATACATATATATCTATATAAATGTGGTGGAATTTGTCTTTAACTGCGTGGAGACGGTAGATGGTGGTTTGTATACTACCCAAATCCAAAGTTTCGCATTTGTCTTCAGACAGAATTTTCAATTCATCAGATTTTAAATCATTTTGATGTATATCGCAGCATCATGCTCTTTACTCAAGATATGTAAATTCTAACATGGCCAGGTATCTAAATATCATTCTGCTGAGTTGTCGAAGATTCAACAAGTAGTGTTGAATCGATGCTTTTAGATAGCACTCATCTGCAATAATATCCTTCAAATGTGACTTTAAAGACTAAACATTTTCGAAAATTATAGTCAAGTAAGATGGATAATATTGTATAAAGTTCAGCGTGACTTTTAAGGCCTCTTAGCAAATGCATTAATTAATTTCACTTTTCACAACTTCTTCACTTTTCTGCTTTGGAAGAACTTTAGAAATTCCTTTATCCTTCCTAACTCCAGATATTGTAGATGCGCTTTGCATTAATATTTTTTGTCCGAAAGGAGCACCGAAAGGAGGGTCTTATTACAAGAAAGAGTGGCAAGAGTACGTCGTTAGATAATGCAATAATTTAGGTATTTCCGCCGATCGAAATATGTTAATTTTTGTGTTGTTGAACCACCCTTAATCGTTAGTGACCGACCACCTGCACAAGAATATAAGCAGAGTTGTCGATATTTAAAATTATATATCCTCTGACAACGGTAACTTGGTTAGTGCAAGTCAGGTTTTTTTAAATATATTATAGTCATTTGAGTTCTCCAAGTGCACTTGTTCTCATAATAGCACCTTGTTCCTCATTATTTTAGTCGTTTAGGTTTCTAGCTTATCTACAACTAAACCACCTAGTTTGTGTCATTTACTAGGTTCACATTCACTTTTGATGATATTGTTGCGTTTTCTCCGGGTTCTGGATAAGTGAGACTTTTAATTTTAACAAAACAACTTTATTTACTCTCTAAATATGGATACAATAAAAGTTCTAGAATGTCTCTCTCACAAAACACTTAGTTTATCTGGCCTTACAATCACTAATTTGTACAAAAGTCGCTAATACACTAAAACTAAAGTCGCTACTCTATAACACTTCACACTAGTCACTGCTCCTTCGAGTCACTACAACATTCTCTAACTGACTGAACTGTCTGGCTTACTTCCATCTTTATATAGCCGTCGCACCTTCCAGTTCGTTCTCGAGCGTTCTATTCCAGAATGTTCCAGGACCTTCTTTTACTAGAAGGTTCTGTGAATACAGATCGGTCCCGATACAGGGGGATGTATATACAGGTGATCCAAATGTGGTCATGACTCCTATGTTACACAAGAGGTGTTTCTCGAACTATAAGATCTCTCTGCGTATACAGGGTGTAAGGGTTCTCTGCGTATACAGGGTGTATATACAGGGTGTTCGGAATGCGCAGACCTCAGTGATCCGTTCCGACGGGGTACAAGTTGGTAACTTCGTTATTTTTGGTCCTAGAGGGTTGAGACTTCGCCTGTGGGGGGTCACCCCGGGCACCCCCAGGGGGGTGGGGAGGCGGTGTTGCCAGATTGTGCAAGAATTCCCAGATGTTGGGGACATTTTGGAGATGTGGCAACACAGCACCTGCATCTATTGAAGTGCTTTGTAACACTATTTTGAGTGCCGGTTACTATGTCTTTGACTTCATTTGGTATATTTTTAATGAAGGTATCGAATATATTTGATGGATAGACATTTTTATACTAAGCAATAGGCAGGCATGTATGGTATATATGTATATTTACCAGTGGCGGCTGGTCGGGGTAGGCAAGGTAGGCGCCGCATACCTTGACTTAGAAAGTTAGAAAACTTAAATTAAAATATATATAGTATATATATATATATATATATATATATATATATATATATATATATATATATATATATATATATATATATATATATATATATATATATATATATATATATATTTGTGTCTATGCGGAAGTAGCTGGACATTTCAGCCATAAAAATTGATATGTCCAAAAGGAAGTAGCTGGACCTAACCTCACAGTGTTGCCGCACTTTTTAGTAGGATATATAAAAGTTTTCTGGTTAGTTTTATGTTGTACGCTTAAACAGGTAGCATTACGGTTTTAAGGTCTGCGTGCTAGTATACAAAGATGATATGTTTTAATTAATACATTATTTTATTCTCTTTACCTTGACAGTTTTACAGTGAAGCACTTCGTCAATAATATTAAAATTATAAAAAGTGACTACAAATTATTTTTAAATTATTTGCCTACATAAATTATCACACCGGTGTGGTAAAGCAGAAAAATGATAAAAGACAAATTTTATGTTGTAATGTTTTACCAGTTATTTTAAATTAAATAAATTGTGTATAAAATGTATTTATGACAGTCTTGTCTAAAAACACACGTGTTTTATCTCAAAATGTAATACATTGAGTTCCTAGAAAACAAAATTATTGTAATTAGTTATCTGGATCTGAATACATTGCATGTGATCTGTTTTCATAATGGAAGTAACATAATTCAAACTCTTAACAAAACTATGATGACCAAAGCTTTTGCATAAGTTACATAATATGAAACACAATTCTTGTGTTATGGTTTGAATTGAACGTGAGAAATCAGTGAAAATAGTTGTCGTAAATAAATAGAAAATGCAGAAAAAGTGGAGAACTCAGGAATTTAGTAGAAGAAAATTTATACAAAGTAGGCAAATTTGTAAAATGTAATATAAATAGTCATTGATGTATTATTATGTTATTTTATTTTAATATAGTTAAAAAGAAATATTTATCATATTGTCTGTCTTTTTTCGTGCTACTAGAAATGTAAGGTTTTAGAGACTGGGGAGTTCGTTTTTTTAACACTGGACAATTTTCAATCAGAAGTTCACATTCAGCTATCGAGGGGTTGCTTCCGTCCTTTAAATGTCTTCTAATGGTCTCCTTAACTGCTTCTCTTTGAGGAGAACTCCATCTTGGTCGTGCTGTTGTGGAACAATAATCATAGAAATTAGCTTTGTACAATGGGTGAAGATTGGAACCTGTGATGAGCACTGATAAGTACAATTTGGAGAACCCAATTCATCACTACAGTTTTTTGACCCGACGATCGTTTCGATAACAAAGTTAGCGTCATTAAGGGGATGAATAAACTTACTTTATTCAAATTTTGAAAATTAAAAAATTACTTTAAGGAAGACGCAGAAATTGAAGACATTATTCCTTTACCTAGAGGAAAACAGTAGCATAATGTTTATGCTAAGCTTATAGTTAGAAGTGCAACAGTGATAGAGTGTATACTGCGGAAGCTACTTTTAACGGGTGTTTCATAATCATTGTTTATTGTTAACTTTAAATACTTGATATTTAAATTTCCGTACAGGTTAACGAAAATGCAGCAAACAAAAGGCCTTTCCTTTGCCTAAAGAATAACCATGTTATAGGTTATGTTTTCTAAATTTTATCGAATTATTGATCTATTGATGTAATTGTTTTCAATTTTCGATCATTTTAAATGTTTTACCTTAGAATATAAATTTTTGCAAATTAAATTTTATGCACCCCATAAAATCCCATCTAACACGGGAGGAGTCATCCGACACGATAATATGTATTTTATAATACAAAATGCAACGATGACACTTCCCACACATTACATTATAGTCTCGGCTCCCATAATGCATTTCTGTAGCGTGTCTTGGTTCCGAGAATATAAATATATGTACTTACATTATTTAACTGTTATAGTAGCCTCATAATAAATGTTTACTTAACGCACATCGTCTAGTGTACAGTATCCAACCCCCTTGCTCCGTAATTGCTTAAGAAACCATTTAAGAAAATTCGGACAAGGGTAGTAACAGCTTTACCCCCTAGTGCAAAAGGTACTAAAAAGGTACGAAAGATGCTCTCTTCTCTTAATACCAGGAAAGCCTCTGGCCTTGACGAGATGCCAGCAACTGTTCTCAAAAAATGCGCACCAGAACTTGCTCCTGTCCTGACTCGTCTATTTCAGATATCTTACAATAAAGGCATATTCCCTAGTAACTGGAAAACTGCTCGAGTACAACCCATCCCCAATAAAGGATCCAAAGCGCTTCCTAGCAACTACAGGCCTATTTCTCTCCTTTCAGTCGTCTCTAAAGTGATGGAAAAGTACTTAAACACCGAATTAATAAAATTTCTGGAAAAACACAGTCTAATCCACGACAGGCAGTATGAATCCGTCAGCGCAGATCGACTGCAGATCTCCTTTCTTTTGTCACCCATTCTTGGAACAAGTCTATGGAACTACACGGTGAATCCCAGATTGTCGCCCTAGACATATCCAAAGCATTCGACCAGGGCTGGCACGCAGCGCTGCTTAATAAACTTCCGGCCTATGGCCTACCACCAAAACTTTGTACCTGGACAGCAAATTTTCTCTCCAACGGGAGCATTTCTGTTGTCGTGGATGGCCATTCCTCTAAACTGTATCCAATTAATGCAGGAGTTCCTTAAGGTTCAGCTTTAGCCCCTACTTTGTTTCGTCTCCACATCAATGACCTCCTCTCTAGCACATCCAACCCAATTCACAGTTACACGGACGACAGCACCCTCCACTCAAATATACAATATTCTAAGCTTGTCTCTTTAGCCCAATTAGATGAGGATCGCAGACTCATGGAGAGTTCTGTCTTCGTGGATCTCCAAAAAATATTAGACTGGGGAAGTAGAAATCTTGTACAATTCAACCCCACCAAATCTCAGTCTTGCTTTCTTTCTCATAAGAGATACACCAGCCCTAGACCCATCACAATGAACAACCAAGTTATTCAAAGTAATGGGCCCTTTTCTCTTCTTGGCGTTTCTGTGGATCGAAATCCTAATTGGCACTAACATGTCACATCAATTGCAGAATCAGCTGCTAAGAAACTAGGTTTCCTCTTCCGGGCTCGCAAATACTTTTCACCAGCTAATCTCTATACCTTATATACTTCACAAATAAGGCCAAACCTCGAATACTGCTCCCACATCTGCGGTGCAGCTGCCGCTTCTACACTCGCTATCCTGGACTCCATTGAAAAGAGAGCTATACGTCTCATCGGTGACCCTACCCTCACCCAAAGGCTGCCATCGTTTGTCCACCGACGTGCCGTTGGTGATATCTCTCTCTTCTATAGATATCTGCACGGGCACTGCTCAGAGAGCTTTCTTCCATAGTTCCGCCATCTGCTGCCCCCAACAGATCTACCAGGGGAACAGAGCGAATGCACCCTTTTACTGTCCAGGTCACCAGACATAGAACTTCCTGTCATGCCCGCTATTTTGTCCCGAGGACTTCCAAGTTGTGGAATTCCTTGCCGGCACATGTGTTTCCTTCTCCTCCGAGCCTCCAAACCTTCAAGTCCAGAATTAACAAGTGGCCTCTTTCCTCCCTGTGAACACCCACGGTACGATAGTATTTAGGCTGTAAGCCTTCGTAATGTGTTGATGAAATTAAAAAAAATCATAATCATTATACAACGTTCACTATTCAAGCCTGACTGTGGTCTTTCAATATTTTCCGCCATTTGAAAACGTACACTAAACACTTGTAAAAAAACCGGTACCACCAGCTAAACATAGTCAATGAAAATAATTAACTATTTCGAATAAATCCATTTTTGGTCATTGTTGTTTGCTTAATTTTCTTATTGATTTAGGAACGTCAGAATGAGACTACGTATAAAGTACCCCAAGTCACGATTCTAATACCTGTACCAAAGGGAATGTTTTAAAATACACGATTCAAATACCTGTACCAAAGAGAATGTTTTAAAATCGGTTGTTGGTAAGTGAAAATAGAATTGTATTTTACGACCATAAAATGTTTTCTAACCACAAGGTCGTTTGATTAACGAGTACACCAACAAAACATATTGTAGGCTCTGTCTAAAGAAAACATTGGTAATTTAAAACTTACAACTATTTAGTCTGCCTAAGAAATGAAACTTGTTTTAAAAAATTTCTGCCAAAGTTTATTCTTAAAAAATATTCCGACCGAAATTTATAAATCGACATGGTGTGTAAATTAATAAGTCAGTCAAACTGATCCTGGACTATTTTCAGTAATTATAGATGTTGGGGCGTAACGTACTTAAAGGGTTATTATTATTTTTTAATTTTTCAACAACACACCAAGAGGGCTTACAGCCTAAATGCTATCGTGCCGTGGGTGTCGAGAAGAAGGAAAGAGGCAACTTGTTAATTCTGGACTTGAAGGTTTGGAGGTTCTGAGGAGAAGGAAAAACATGTGCCGTCAAGGAATTCCACAACTTGGAAGGCCTCGGGTCAAAAGAGCGGACATAACAAGATGTTCTATGTCTGGTGACCTGGACAGTAAAACGGTGCATTCGCTCTGTTCTTGGTAGATCTGTTGGGGGCAGCAGGTGGAGGAACTATGGAAGAAAGCTCATCTGAGCAGTGCCCGTGCAGATATCAATAAAAGAGAGCGAGGTCACCAACGGCACGTCGGTGGGCAAGGGATGGCAGCCCTTGGGTGATGGTAGTGTCACCGATGAGACGTATAGCTCTCTTCTGAATGGAGTCCAGAATAGCGAATGTAAAAGCGGCAACGGCACCCCAGATGTGGGAGCAGTATTCGAGGTTTGGCCTTATTTGTAAAGTATATAAGGTATAGAGATTAGCTGGTGAAAAGTATTTGCGAGCCCGGACGAGGCAACCTAATTTCTTAGCGGCCACTTCTGCAATTGATGTGACATGTTGGTGCCAATTGAGATTTCGATCCACAGACAAGTGTAAAGGTCTCATTACCTTGAATAACTTGGTTGTTCATTGTGATGGGTCTAGGGCGGGTGCATCTCTTGTGAGATAGAAATCAAGATTGATATGTGGTGGAGTTGAATTGTACAAGATTTCTACTTCCCCAGTATAATATTTTTTGAAGATCCACAGAGGCAGAACCCTCCATGAGTCTGCGATCCTCATCTAATTAAGCTAAAGAGACAGGCTTAGAATATTGTATATTTGAGAGGAGGGTGCTGTCGTCCGCGTAACTGTGAACTGGGTTGGATGTGCTAGAGAGGAGGTCATTGATGTGGAGAAGAAACAAAGTTGGGGCTCAAGCTGAACCTTGAGGGACTTCTGCATTAATTGGATACAGTTTAGGCGAATGGCCATCCACGACAACAGAAATGCTCCGGTTGCAGATGAAATTTGCTCTCCAGGTACAGAGTTTTGGTGGTAGGCCATAGGCCGGAGGTTTATTAAGCAGCGCTGCGTGCTAAACCTGGTCGAATGCTTTGGATATGTCTAGAGCGACAATCTGGGATTCTGTAGTTTCATAGACTTGTTCCAAGAATGGGTGACAAAGGAAAGGAGGTCGGCAGTTGATCTGCGCTGACGTAATACATACTGCCTGTCGTGGATTAGACTGTGTTTTTCAAGAAATTTTAGTAATTCGGTGTTTATATACTTTTCCATCACTTTAGAGATGACTGAAAGGAGAGAAGTAGGCCTGTAGTTGCTAGAAGCGCTTTGGATCCTTTTGTCGGGATCGGTTGTACTCGAGCAGTTTTCCAGTTATTAGGGAATATGCCTTTATTGTAAGATGTCTAAAACAGACAGGTCAGGACAGGAGCAAGTTCTGGTGCGCATCTTTTGAGAACAATTGCTGGAATCTCGTCAAGGCCAGATGCTTTCCTGGTATTAAGAGAAGAGATCATCTTTCGTACCTTTTTTTTTGTTTTGTAATATAGTATCTTGAATTAAAATTAATCCAACTCCTGCTTTTTTTAGAAGATAACACAAAAACTTAATTCTAAAATAGGACAAGGTGTATAGGGACTGTTGTTTTATAAACTTACGAGTACTACTTTTAGTGTTATAGAGTTATATATTTTAGATTATTGTATCCAATTGCTGCAAAAGATATTTTACAATTATTATCAAAAAGCCTAAGTGATCCAGTTGTAGGAAAGTATGCCGCTGGATCCAAGGGTACTGGGTTCGATTTCCAGGGTTCCCTATTCATTTTTCAGCCCCTACTGTAAAATTATCATTTAGTTTGAGCAGGTTGAATTTCTGCAGGTTCCGATTCACTGAGGAGTCGTGAAGTCGTTAGTCCCGTGTACCGTGTGAGGTTGAGCAAGCTGAATATCCCTACCCTCCTTATAGAAAAAACGGGGTTCGGCCAAATTTAAAGGAAAGTGAGCTGAAAGTGCTCCCTGTCGTCGGTGATTGGCCTTAGTCGCAGGAATACGTCGCCGTTGAGGAAAAGACAAAAAAAGATAAACAATTATCAGCATTATTACTGCCATATTACACAATGCATGTTGGTAACTTAGAATACATTCAGTTAATCAAATACACTTTTTTCAAATACGCGAACACGTCAATTAGTATTTTTTAAGCTGTGATCTTTCTTTAATAATATGGAGTTGTCCCAAATTTGAGATATGACGTCGATAATTTGTTTAACCGACAATCCTACTCTTTTGTTGGCTATTTCTAAAGTACATGCCAAGTTATGCTAAACCACCAAGTTTATATTCCTTCCCACAAAAATATACATTATATTATTTTAAAAACAAAAATAAAAAATAGATAATCTAAATCAATTTTCTTTACTAATGCTTAGGTTGCTGTAGATTGACTATTTGTTAGTAGTATAAACGGAATTGAAATTCGTTTTACACATTTCTGTTTATCTTGGGAAAATAAATCAACATTCATTTCTTATTCGTGCTACTAATTCCCTCAATTTATAATAATTAATAAATAAAAATTTAAAATCTGCTGTTTTTTTCAACTTAATGTATAGGTTAAACCTATTTAACAAAAACAAACTAGGGTAGGATTTGAAAAAAATATCGATGAGGTCGTACCTAAAATTTGGCACACACTGTATGATATTTATTTTATTTTTTGAAAAGACCGCAACATAAAATGTCTATCGACATGTCTGCGAATTATTGGAAAAAGATAGCTGTATCGGATTAACTGAATTTATTCCATGTTTTAAACTCGCGCTATATGTATATAGCTGTCAAAAAATTATACTGGCAGGTTTAGGCAAACAATGTACATATTTTTTATTATAAATAAAAAGTCGTAGGGGTGAAATAGTAGCATTGGTAAGTAAATAACTTAAAAGCTTTATTTCCTGGAAAGCCGCTGCATTTTAAGATTCACATAGTTGCATTTGCATCATGTTCGATGCAGCAGAGATAAGACATGTTTGCTGAATATAACTGGGATAAAGTTTGCGTGAAGTTATCCATAAATTTCCAGCCATAGATTTACACGTAGGGTCAGCAAAAAGCGGGATAGATCGTCGCGATCACAATATCAGTGAAGCGGATTCAACGTAGTAAATTTATGGCTAGCCATAGATGCCAGCCTATGCCAAAACTATTACCAAGCCCCTTATAACTCATCCAAATTATTTTTTGTCAGTTTTTGCAAAAGTGAAAAAAATACATATGAAGATCGAAATAGCTATTACCACGTTTATTTTTTCGCATTTGCAGTAGATGTGCCAAAATCACAAAAACGAAGATCGGGATAGCTATTAAGAAGTTTCCGTAATATGAATTATTTTGAGATATTTGCAGTAGATGAGCCAAAATCATAAAAACCAAAAATGATTACCAAGGCTCTAGTGTATAATAAGATATGCAAATTATTTTTTGTCGCCTTTTGAAAAAGTGAGAAAAATGCATATAAAAATCGGGATAGCAATTACGACGTTTTCCAAATATGTATTATTTTTTCGCATTTGCAGTTAATGTGCCAAATTCATAGAAACAAAATATATCACTAACCGCCTGACGCATAAAAGCTCATGCAAATAATTTTCTGTCACCCTTTGGAAATATAAAAAATGCATATGAAAATCGGGATAGCAATTAAGACGTTTTCCAAATATGTATTATTTTTTCGCAGTTGCAGTTAATGTGTCAAAATCATAAAAACAAAAAATTATTACTAAGGCCCTGATGTATGAAAAACCATGCAAATTATTTTTTGTCACCTTTTGCAAAAGTGAAAAGAACGCATAAGAAATTCGGGATAGCAATTAAAACGTTTCCGCAATATGTCATATTTTTTTATATTTGCAGTAAATGTGCCAAAATCATAAAAACACAAAATGATTACCAAGGCGCTAGTGTATAATAAGAGATGCAAACTATTTTTTGTCATCTTTTGCAAAAGTGAGAAAAATGCATATGAAAATCGGGATAGCAATTAAGCCGTTTCCGAAATATGAATTATTTTTTGATATTTGCAGTAGATGTGCCAAAATTATAAAAACAAAAAATGATTACCAAGGCCTTAGTGTATAATAAGATATGGAAATTATGTTTTGTCACCTTTTGAAAAAGTGAGAAAAATGCATATGAAAATCGGGATAGCAATTACGACGTTTTCCAAATATGTATTATTTTTTCGCATTTGCAGTTAATGTGCCAAATTCATAGAAACAAAAAATACCACTAAGGGCCTGACGCATAAAAGCTCATGCAAATAATTTTCTGTCACCCTTTGGATATATAAAAAATGCATTTGAACACCGGGATAGTTACTACCACGTTTTTCATTTCAACATTAATGATTCTGTGATACTGTTAGTGTGGTAAAATCACAAAACTAAAAATCATTACCAAGGCCCTATTGTGTAATACTACACCAAATTTATTTTTTGTCACCCTTTGCAAAAGTAAGAAAAAAAAAAGAATTTAAACATCGGGGTAGCAGTTAAGAGGTTTTCGAAGAATGTATTTTTTTTCCAGTGAATGTGCCACATGAAAGGCAACGGGAAACCACCTTATTTTAACCTATCGTTGCGACTACTAAGCGACTTTGCCTTCAGTCAGTGAGTGAGTGATACAGATTATTATTTTTATTATGTTTTGGAGAAATGATAAATTTAAATAAATTTTATAAACATGTTGTGTATACAAAGAAACTACCCCAATCTCGTTATAAGAATATGTTTATTATAAAAATTTGCTATAAATTAGGTTTAAAGTGTAACTTATTTTTAGTGGCATAAATCTTGGTTACATAGCATAAGAAGACTGTTTCTTATGCTGTACTGCATACTTGAACAATGCAACATAAAAATTATGAGAATGTAATTATTGTTAGTCACTCTAGTATTGCAGTTAGTGGCTGGTCATATTCAAATATTAAACCTAGCATTTTTTCTCAAATATTATGTATTTGTATATAAAAGCGTCGCATAAACAAAGAACGTTTGGGCTTTGATATACCGCTTTTACGACGTTGATCTCGGGAAGTTTTACAGCTCTGTTTCTGTACCATCCTTTTGTAAATTTCAAAGCTTTTACCTGACCTGTGAAACATATGTTTAGAAAAAATTGAAAAGTAACTGTAGCACAGCATAATCAATCAATTATTATGCTGTGACTGTATATTAGATTTTAGCGCGTTAAAAAAATCTGCAAGTTGAAAAATAGGAATTGAATCATATTCAATTCATTCTAAAACTGGCCGAGTTGAGAGTTGTGTATGCTGTAGTATTATACACTAGGGCTTTGGTAATAGTTTTGTGATTTTATGATTTTAAATGTAAATATAAAAAAAATATTCCTGTTTAAAAAATTGCAAATGTCAAAAAATAATGCATATTGCGGAAACGTCTCAGTTGCTATCCGGATCTGTTTATGCATTTTTTTTTACTTTTGCAAAGGGTGACAAAAAATCATTTGCATATATTATTATACACTAGGGCCTTGGAAATCATTTTTGGTTTTTATGATTTTGACACATGCGAAAAAATAATACATATTTGGAAAACGTCTTAATTGCTATCCCGATTTTCATATGAATTTTTTTCACTTTTTCAAAAGGTGACAAAAAATAATTTAAATATCTTATTATACACTAAGGCCTTGGCAATCATTTTCTGTTTTTATGATTTTGGCACATCTACTGCAAATATCAAAAAATAATTCATATTTCGGAAACGTCTTCATTGCTATCCCGATCTTCATATGCATTTTTTTCGCTTTTGAAAAAGGTGACAAAAAATAATTTGCATGGTTTTTCATACATAAGGGCTTAAGTAATAATTTTTTTTATGATTTTGGCACATTAACTGCAAATGCGATAAAATAATAAATATTTGGAAAACGTCTTAATTGCTATCCCGATCTTCATATGCATTTTTCTCACTTTTGCAAAGGGCGACAAAATATAATTTGCGTATCTTATTATACACTAGGGCCTTGGTAATCATTTTTTGTTTTTATGACTTTGGCACATCTACTGCAAATATCAAAAAATAATTCATATTTCGGAAACGTCTTAATTGCTATCCCGATCTTCATATGCATTTTTCTCACTTTTGCAAAGGGTGACAAAACATAATTTGCAATGTTATTATACACTAGGGCCTTGGTAATCATTTTGTGTTTTTATGATTTTGGCACATCTACTGCATTTATCAAAAAATATTTCACATTTTGTCTCTTCCAAAACATTATTTTTACAAACCAGCTGTAGATTTTTTGCTATATTACATGAATAGTAAGTTATGCAATAATCATTTTTAATCCATAAATTCGTAAGAAATATCCTAACGATATTATTATTAAATAAAATTTTAAGTAACCTCATGGTTTTTGCGGTCCTAGTGTACATAAAATTCACTAAAACATGTAAATATTTAAATAGAATTAATATTTTGAGCATTTGGCAACACCGCACAGGCGCAATAATTTTTACTTTTAATGTTCTCATGAAATAGGTCCAGCCAATAACGCATGTACATATTAATACGAACATGTTAATAGCTGGACGTCCAGCTATTGCACGGTTGGTCCGCATAGACATAAGTATATATATATATATATATATATATATATATATATATATATATATATATATATATATATATATATATATATATATATATATATATATATATATATATATATATATATATATATATATATATATATATATATATATATATATATATATATATATATATATATATATATATATATATATATATATATATATATATATATATATATATATATATATATATATATATATATCCTTACATATTTCCTTTACCTACCTTTGTCCACCACTCTGAGGAGTAGGCAGATTGAGGCCTTAGAGTGTCCTTACATATTTCCTTTACCCACCTTTGTCCATCACTCTAAGGAGTAGGCAGATTGAGGCCTTAGAGTGTCCTTACATATTTCCTTTACCCACCTTTGTCCACCACTCTAAGGAGTAGGCAGATTGAGGCCTTAGAGTGTCCTTACATATTCCCTTTACCTCTTGAAAATGGCTCCAAAACAGGATCCTTAACGTCGAGTTTCCATAAATTCTGGACGCGGTTTAACCCGAGAACCAAGCATGTCTCACATTAAAGACCGCGGAAATCTTTCTGAACATATATATATATATATATATATATATATATATATATATATATATATATATATATATATATATATATATATATATATATATATATATATATATATATATATATATATATATATATATATATATATATATATATATATATATATATATATATATATATATATATATAATATAATATAATAAATAATAACACTATGATACCTATCTAGTTTTCTCGTTGCAATGTGATATAGGTTTCTTTTATTAGCAGCTCTATGGAAATTTGTGCCGATACGTCCAGGCCACCCATTAATATGTTAATAAGAAAACACCGTCTAATAATAAGAGACCGAGATAGGCGCTTAGTATCGTTGCCTAAATTTCATGTGAATCTTGAAAACATCAGATCTCGCTCTCTTTCTCTTTTTACAACTACTGCAGCAGTAGTACTGCTATACGATGTGAAGAAAGTCGAGACATATGCATAGCCGTTAGGCGGCAAACAGTGGTGCCTCTCTGCACACTATCCCGCTAGAGTGGATTTGAAGATAATAACCTCTAAAGTCGGGTCTTTAGAGGTCATTTTCCCAAAAATTGTGAAATAGTGATGCGTGGCTCGTGGCTTCGTACTAAATCGTTGTTCAATCGAGCATTGTATTCAGATTCAGACTGAGACAGAATCAGAATTTGGCGCTGTTTTGTGTTTTGTTATAGCTACTAGCTACGACTACACATACGCATGTGTTTTATTTTATGTTAAACTGTGAAATCAAAGGTGAAAAACCTGTATAATAACACACCATGTGTCGGCAGGTAGCTCTACGCTCTCGCTCTATCTATTGTGTTCAGGAAATTTGGAATTCGGTTATTCACTTGATGCCCATAGGCCTATCTATATACTGTTACTGGCGTGGCTACGTGAAACTACAAATCTAGAAACGGATAAGTATTATAATACTTTTTTCCATTTGTTTTCTTAACGTGTAAAATAAGTAACTTTTAGAATTTTATAAATAATGGATTTTCCAATTCATGACATAATTTGTTCGTTAATAGTAAATCCATTTTCTACATGTAAAGATGAGATGAGATATTATGATTCAAGGTCGACCTATACCAGCTATTAACCTTGTGCAACCCGATCATAGACACGGCCAATCTTTTTCGCGATCTTTCAACACGCATTGGTATACTAGTTCCCAGTGGTTATGTGGGAGTTACTATAAACAAAGATTGTTTTGTTGGCCATGTTTGTTGCTTTCTAAGGTGAGAAATAATGTATGGCTCTTGAAGGGTTTTCGGATTTAAAAAATTTATTTGCTAGTATTAAAAAACACGAATTTTCAAAAGAGCATATGAGTAGTTACTTTAGTTTCAAACGACTGGAAACGAATACTTCAAATATACGAGATGCTTTGGAAATACACTCCTCTCTATCACTAAAATTATACAACGACGAGGTGAGAAAAAAAAATATAAATATATATAAATATAGTTGAATTGTGTGCTGTATAATTGGCCGTACTGTATACAGCACATGACCGGCTACTACTCCACCCAGTTCTTTGCTTTATCTTACACCCAGAGTTCTCTTTAAGTAAGCGATTCTATAAATATTTACCTAATCTGCATTTAACTGCATTTGGGGTGAATATCTACATAACGATGTTATACAACAGCAATTATTAAAGTCGATTACTATGGATAAAGCGGTTCTTATACTATATAGAAAATGGGAAATGTATGTGTTACCGAATCTCGAGAATTCAACTTAAGGCTTGTGGTTGATTAAGACGATACAATACTATGGTACTACACCATGCATTCAATTTTAAACATTAAAGTTTATCTGCATCTGCTGCGGCAACCAAATTAGAGCAATTTCTAGCTACGGTATTAACGCATTGCCAAAAGCTCTCTTATATGGTCTTTGAAAATATTACATAGGTATACAGTATCAGGAGAGACCGCTGTCTAACAGCTGTCCAACAGCTGCCCAACAGCTGTCGTGTCAAACTAATCGGTTTAATGACGTTGTTGTGTGTGTTATTACCAACGGCTTGAGAAGCCACTAAAAGCCGCAGTCAAAACGTTTATATCATCCCAGTGCACATACTCTTTCAGAGTCTTATTATGCATTATGATACCATAACCTGAAGTTATGAAAGTAGGACGTGACTTTGCGCCCGCTTATTTTCCTAGAATTGGTATTACTATTTGTTGATATTTGGGAGAACTGTTTCTTAAAATGTCTTCTTGGGGATCGTTCTCTTTTCTGTGAAGACTAGTAGCTCTCATAATAACTGCATAGTCAGGTAAAGCTTGCGAATTTTCATAGCAGCTGTAACAGGTTTTCTCAAACATATTAATTCCCACAGATGATTAGTACCAATTATTACCAAACATAATTTGATAGCTATGTCCATTTTTATCATTTGTGTTTAACAACAAACTTTATAGGTTTGTTGCCAAGCATCCAAGTGGTTTTATCATAAATAACACTATATGTGGTGTCACGTTAATGTTTCTCTGTAAAATATTTATCAACATAGTATTTAACACCAGTAGGATATGAACTTAACATTCGTTCGTGAACTAAACAACTCAATACCAACGTTTTTAGTTAACCGAGATATATAAAGTAATCAAACCTCTTGTGTTAAGTATGTTTAACATAAAATGTTTGTTTTGCCAAAATCCACCACAAAGGAATTTCAACTTTTCAAAACTCATATCGGTAGTTAGATGATCATCATACACAGGACTAATTTCTTATTCAATTCATTGATCGTTGTTACCCTTACTTGGTGAAGTTAGCTTCACATTGAAGCCAAAGAAATTATCTCCAGTCTGTATGTAGGAATTTCACATTGTTTAAATAAAACTATGGTGTAGCATTATCACGCACCAATTGTTTCGGACACAAATAGAAACTGTCAGTATGTCTACCCATACAAAAATACGATTTTATTTTATCTTGCTTATCACAGGCTACATCATCTAATATAAAAATTGAATTGCCCTTTGCATCTGCTGGGTCAAATATTTCTTTGTTTCCACTGTATAGATAGTATCCAACAACGTTTGTAGCACACAACACCTCCTTTAACATGCTATATTTAGGCTGATATATAAAGGCTTTGAGTATACGTATATGTTTTCGATGTTTAAGTGGTGTGGACCACATATCAAACATCTAAGTAAGGTTGGTCAAAGAAGTCCATGTCTTTGCTGTTTGGGTGATGATGATGTGGTAACAACATCATCTATGTTTGTGATTGTTGGCTTTTGCGTGTTTTATAATACACATCGTTAACTAAACTAAAACTTTGTACGACCTCTACATTCTATATAAATACTCAGATATATCATACCTTATTAACAGTATAAATGTTGGTGTGTCAAGGTGAAGGTCTTGCTGACGCAGTCATCAAAAAATTACATGTTAAGCTGCACGTACCTGGCTATCAGGTCAGAGGTCCAGGCACTAAACTTAAAGAACGTTTCACGAGAGGTGATCAAGGCATCAATAATCCTTGTCTCTCCACAAGTACAATCCAGAGGATTGATATTTTATAATCATGATGTATACCAAAAGTATAATACTTATTAAACTTATAATGTAGTTTAAAATTTTTAAATAAAAGACTTGAACAGTACTATCTGTGTTTCAGTCATTGCGCGTACGTTTGCTTTTAATGGCTCTACGTCAATGGGAATACTTCCACCGTTAGTGTTAAAACCACACTTTGATTAATCTCTCCGCTTGCAAACTTTCACAGATATAACACTATACCAGTGATAGAGCGTGGGTATAATAAGTTTCACCACTTTTCTGCTGTGAGTGGTGAAAAGAATCGACTAGAAATTATTATTCCTGATGGTTCGTATGAATTCAGTGATATCGATAAATACATTCAGAATCAGCATTGCGTCATTAAACTAAACAACAGTACCATGCAGTAGAGAACAACATCGACGTGGTAAAGCTGTTTTCGCTAAAAAGCCAACAACAACACTTTAAAATGTGAGATAACATGTCAGTATGACACAGACTTTTCTATAGATGCTTGAATAGCACCAATATTGGTGTTCTCTAAACAATGTCTTACCGCTAGTAAACTCCATGTTTTCGATTTAGCGATGGAAATTGTGAGAGTAAAGACGATTCGTTTAGAATGTAATATTGTGGATGGTCCTTACCACGACGGCAACTCTACGCATACAGTACATGGGTTTATTCCTATGGTAGATCCAGGTTCTGCAGTTGATATAAAACCAAATAGTAAGGTTTTTATGCCTCTTACGACGCGCATTATTTCGCATATAATTAAACAATGTCGATCAGAATTCAGTACCTATGTAACGACACTGAATTCTGATCCTCACTTGAAACCTCAAGTGAGGAGATTATTTTAATAGTAGAATTGCAACAGAGACCACCATATTATGTTGATTATTAATACCAGTAATCAAGCCGCTCCAGCTTCAGTATCTTCGGTACCTGCATCGAAGACGATTCTATCCTGTGACAAAAACGTAGTCGATTTCAGTGCCGACCGTCATAACAATCGACACCCATTTAAAGGGCAACACAAAATCCGAAACATGACTATAGGGGTAAAGTTACGTAAGCAACAACCGAAAAATATAGTTAAAGACCAAAGAAGAAGAAAAACGGACCGTCACTATCGTTCCGACGTTTGTCCTGTATACTGTACGACAAGATATTACCCTATGTTTTTGTAAATCAACATCACCGTGGACTTTTCGGAAACATTTGTTTTTGAACAACTCTGTTTAAATATTTTAAATTTGTAAAACGTCCGAATTTTTCAATGGGAATGTTGAAAGTGATTAAAAACACAAATCTGCTTCTTTATATAACACTTACCTCCTTAATTTCTTCAATAATTCATTTAATTCATTGTTATGCGCGTTATTACCAGCTGCCTAAGAAGCCACAATATGGGCTGTGTGGAGTGGTTAATGTACATGCCAAAATCCAATGTTCTGTTGGAAATGCATCAAGGACGAACCCCGCCCCAAATAATCTGCCCCATTTCCGTCCAGTATCAAATTGCATGATAAACTGTATTATTTCTCGTATGCAGATCATTTGGCGGTGATTGTAAGCGGTGGAAATAAGGGTAACCTACAAAACAATATCAACTGGTCAGTGACAAGGGTGGAGAACTGGATGGCAAATAGTGGACTACATCTTGAGCCTCACAAAACTGAGAGTATAGTGCTAGTGAGACGAAGAACACTGAGAACAGTAACCGTCAAGTTGGGGAATGCAGAAAATTGTGGTCTTATCTCTTTATAGTGTTCAGTAACGTTAACAATGATAGGACGGATACTGGATCCAAAAGTGACGAGAGAAAAAAACGAGCGTGAAGTCTACGGTCGGTTACCTCTAATAGACGCTCATTTGTCACGGTTAGATGCTTGAGATTATCGTTGTGGTATTAAGGGGAAGATAGAGGATTGCGAGGGTGATAAAATAAGTGATATATTTATCTTGACTGCAATGTATGCAAGAACAAGAATATTTTTGATAAACAGACTGTATATATTACATGAATAACTTGCTGAACCATAACCTACTTGTAATATATGTAGTTCATGTTGCAATTGGCTAATGTAAACCTGGTCAATTGCGTAGTTTAGACAGGAGACGGCTGATTTCAAGAACAAGTTCTATTGTTTAAGGGCATATTTAGTGCTATTTTTACCACTACAAAGGCAGAGTTCGTACAGGCTTGTGTAGACAAAGAAAAGCGCAAGCACATTAAATCTATGTTGTAAAAGAAAAATAAATAGGTGAGTTTGTATTCTTTGTTTTAAGCATGCCTACAGCAATTTAAAAAGGTTTGACATAATTTTAAATCCTACAAATTTGTGCAGATTTGAACCTGTGATGAGCACCAATAAGTACAATTTGGAGACTTCGATTCGTCACAATGCAGTTTTATACCTGACGATCGTTTCGCTAACAAACTGACTACAACTGGATAAAATTTAATGTACCATGTTTATTTACATAACGAATTATTGTTAGGCGTCGGTCATTGAACCAAAAATTTATGTACTATGTTTATTCAAACAAGCAATTAAAAGTTAGGCTTTGGTCATTGAATAAAAAATAATGTGCTCTGTTTTTCGTACAAGCAAGTGAAACGTAGGCTTCGCCTCACTGATAAATTAGATTTACTGTCGTTGGAGAAAGTTCAATATAATTGCTCATGCGAGTGAATAAATGTTGTGCCCGTGTCGTTTGAAAAGAAAATAAATGAGGATGAAGAGTAATAGGTAATGCTAGAGAAATGTGTAATATTATGGGTAAGGTGGCTGTACTAAATCATTTATACAAGTATGTATTGTTTTTCAATGGTAGGCCGCCGTGTAGAGTAAATAATATAAATCTAATTATTTTCCACCTCATATTGTTGATGAAAACAAAACTTATTTAATGGTAGAGCAGGTCGAAATGCCTCATAAAATAAATACTAGCAACTATACTTGTAAATGGATTTTATCAGGTAATATGCGTTTATTCCTGATATTCTAGTTACCTGATTCTGATTGTGTTAAAATACTGTAAATAGTAATGAATGTAAGTACCCTTGGAGGTTATGAAATGATTTTCTATGTAAATTTGTAAGTTGTTACAATATTTCTTAAATATGATGTAGATGCAATTGTTCTCAGGCTAACTTTATGAGAATGTAGAATTAATAAGGAGACATGGTATAGGCGAAGTAATATAGAATACACGGCAATATGAACCTTATGTCGTTTTGAGCGTTGCGATATGGAACGTCTGATCACGGACTTTCGCCCCAATTAACCGGCGTTCGCGTGGTTGAGACTGATTGCAGTACCTTTAAAGCTACAGTATATAGCGCACGATGTTATAGAGTGGGGCATACTCGATGATGCAATCATGTATAAATAAAAAATAACATTTTATGTGATTGGAAAGTTGTTGGTGCTTTCCATTTCCAATTTGATATCTACCTTAAATGGATTTTTGGATTCCCTGTACTTGCAATCAAATAAAAACATGGGATATTTTTCAAAACTTTTGTAATCCAAGGTAGGTTGAAGTTGTCTATGAGCGTTGAAACTCAGTCATGTTTCTATATGCCTTGTGTTCGTTGAGAATTTAGTGGAGTCTTATATATCGAATGCCTACATGATCAAAGTTGTTCATGTTTTTCTAACGTTATTCAATCGATCCGTTTGGAATATCACAATTACAAAGCTAGGTCGTTCAGTGTTTGAGGATATTTTGATAAACCACAAGCCTTTCGTTTAATTAATCAGACTTGGTAATTCATACGTTTCCCATTTTCTATATGGTACCTGGATCTTTTTATTTTGGCCAATCGACTGTAATAATTGATTCCGTGTAACTTCGCTGGGGTGGATAAGTTTCACATGCAGCGCCATGTACTCAATGTAACTTCAATGCTTTATCTGCGTCTACTGCCCCAATCAAAATAAAGCAATTTTTTTCGCTCTGGGCTTTAGTTATACGTAGCAGCAATTAACTGAAAAAAACGCTTCTATAGTCTTTGAAAATTTTACACAAGTAGCAAGGAGGTATGCAGTAGCAAATACGGCCATCTTTCAGCATTGTATTGTATGTAGTAGCATGCCAACCAGCTTGAATTAGAGCTCTTGCTCCATCACTGTTTGCTTCCAAAAGTGTTCGAATTGCTGTAACTATACCAGGTTCTCTCACATGTTCAATAATCGGGCTGCTGCATTAGATGTTACCTGTACATCTCCAGTCGTGCTACTCGTCTCAATCCTGCCATTTATTAGTAGAACAGTTGAAGACCAAACGTAAAAAATATATTGTTAGTTGATTGCAGAATCACAGGTATCATTATGGGCAAGCGAACTGGTTTGAGAAGCCTATGTGTGTATTTCTTTTCCTTTGATTGACTCGTCGTGCACAGGGTCAGCGAATATATGTAGTTTGGTTAACATCGGTACCCAATGAATCTAGATACTGCATGTGCTCCCAAGATGGAATCGCCTACGATGGAGGTAGCGAAGATACTGAAGCTGGGGCGGCTTGTTTGCTAATATTTATAATCAATATAATATGGTGGTCTCTGTTTCAATGCCAATATCAGAATGATATCACCTAGAAACGTCACAGGTACTGAATTCTGATCGATAATGTTTATATTTATATGCGAAATAATGCGGGTCGTAAGAGGCATAAAAACCTTATTCTATGGTTTTATATCAACCGCATAACCTGGATCTACCATAGGAGTATACTCATATACTCTATGCGTAGGTTTGCCGTCGTGGTAAGTACCATCCACAATATAACACTCTCAATTTCCACCCGTAAATCGGAAACATAGAGTTTACCAGCCGTAAGACGTTTAGAAAACCCCAATATTGGTGCTATTGAAGCATCGGTTCAAAAGTCTATATGATACTGAGATGGTATCCCACATTTTAAAGTGTTGTTGTTGGCTTTTAGCGAAAACAGGTATACCACGTCGATGTTGTTCTTTACTGCAGGGTACTGAAGTTTATCTTTAATGTAAGAGACAGTGTTCATTCTGAATGTATTTGTCGATATCACTAATTTCATACGAACCATCAGGAATAGTTATTTCTAGTCGACTCTTTTCACCACTCACAGCAGAAAAGTAGTGAATCTTTTTACACCCACGCTCTATATATAGTGTTATATCTGTGAAAGTTTGCAAGCGCGAGCGATTAATCAAAGTGTGGTTCTAACACTAATGGTGGAAATATAGCGTACGCGCAATGACTAAAACACAGATACTACTGTTTAAGTCTCTTATTTAAAAATTGTAAAAATAAGTGACCACATTATAGGTTATATAGTTTTGATATACATCATGATTATACAATATCAATCCTCTAGATCGTGATTGTTGAGAGACAAGCACGATCTAGATTATTGATGCCTTGATTACTCGTGAAACATTCTTTAAGTTTAGTGTCTGGGCCACAAATCTGATAAACAGGTAGGTGCAGCTCAAAGGGTAATTTTTTGATGACTGTGTCAGCAAGACCTACGCCTTGACACACCAACATTTATACTGTTAATAAGGTGTGATATATCTGCGTAATTATATAGGATGTAGCAGTCATACAAAGTTTTAGTTAAGTTAGCGATGCGTATTGTAAAACACGCAAAAGCCCACAGTCACAAACATAGATGATGTTGTTACCACAGCATCATGACCCAAACAGCAAAGACATGGAGTTCTTTTACCAAGTTTCAGTTTCAGTTAGATGTTGATATGTGGTCCAAGTGGTTATGGTTAACAAATATTATGTTAAGTTTGTTGTTTGGTCCAAACGGCTTAAAATTTGAAAACGTATACGTATACTCAAAGCCTTTAAATATCAGCCCAAATATAGCGTCTTAAAGGAGGTGTTGTGTGATACAAAAGTGGTTGGATACTATCTATACAGTGAAGGCGAAGAGATATTAGATCCAGCACATGAAAAGAGCAATTAAATTTTTATATTACATGATACTAATATAAAAATAATAGCCTGTGATAAGCAAGATAAAATAAAATCGTATATTTGTATGTGTAGATATTAAGACATTGACAGTTTCTACTTGTGTCCGAAACAGTTGGTGCGTGATAATGCTGACATCATAGTTTTATTTAAACAAGATGAAATTACTACATACAGACTGGAGATAACTTCTCTGACATTACTGTGAAGCCAGTAGTATGGTACAGTTTCACCAAGTAAGGGCAACAACGATCAATGAATTGAATATGAAATGAGTCTTGTGTATGATGATCCCGATATGAGTTTTTAAAAGTTCAAACTTCTTGGTGGTGGATTTCGGCAAAACACGCATATTATGGTGGCTGTTGTTAAATATACTGATTTAACACAAGGGGTTTGGTCACTTTATATATCTCGGTTAACTGAACAACGTAGGTATTCAGTTGTTCGGTTCGCGAACGAATGTTAAGTTCATATCCTATTGGTGTCAAATACTATGTTGATAAATATTTCGCAGAGAAACATTCACGTGATACAACAACATATAGTGTTATTTATTTCCGAGTTATCGGGCCCTGAACGACAACGCAACACATCCTCATTTTCCAGAAACCCCCGCACGGTGTGGACAGTTGCAATTGCAGTGTGAAAATGAATGAAGCAACTATGTCACTTCATTTTATAAGATATCGCAGCAATGGGGATATCAGAATTTATACCTACCCAACCTCTGACAATGAGAACATAAAAGAGAAACATCGCAACAGCATTATCGAATTTTCCACATTTCGCCCAAAAAAAGGTATAACTTAAAATATATTCCTCAAACCACACCCGACCCCAAGCAGACAAAGTTGCATGCCTAAGGCCGGCCAAGCCGCTTATAGTATCATGCATAAAACTCAAAGGCAAGAACGGAACCCCGTCATTGTTTTTAGTAGCCACTAGAAGAACCCCAAACCTCAACGAATTGACGAAGGTAAAAGACCTTCACAGCATTAGAATAAAATGGGAACCCCTAATGAAGAATCAACAAGTCACGTAATTGTCAAAAATGTTGGCTATGGATCAAGTCAATGCAAACCTAAATCAAGATGCGCAAATGCATCAAGAACCACCACACCGAGGACTGCAAGAAGCTGATATGGAAGTTAAGTGTTGTAACTACCTGTGTCTTCATGCAGATAACTACCGCAGGTGCCCAGTTTACACCAAGTATATGGATCAGTTGGTGAAAACATATCAATAAAACACACAAAACCACATAACAATCTGTACATCTGTCCAACCTAAGACAAATGCTCCAACATCCCACTTGTGGTAATTTGGCACATTAATCAACGGACCAAAAATCCTCAGTAACATATGTGACCTGAACCAAATTCTCACTATGTTCCTGTGATATTACCATGTCAAACTTAGGAAAACTAAGTCCATCAAGTCGCTCAAATTTATCCTTAAAAACAGTCAAATTTAATCTTGGAATGCCTGTGCCATTGAGAACAAATTCAACAAACTCGAAATCTTAACCAAAAAAAAAAAATCAACGAGATATAATCTGCATACAGGAAACACACCTAACACGAAGAACACCAAAACTCCGATACTACGATCACAATAATCGCCGTAACAACCCATATGTAATGTAAACAGCATCATCCGGTAGAAAAAATTAACACCCTCACAAACGTCTTGTTTGAAACACGCACCATACAAAAACATAACACAAGAGTAATCAATCGTTACAACGAAAACGTACGCCCACTTAACATCGACGATCGAGAATAACATTACGATCTAAACTAACAAAACAAAACACTCATAATAGAGGACTTTAATCCCAAACACAAATTAGAACTGTGTCTATAACGAAGGTAAAGGCCTTAAATTAAACAACTGCATTTTACACAATTCATACACACTCCACTATCCAAATAATGAATTCTTTGCTTACTCAAAAAACACAGCTTCAACACTAGACGGCTGCATCTCAAATAATGTAAATATAAGAGACGGACAACGCTGAATGAACTAGACTCTGATCACCTCCCCATCCTTGTAGAAACCAACACGCAAATCACACCCCCGCACCCATACAAAAAACACAATTTAAAACCAACTGAAAATAGTATAAAAAAATCATAATAAATCCGTACATACAACACGAGACATAGATGACAATATCCGCATTCCCTACCGTCATACACGACAGCTACAAAGATGCATCCAAAATACATCCAAAAACTGACGAACTCTAGAATCGTCATCGATGCAGGTACCGAAGATACTGAAGCTGGAGCTGCTTGATTACTAGTATTTATAATCAACATAATATGGTGGTCTCTGTCTCAATTCCAATATCATAATGTTCTCCTCACATTGAAACGTCACAGGTACTGAATTATGATCGATAATGTTTACATTTATATGCGGAATAACGCGCGTCGTAAGATACATAAAAACCTTACTATATGGTTTTATATCAACTGCATAAGCTGGATCTACCATAGGAGTAAACTCATAAACTGTATGCGTAGGGTTGCCGTCCAGTCATCTAAGTATTTTAGATGTTAGTATAGCACAAACTATCCAAGTGATAAGAACTCTACTCAACACCACACGCATTTAAATATTACATGTCCGGGTGTTTAGACTACGCCCAAAACAAAGTGCTGACAGATATCAGTAAACTCAACAGTGGCTCCTCCTCTTAAAAACGTTTCATCATCCTGGTAGCCCAAGCCAAAATACGATTTATGGTCCACAAACGACCAAATGTGAAAGACGTGAAAACCTATTTCGATAGCGACGACTGCATGAAATAGTTTGGCTTACCGAGAACACCTCTACACAACGATTACCTAGTTGAAACTTCTACTTACAACATGACTAAGATCAAGGCTGATATTGTTCGTTATAAACGTAAGTTTCTGTTTGATAATGGTCCCACGGTGAGACACCTTACTGCTGAAGGCTCCTACTAAGTGATTCTCATCTGTGCAGATCAAAGTACTTTTCGATATTTATATCAACTGGTTCTCTTACTGTAACTCTAACTGTATTTATGTTAATATTCTTTTGTGTAAAATGTAGCAGTTCATTGGAAAATAATTATCTCAAATATATCTGTTAATAAATTTATATAAAGGAAATGGTTTGCTTTTTATTTTAGTTGTTAAGACCCCTTCATTGTGACAAGATGTCAGTAAAGAAGATCATATAAGGTATTGTGAGTCGTGCTCGTTACAAGTGAAAAGCAGTGTTCTATGGACATCTGCGCAGTGAAGCCACAAATTAAAACTATGTGAATCGTGGGAAGGTGAAAAAGTGCCTATGCTAAATCAAGCTTTCAAATTAGAATGACAACTTATCATATTAGTCGAAAGGCAGTAACATAGAAGAACTCCGTCGAAACAATGAAAAATGTATTGTTTCAGCTTATTGAAGCTGTTTCAGCTAAACATAATGCAATTAAAATCACTTGGCAATGTTTGGTTTGTATATGTTTCAAAATAAAGAAAAAAAATAAATGAAATCACTCAATAATAAAAACAAAAATGTTACAGTGTAAAATAATTATGCAAATACCTCTCAGGAATTCATCGAGGAAATGTAAAGTTGTAGAATTACAGTTTGCCGAAGGAGTGAGTGGTTGTATGTTGGAACGTCTTTTATGACTGAAGATAAATATTAATAAAAGTATTTTAATATAAAACTGTAGTAAATAAAAGAAGTTTTACTTTTACAACGACTGTTTTATTTAGGTGACAAGTTTACAATTTAAGCAAATTATAGCATACAATTTCTAATACCAGAAATACATTTTCTTTTATAAAATTTAACAGCGTGATACATACATATTGGAGTGTCTGCCACCAACTTCGGCAACCTTCATCGTTTTTCAAATTGATAACATCCTCGCTGTAACCACATTTCAATAACACCTCTTTAATATAACTTTTTATGATAACACCTTTCACATAACCTCTATCTACCGGCTTTTCGATAATATGTTTTTTCTATTATGTTGAGTGATTATTCTAAAGCAACGGTACCACAATCATAATCCATACACTGCTGTGTTCCTTGTAGAAACGTGATTTGTTTAACTATATCTGCACTCAATAAACCTAACGTTTTCGGTGTCTTGAACATATAATGTGCAGATTGATAACCATTATAAATTACTATTTCTCTGGATGCCTACTCTCTCACACAGAAGCATAAACATTCCGTGTGATGAGAAAGTTAGTATTTTTTATTTCCAATTTGATATCCACTGGAGCTGGCTTTATGGAATCGCTGTACCTGGAGCGATCAAATACAAACATGGAATATTTTGTATAGGGCTTCTAATCCGAAGTAGGTTTAGGTTCTCTATCATCATACAAACATTCGATTTAATTTACTTGGTTAAAGCTCAAATTCATACCTTCTGTGGAGATTTGTTTTAAGTGAAGTATTATATCTGGAATGTATTTTCCAACGTTATTGTATCGAACCGTTTGAAATCTCATAATAAAAAATCTAGGTCGTTCAGTGTTTGAGGAAGTCTTAATTGACCACGAGCCTTTAGCTGAATTACTGAGATTCGGTAATTCATACATTTCCCATGCTCCATATGGTATAAGAACCTTTTTAACTATAGTAATCGAGTTTAATAATTGCTGTTGGGGTGAAAATGTAGTAAATGTTAAACATTAATGCTTTATCTGCTTCTGCTACGCCAACCAAATTGAGGTAATTTCTGGTTAAACGTATTAACGAATTGCTGAAAATATTACATAGGTATACGGTATTAAGACAAACACCTGTCTAACAGCTGCCCAACAGTTGCCCAACAGCTGTTCTGTCAAACTAGTATCTGTCTAACAGCTGTAGTGTTAGACTCACAGCTGTCGTGATAGACAACTAGCAATAGATAGGTAGACGGACAACCAACTCGGAGCTAGTATACCTTAAACCGCAAAACAGTTTGTATCTCTTAGCACAGTAACCAACTAATAAGTGGTTTACATCAGACCAACAACCGACTTGTTTGAAACAAACAACTTGTTTGAAACAAACAACTTGTTTGACCCAAAAATTTTGGCGAGATGGACGTGATGGACAAGAGAAAAATATTAAGAAAAAGATTTTAGTACAGCACACAACAAATCCTGCTGAAAACATTCGAGAGAAACACTAATGTTTATACCTGATAGAACTAGTATTAGCAGTATTAGCAGTGGTGGGGAGGCCAACGCCAAGCAAGTAGGCCACCATGGGCCCTTTGTGCCAACCCCAGCAACCCAGCAACCATGCTCTACTCCTCATCGGTTCCGTCGCCAAACCGCCTCGACCCTCGAGATGAAGGCAGTGACGGTCTTCAATTGGATGGTACTTACCTGATTCCTCTGCAGAGTCCTCGATCCGAACCATTCTGCTCGCAAAAGCCTCGCATTCGCACAGGTAGTGGTAGGACGTTTCCTCATCCTCGCCGCATTCCTGGCAAATGGGATCCCTCTCTACGCCTATCAATGTGAGGTGTCTTCTAAGGGCGCAGTGGCCTGTGAGCACCCCAAGGATGCGGCGAAGCGTAGGTCGACTCCTTCCGAGTAGCCAGACAGTTTTATCTCTGTCCGGCCCCTCCACGAAGTCCCTCGCCTGCTTGCAGCCACCAACCGCCCCCCAGTGCCTCTTCATTTCTTCCTAACAATGATGATGCTTTGTATTACTTATACAAACACCTAGATTTCATTAATGATGAAATTTAACCAGATAAAATGAGATATCCACACATAGAAGGTTTGCTAACATTAGTTTTTATGAAAAGACTTAAGGCATTTACTTATGACAATCTTCAACACTATAGAGATATTCTAGAGTCAAACAGTATTCATAAAGTTAAATACGATCCCAATGGGCGAAGTAACGCTTTCTCGGAAAAGTATTGATATCTAATAAAACGAATGCCAAATCCTTGAGCGGAATGTTCTCAACTCCTCACCGTTTTAGTTACGACACACCTCTTAACGAAAAACAATAAACCGAACCTAGGATTCAAATTGTAAGTAATAGAAAAATCAGCACCAACAAGTTGATGATACAAAATAACAACCAAACAAAACATGTATATTGGGATGACATAAATGAGATGGTTGATCGACTTAGACTTTTAGTGAGTTCCCAAATTGCTGGTACTAATGCTCGTAACAACGAAATTCAGTTAATCATTGCGGAACTGAAAGAAGCTGACGTTATCTCCTAGTAAACAGTCTGCGATTTAATTATCACAGTAGAGTCACTACGCATAAAATCAGAGCCAAACCAATGCGATCGCTGCCTAAGGTTTTGTCATTCTTAACTTCCTGCAAGGGCGAGTTTTACTGTGTAAAGTGCGGTCAAAATCACGACACCACTAAATGTAAAAGGGTCAATACAGTCCCTGGCTTTTGCTGTAACTGCAAACGTGAGCACACAGCCAATTATTTAATTACCCAAAATCAGGAAAAACCACGAACACCAAAAAGCCCTGGGTTTCACATGCAAAAGCTACGTTGGTTAATACCACCACTCACAAATCTACCATTTCAACTGCTCCTACTCCCACAAACTCTACTCCCTCGCATCTCACCAGCTTTTTCTAGTAATAACACTACAGTAGACAGGGATTTCCTTGTCTACTGTAGTGTAATTATTTATATTATTATTATCATAGCCCGAAAATGATGCTATTAGGAAAGATAGTCTACAATGCAACACGCGACCCCAAGCAGACGAAGTTGAGGCATGCTTAAGGCCAAGCCGCTTATATAATCATGCATAAAACTCAAAGGCAAGAACGGAACATCGTAATCGTTTTTAGTGGCCACCAGAAGAACCTAAAACCTCAACGAATTAAGCAAGGTAAAAGACCTTTACAGCATTATGATAAAATGGGAACCCCTAATAAAGAAACAACAAGTCACGTAATTGTCCAAAATTTAGTAATGGAACAAGTCAATGCAAACCAACATCAAGATGGATGAAGAACCACCACACCAAGGACTGCAAGAACGTGATATTGAAGTCCAGTGATGTAACTGCCTGGGTCTTCTTGCATGATAACCACCGCAAGTGCCCAGTATACACCAAGTATATGGAACAGTTGGTGAAAACAAATCAATATAACACACAAAACCATCTCACACATTTCCCAAGTCAAACACACAACTCACACATAATCTGATACATCTATCCAACCTAAGACAAATACTCCAACATCCCATATGTGGAAATTTGGCACATTTCTCAACGAACCAAAAATCCTCAGTAACGTATGAGCAAATCCTCATAATGTTTCGTGACATTACCATGCCAAACTTAAAAAAACTATGTATTATCCATCAAGTCGCTAAAATTATCTCTAAAAACAGTAAAAATTTAACCTTGGAATGCCTGTGCCGAACTCGAAATCTCAACCGAAAAAATTCTACCAGATATAATCTGCTCACGGGAAACACAACTAACACGAAAAACACCAAAACTACGATACTACAATAACGATATTCTCCGTAACACACCATATGTATAGTAAACAGCATCTTCCGGTAGCAAAAATTAAAACCATCACAAACGCCTTGTTTGAAACACGCACCATCCAAAAACATAACACACAGTAATCAATTGTTACGACAAAAACGTACTCCCACCTAGCATCGACGATCGATAATAACAATACGATCTAAACTCACGAAACACAACACTCATAATAGGGTACTTTAATGCCAAACACAAACTGGAACTGTGTCTATAACGAAGGTACCGGCCTTAATCTAAACAACTGTATTTTACACAATACATACACAGTCCACTATCCAAATAATTAATAGAGCAATTTTGCTTATTCAGACAACACACCTTCAAACTAGAGGTCTGCATTTCAAATAATGGAAAAATAAGAGACGTAAATGCTCAATGAGCTAGACTCAGATAAACTCCCCATCCTTGTAGAAATCAACACAAAAAATCACAACCACCCAAAAATCCCAGAAATCTACTAGCATTTGAAAATTTTTTCAGGCTGCGTTCACCCAATTAAACAGTTTACCTTTGTGTTAGCTAACAGTTTAACAAATTATGTGTTCAGGTGAACGGTGTGTTTGTTTACCTATCACTAATTTAAAGAGTCAAATAAACTTTAACTTCATTAAAAATGTTTATATCGATTAAGTTTAACTCTAAATCCTAAGTATGCATAATACTGACCCTGAGTTTTACTCATTTTTACTTCAGTTTCACTTTTAAAGATGATTCTCTCATAAGTTTGGTATTCGTCAACAATTTCTGCGGAATTTCCGTCATTACTGATATTCCAGAAGCCTCACTGACTCAAAAATTAATGTAACGTATGCTGTTATTTAATAAGGCACCAAGTGATTATTGTTGTATTTTTTCATTCATGCGTTAAATTTAGAGTACTAACCCAAGATAAGATTGGATGTTAGACGGTGCTGTACTATTTGCTTAAATATCAGCCATAGCTTTAGTCACCTCTTCATCATTTTAAGATTTAAGAGGGCGAGTCCACACATACTTTCAAAAACAATTGAGCGAGACAGATGTGATGGACAAGAGAAAAATATTAAGAAAAAGATTTTAGTACAGCACACAACAAATCCTGCTGAAAACATTCGAATATAATGCTTAAACCTGATAGAACTAGTAGTAGTAGTATTAGCAGTGGTGGGGAGTCCAACGCCAAGCAAGTAGGCCACCATGGGCCCTTTTTGCCAACCCCAGCAACCCAGCAACCATGCTCTACTCCTACTCGGTTCCGTCGCCAAACCGCCTCGACCTCGAGATGGAGGCCGTAACGGTCTTCAATTGGACGGTACTTACCTGATTCTTCTGCAGAGTCCTCAATCCGAACAATGCTGCTCGCAAAAGGAGAAATTTTTATATATATATTCTCTTTCAAGATACGTATGACTCTATCCACCATAAGTATATATATGTAATAATTACTCACTATCAGTGCTAGAGTGATTAATGTTGTATTTTTTCATTAATGCGTTAAATTTAGAGTACTAACCCAAAATAAGATTGGATGTTAGACGGTGCTATACTATTAGCTTAAATATCAGCCATAGCTCTAGTCACCTCTACCTCATTTTTAGATTTAAGAGGGCGAGTCCACACATATTTTCAAAAACAATTGATAACCACTAAAGTGTACTTGTAACCAGAGGTTTCTTTGTAGCAGTCTGTAATTCCGGTAAATCAATCTACCACAAATAATTTAAACCCTTGATTATTGTACGTCTACGATTAAAGCTTATTCTTGCAGGTTTATATAATTCGTCAATAATTTGCTTTTTAGTATCGGATGGTTCATATGTTATATCCAGCTGATTCAGTATCTTACTTAGATCTTTATGCTTTGGTATATCAATATCATGCAGCACATGGGAAGTTATATCATTAGTTAACTTTTTCAATTTGTCTTCAAACTCACTTTTAAGAACAGCCAGCTCTGTGAGCCCAATACGATAGCACGGAAAAAACTGGGCTAAATACGAAAAAACATATAATGAGCAAAAAAAAACCTAAAGTAGAAACCACTAATTTTAATAATAAACAAAATTTCGTAATAAATGAACAGAGTAGTATGGAAACAAACCCCATAAAAATTAAAAATTCCAATACAACTAACAATTCTAAAGCAAAAATACCCAATTTGGAAAAATTAAAAACAGTATCAGAGATTAGAGACCAAATAATGTTTTCTCATGAAAGTAAAAAGCGACATTGAACTTTAGATGCGACCTATGCATAAATTAAAGACAAATTCTCTTTCTCAAAGATGAGAAAGGAAATTAAAGATTTAGGACTTGTGAATATTGCAACAAAAAAGAATATAATCTGTTAACATTAAACAAGATAAATAAACAATCAATTTACATTACCTAAATAAATAAAAAACGCGAAAATCGGATCATCAAACGGGGCTGATGCTGCAATCACTGTCAAGATTCAATGATACAGAGAAGAGGATATACCACACACTAAGGCAGTTGGAGTCTAAATTGAAACAAGGTCTGGAAGTCATCAACAACATGAAGCCTTCGTACAAAGCAGTAGATAAGAATTCATTAAAGATTCACATATTGAGTGTTTATCAGATAGCTGATCGATATCTAGATGAACTTACTCATCATTATAGAAGCTTGCTAAACATACAAGCTAACATTTACGACTTTCTTCACATTGATGAAATCATAAACGCGGCAACGAGAAAATTACGACAGCATCTGGAGATTATTTCATACCCGATACTTCGGTCAGAAATTGGTCACAGTGAGAAATATATTAATATGTACTGCTACTTCACAATAACAGATGTAAGGCAATATATTATTTATATATGTATATATATATATATATATATATATATATATATATATATATATATATATATATATATATATATATATTTATATATACTAACTATCAAAGGATTTATAACACGACATTTCTGTACTATACAAGAAGAAGGGTTAAGGGCAAAGCCGCAAGGAGACAACCGCATACACGTGTTTCAAGCTTATTAGCCATCACCAGTACGGTATAGCCAGGTGAAGATGGAAACACTCTGGATGAAGATGCAAAAATACATATATATATATATATATATATATCTATATATCTGTGGTGGAATTTGTCTTTAACTGCGTGGAGAGGGTAGATGGTGGTTTGTATACTACCCAAATCCAAAGTTTTGCATTTGTCTTCAGACAACATTTTAAATTCATCTGATTTTAAATCATTTCTGATGTATATCGCAGCACCATGCTCTTTACATCAGATATGTAAATTCTAACATGGCCAGGTCCCTGAATATCATTCTGCTGAGTTTTCGAAGATTCAACAAGTGGTGTAATCGATGCTTTTAGATAGCACTCATCTTTCATCCTTCAAATGTGACATTAAAGACTAAACATTTTCGAAAATTATAGTCAAGTAAGATGGATAATATTGTATAAAGTTCAGCGTGATTTTTAAGGTGATATTTAATATTAACATAAATACAGTTAGACATATAATATTGATATCAATATCGAAAAGTACTTTGATCTGCACAGATGAGAATCACTTAGTAGGAGCCTTCAGCAGTAAGGTGTCTCACCGTGGGACCATTATCAAACAGAAACATAAGTTTATAACGAACAATATCAGCCTTGATCTAAGTCATGTTGTAAGTAGAAGTTTCAACTAGGTAATCGTTGTGTAGAGGTGTTCTCGGTAAGCCAAACTATTTCATGCAGTCGTCGCTATCGAAATAGGTTCTCACGTCTTTCACATTTGGTCGTTTGTGGACCATAAATCATATTTTGGCTTGGGCTACCAGGATGATGAAACGTTTTTAAGAGGAGGAGCCACTGTTGAGCTTACTGATATCTGTCAGCACTTTGTTTTGGGCGTAGTGTAAACACCCGGACATGTAATATTTAAATGCGTGTGGTGTTGAGTAGAGTCACTTGGACAGTTTGTGCTATACTAACATCTAAAATACTTAGATGACTGGACGGCAACCCTACGCATACAGTTTATGAGTTTACTCCTATGGTAGATCCAGCTTATGCAGTTGATATAAAACCATATAGTAAGGTTTTTATGTATCTTACGACGCGCGTTATTCCGCATATAAATGTAAACATTATCGATCATAATTCAGTACCTGTGACGTTTCAATGTGAGGAGAACATTATGATATTGGAATTGAGACAGAGACCACCATATTATGTTGATTATAAATACTAGTAATCAAGCAGCTCCAGCTTCAGTATCTTCGGTACCTGCATCGATGACGATTCTGGAGTTCGTCAGTTTTTGGATATATTTTGGATGCATCTTTGTAGCTGTCGTGTATGACGGTAGGGAATGCGGATATTGTCATCTATGTCTCGTGTTGTATGTACGAATTTATTATGATTTTTTTATACTATTTCCAGTTGGTTTTAAATTGTGTTTTTTGTATGGGTGCGGGGGTGTGATTTTGCGTGTTGGTTTCTACAAGGATGGGGAGGTGATCAGAGTCTAGTTTATTCAGCGTTGTCCGTCTCTTATGTTTACATTATTTGAGATGCAGCCGTCTAGAGTTGAAGCTGTGTTTTAGATCGTAATGTTATTCTCTCGTCGATGTTAAGTGGGGGTACGTTTTTGTTGTAACGATTGATTACTGTTGTGTTATGTTTTTTATGGTGCGTGTTTCGAACAAGACGTTTGTGATGGTGTTAATTTTTTCTACCGGATGATGCTGTTTACATTACATATGGGGTGTTACGGCGATTATTGTTATCGTAGTATCGGAGTTTTGGTGTTCTTCGTGTTAGGTGTGTTTCCTGTATGCAGGTTATATCTGGTTGAATTTTTTTGGTTAAGATTTTGTGTTCGTTGAATTTGTTCTCAATGGCACAGACATTCCAAGATTAAATTTTCCTGTTTTTAAGGATACATTTGAGCGACTTGATGGATAATACTTAGTTTTCCTAAGTTTGACATTGTAATGTCACAGGAACATAATGAGAATTTGGCTCAGGTCACATATGTTACTGAGGATTTTTGGTTCGTTGATTAATGTGCCAAATTACCACAAGTGGGATGTTGGAGCATTTGTCTTAGGTTGGACAGATGTATCAGATTATGTGTGAGTTGTGTGTTTGACTTGGGAAATGTGTGAGATGGTTTTGTGTGTTATATTGATCTGTTTTCACCAACTGATCCATATACTTGGTGTAAACTGGGCACTCGCGGTAGTTATCTGCATGAAGACACGGGAAGTTACAACACTGAACTTCCATATTAACTTCTTGCAGTCTTCGGTGTGGTGGTTCATGATGCATTTGCGCATCTTGATTTAGGTTTGCATTGGCTTGAACCATGGCCAACATTTTTGACAATTACGTGACTTGTTGTTTCTTCATTAGGGGTTCCCATTTTATTCTAATGCTGTGAAGGTCTTTTACCTTCCTCAATTCATTGAGGTTTGGGGTTCTTCTGGTGGCCACTAAAAACGATGGCGAGGTTCCGTTCTTGCCTTTGAGTTTTATGCATGATACTATAAGCCGCTTGGCCTTAGGCATGCAACTTCATCTGCTTGGGGTCGGGTGCTGTTTTGAGGACTATATTTTTAGTTATACCTTTTTTTAGGCGGAATGTGGAAAATTCGATAATGCTGTTGCGATGTTCCTCTTTTATGTTCTCGTTGTCAGAGGTTGAGAAGGTATAAATTCTGATTTCCCCATTGCTGAGATATCTTATAAAATGAAGTGACATAGTTGCTTGATTCATTTTCACACTGCAATTTGAGTTGCAACTGCCCACACCGTGCGGGCGTTTCTGGAAAATCAGGATGTGTTGCGTTGTCGTTCAGGGCCCGATAACTCGGAAATAAATAACACTATATGTTGTTGTATCACGTAAATGTTTCTCTGCGAATTATTTATCAACATAGTATTTGACACCAATAAGATATGAACTTAACATTCGTTCGTGAACCGTACAACTATCTACGTTGTTCAGTTAACCGTGATATATAAAGTGATCAAACCCCTTGTGTTAAATCAGTATCTTTAACAACAGCCACCATAATATGAGTGTTTTGCCGAAATCCACCACAAAGAAGTTTGAACTTTTCAAAACTCATATCGGGAGTTACATGATCATCATACACAAGACTAATTTCATATTCAATTCATTGATCGTTGTTGTCCTTACTTAGTGAAACTGTACCATACTACTGGCTTCACAGTGAGGCCAGAGAAGTGATCTCCAGTCTGTATGTAATAATTTCATCTTGTTTAAATAAAACTATGATGTCAGAATTATCACGCACCAACTGTTTCGGACACAAGTAGAAACTGTCAATGTCTTAATATCTACACATACAAATATACGATTTTATTTTATCTTGCTTATCACAGGCTATATCATCTATATAAAAATTTAATTGCTCTTTTCATGTGCTGGATTTAATATCTCTTCGCTTTCACTGTATAGATAGTATCCAACACCTTTTGTATCACACAACACCTCCTTTAACATGCTATATTTAGGCTCATATATAAAGGCTTTGAGTATACGTATACGTTTTGAAATTTTAAGCCGATAGGGCAAACAACAAATTTAACATAATATTTGTTAACCATACCCACTTGGACCACATATCAAACTTCTAACTGAAACTGAAACTTGGTAAAAGAACTCCATGTCTTTGCTGTTTTGGGTCATGATGTATGTTTGTGACTGTGGGCTTTTGCGTGTTTTACAATACGCATCGTTAACTGAAATAAAACTTTGTACGACTGCTACATCCTATATAATTACGCAGATATATCATACCTTTTTAACAGTAAAAATGTTGGTGTGTCAAGGTGTAGCTCTTGCTGACACAGTCATCAAAAAATTACCTGTTGAGCTGCACGTACCTGGCTATCAGATTTGTGGCCCAGACATTAAACTTAAAGAACGTTTTACGAGTAATCAAGGCATCAATAATCTAGATCGTGCTTGTCTCTCAACAATCACGATCTGGAGGATTGATGTTGTATAATCATGATGTATACCAAAACTATAATACCTATAATGTGGTCACTTATGTTTACAATTTTTAAATAAAAGACTTAAACAGTAGTCTCTGTGTTTCAGCCATTGCGCCTATGCTTGCTTTCAATGGCGCTGGAAATATTTCCACCTTTAGTGTTAAAACCACACTTTCATTAATCGCTCGCGCTTGCAAACTTTTACAGATATAACACTATATATAGAGCGTGGGTGTAAAAAAGTTTCACTACTTTTCTGCCGTGAGTGGTGAAAACAGTCGACTAGAAATAATTATTCCTGATGGTTCGTATGAAATTAGTGATACCGATAAATACATTCAGAATAAACACTGTGTCTTACATTAAAGATAAACACCAGTACCCTGTAGTAGAGAATCACATCGACGTGGTAAAGCTGTTTTCGCTAAAAGCCAACAACAACGCTTATAATGTGAGATACCATGTGAGTATCATATAGACTTTTCTACCGATACTTCAATAGCACCAATATTGGGGTTTTTTAAACGTCTTACCGCTGGTAAACTCTATGTTTCCGATTTACCGGTGGAAATTGTGGGAGTGTAATATTGTGGATGGTACTTACCACGACGGCAAACCTACGCATACAGTATATGAGTATACTCCTATGGTAAATCCAGGTTATGCGGTTGATATAAAACCATATAATAAGGTTTTTATGCCTCTTACGACATTATGGATCAGAATTCAGTACCTGTGACGTTTCAAGGTGATATCATTGTGATATTGGCATTGAGACAGAGACCACCATATTATATTGATTATAAATCAAGCCGCCCCAGCTTCAGTATCTTCGCTACCTCCATCGTAGGCGATTCCATCTTGGGAACAGATGCAGTATCTAGATTCATTGGGTACCGATGTTAAGCAAACTACATATATTCGCTGACCCTGTGCACGGCGAGTCAATCAAATGGAAAGAAATACACAGATAGGCTTCTCAAACCAGTTCGCTTGCCCATAATGATACCTGTGATTCTGCAATCAACTAACAAGATATTTTTTACGTTTGGTCTTCAACTGTTCTACTAATAAATGGCAGTATTGAGACGAGTGGCACGACTGGACATGTACAAGTAACATCTAATCCAGCAGCCCGATTATTGAACATGTGAGAAATCTTGGTATAACAGCAATTCGAACACTTTTGGAAGCAAACAGTGATGAAGCAAGAGCTCTAATTCAAGCCGGTTGGCATGCTACTACATGCAATACAATGCTGAAGGATGGCCGTCTTTGCTACTGCATACCTCCTTGCTACATGTGTAATATTTTCAAAGACTATAGAAGCGTGTTTTTTCAGTTAATTGCTGCTACGTATAACTAAAGCCCAGAGCAAAAAAAATTGCTTTATTTTGATTGGGGCAGTCAACGCAGATAAAGCATTGAAGTTACATTGAGTACATGGCGCTGCATGTGAAACTTATCCACCACAGCGAAGTTACACGGAATCAATTATTACAGTCGATTGCCCAAAATAAAAAGATCCTGGTACCATATTGAAAATGGGAAACGTATGAATTACCAAATCTGATTAATTAAACGAAAGGCTTGTGGTCCATCAAAACATCCTCAAACACTGAACGACATAGCTTTGTTATTGTGATATTCCAAACGGATCGATAGAATAACGTTAGAAAAACATGAACAACTTTGATCATGTAGGCATTCGATATATAACACTCAACTAAATTCTCAACGAATCCCCACAGAAGCCATATAGAAACATGACTGAATTTCAATGCTCATAGACAACTCCAACCTACCTTGGATTACAAAACTTTTGAAAAATATCCCATGTTTTTATTTGATTGCCCCAAGTACAGGGAATCCAAAAATCCATCTAAGGTAGATATCAAATTGGAAATGGAAAGCAACAACAACTTTCCAATCACACAAAATGTTATTTTTTATTTATACATGAATGCATCATCGAGTATGCCCTACTCTACAACATCGTGCGCGATATAATGTAGCTATAAAGGTACCGCAATCAGTCTCAACCACGCGATCGCCGATTAATTGGGGCGAAAGTCCCGTGTGTCAGACGTTGCATATCGCAACGACCAAAACGACATAAGGTTCATATTGCCGTGTATTCTATATTACTTCGCCTATACCATGTCTCCTTATTAATTCTACATTCTCATAAAGTTAGCCTGAAAACAATTGCATCTACATCATATTTATGAAATATTGTAACAACTTACAAATTTACATAGAAAATCATTTCATATCCTACAAGGGTACTTTTTTTTTTTTTGGTTCCCTCAGGGCTCGTCCGCGGCCTTGTCGCCCCGCAACCCTTGGTTGATTGTGCATACCCCTAGTCTTACTCCACCCATTCCAAAATCACTGTGCCTTGAACTAGTCTGCACAGCGATTGGTAGGGTGAAGTTTTATATTGCTCTGTCTCCGGTCTAGAGTGACCGTAGATCAGTTGTCTTTTCCGGTCCAGAGCTATACACTCGCACAAGATGTGCTGGGCTGATTCCTCCCCCTCGCCGCAGAGTCTGCATGCGAGGTCCCCTTCGAATCGCCCCATTTTATGTAGGTGTTTCTTGACGGCCATGTGTCCCGTCAAGAGACCTGTTGTGTTTCTGAGCTGTCCTCTGCTAAGGTTTAGCAGCTCCACAGCTCTCTTTGAACTGGGTCCGTCAATTATTTACTTCCCATGTCTGAGCCCTGGACAGTCCGCCCAGTACACCTTGTGTTGGTTTCTGACCCAGGACTTAATGGCTCTCCTGGCAGTACTTACATTCATTACTATTTACAGTATTTTAACATAATCAGAATCAGGGAACTAGAATATCAGGAATAAACGCATATTACCTGATAAAATACATTTACAAGTATAGTTGCTAGTATTTATTTTATGAGGCATTTCGACCTGCTCTACCATTAAATAAGTTTTGTTTTCATCAACAATATGGGGTGGAAAATAATTAGATTTATATTATTTACTTTAAACGGCGGGTTACCATTGAAAAACAATACATACTTGTATAAATGATTTATTACAGCCACCTTACCCATAATATTACACATTTCTCTAGCATTACCTATTCCTCTTCATCCTCATTTATTATTTTTTTCCAACGACACGGGCACAACATTTATTCACTCGCAAGTATATTGAACTTTCTCCAACGATAGTAAATCTAGTTTATCAGCGAGGCGAAGCCTACGTTTCACTTGCTTGTACGAAAAACAGAGCACATTACTTTTTTATTCAATGACCAAAGCCTAACTTTTAATTGCTTGTTTGAATAAACATAGTACATAAATTTTTGGTTCAATGACCGACGCGTAACAATAATTCGTTGTGCGAATAAACATGATACATTAAATTTTATCCAGTAGTAGTAAAGCTGATTTTGTTAGCGAAACGATCGTCAGGTATAAAACTGCACTGTGATGAATCGGAATCTCCAAATTGTACTTATTGGTGCTCATCACAGGTTTAAATCTGCACAAATTTGTAGCATTTAAAATTATGTCAAACCTTTTCAAATTGCTGTAGGCATACTTAAAACAAAGAATACTAACCTATTTATTTTTCTTTTACAACATAGATTTAATGTGCCTGCGCTTTTATTTGTCTACACAGGCCTGTACGAACTCTGCCTTTGTAGTGGTAAAAATAGCACTAAATATGCCCTTAAACAATAGAACTTGTTCTTGAAATCAGCCGTCTCCTGTCTAAACTGCATTCAATTGCGTATTGACCAGGTTTACATTAGCCAATTGCAAAATGAACTACATATATTACAAGTAGGTTATGGTTCAGCAAGTTATTCATGTAATATATACAGTCTGTTTATCAAACACATTCTTGTTCTTGCATACATTACAGTCAAGATAAATATATCACTTATTTTATCACCCTCGCAATCCTCTATCTTCCCCTTAATACCACAACAATAATCTCAAGCATCTAGCCGTGAGAAATGAGCGTCTATTAGAGGTAACCGACCGTAGACTTCACGCTCGTTTTTTTCTCTCGTCACTTTTGGATCCAGTATCCGTCCTCTCAACTACGAAAATTGTATACAGCATCCCGCTCAACTTAATCACCCAAAAATACAGAAAGTAAACGACGATCAATGGATTGCAGTGTTTCCTCAAGAAACTATAGTCAACAAAAAGTGCTCAAATAACAAAGTTACTGTTATCTTAGAAGGTGCATACATAATTGGTATTCCCGAAGATTGCCAGATACAATTTGGACAACAAATTATTCGATCTTACAAGAGCCCTTTGAAACGAATTACACATTTGGAGATTCCAGAAACGAAAATGAATCAACTAAATTTCAAGAAAAAAATAGCGACAATGACACCATTGACATTAGATCCAGTCAACCTTGATGATCTACAGCCCATCTGCATATGCATCATACGAAAGATGCATTACAGACTATAAAATTACCACTATTTCATTCAAGTTTTAGCATATGGTTATCTTATATATCGTATTACTTTTGTTATTATACGATGTTTTGTTTGTACAGATATAGAGACATTATAATGAACCGAGTGCCAAGTGAAGTGTCAACTTCAGAGATAAGGATATTCCCTTAGAAGACATTAACCTGAAAAACTACATTACTAAGACCTATGTTTTCATCTGGGCATGGAGGAATTATGTAATCGACCTGTGTATAAGTATATAGGGATATTTTAAATCTAATTATTAATTTACATTATAGTATAGTTTCTACAATTCTGCATTTCAGCATTTATAAATGTTTCCTTTATAATACGTATATCTAATTTAGTAAGTTTATTTAGATAATGATCTGATGAAATATTATTAATGAACCCTGTGAACTTTAATAATGCAATTTAGAACTTTTTATTGTAAACTCCCACACCAATGACCTGATGTCACATGATTGACATCATACCACCCAAGTAACTAAATATGTGTAGATTTATAATTTTCATCAGTTCTGTCTTAGACTTAGCCTTGTGTCTTTGCAGTTCTCGTATTTTTTAATGAATTGTCGCCCAACAAGCGTTGAATAAATAAATAAATTTAATTTTAAAGCCGTAAACCGGAGTTACAATTTATTTCGCGTGTTAGTTAAAAGACAAAAAAGTTATAGGCATTTCCAAAAAAATTGAGGTTTTCCTCAAAACATCAAAGTCGCGATTTAAAACGTAATTGGCAAAATTTAGGCAAAGAACCTAAGACTAATACGAGTTATGTGAAGAAAATGTCGCTACAACAGTGTTCAACAGATCCTTACGTTTCAGCTTCAACCGTCATTGTCCTTCATTTTACTAAAATATTTCCAGAAAATTCATTTTAAATCTGATCCATTGGCATAGTTCTGGTTAGATTTACGGTCGATGAGTTTTCCCTTATTTTCATAGAAAAATTCGTTAATGAGCGAACTTTTGATTTTTAAAAATATTTAGAATTAGAAATAGTTTCAGTTTTTATCTGTTTACATATACGGTAAAGCTTAATATAATTGTTAGTATACAAGATACAAGAAAACGTTGTATCTCTTGAACTGCATCTTATAAAATTATCTCGACAATCACAGGATTGTCCATAAGTCGTTGGTGATACATACAATTTTTATTTTCGAATATCCTTTATGTTATTTCATTTTTGATTTTTTATCAACATATGGAGAATGTTTGTAAGAAAAAATCGAGACGCCGTAAGTGCGTCTTGGTAGCCAATTTTCACTAAATACTTCAAATTTAAATAATTCAATTTGCTATTAACCATAGGTTTGTTGGCTAGGAAACCAGTTTTCTCGAAAATATTTTAAGTTTAATTTCGGAATTTTTTGTACGTTTGCATTAAAGACATATTTGCTTTTTAATAGCAAACATTATTATGAAAATTCACTTCCATAATGCTCTTGCTGCGTCCAGACGTTTATTTCTGTTTTGGAGAATAGTTTATGACTTTTCTTTAGATTTTCTGTATATTTGATCGAAAGAGGGTAATCTATCTTTCAGTCTTTTGGTTATATTCCTCGTACAATGTTTCATGGGGTTCTAACTTGTTATATGGTGGTCCGTGAAGAAGACAAAAGGGACTACGACCTGTTTTTAATACTCGTGACCCAAAACAAATTTGAAAAAGAAATTTCAATAATTAAGCAAATACATTTACTTGGCTACTCTGTTAAAATAATAAACATAATGATAGAGAGAAAATAAATCAAATTAGCGATTAATTCAATTTATGCAAATACTAGAGACAAAAAGACAACAGTATGTTTCTATAACTTATTTTGCAACCATTTCAGGAAACATTTCAAAAATACCTGTTCAAATACAAACGTAGCTTTTAAATCTTACAACACGACACGTGATTTGTTATTTAAACTGAAATAAAAATTTTGCTTTTTGGCAAAAGCTGGAATTTGCAGCTTGTACACATTGTAACGCAATCTACATCGGGCAAACTTCTAGAAATTTTAACAACCGACACAAAGAACATATGTCTGCATTTAGAAATAACCACGATGACAAATCTACATTTGCAAAACTATTATCGGTACCCAACATAGACAATAACCGCATAAAACCACAACATTTTTGTAATGATAGCGTAAACGACTTTTTTGAAGCCTTAGAAGTAAAAAAGCACATACACGACAATAACTACCTTGTTTTAAATAAGCAAACTGATTTGGTATCCCCTTTCTTGGATATTCTTCTTCCTAATTAAACAAATCAAACAAAATAAATTAAAAATTTTATTTTAACTTGCAAGATAATGAGTTAATGTGTGTCGATATTTTCATTGTGTAGAGTCTGCTAAATTGCTCTTATTGTTTAGTTATTTTATTGTTGTAATAACAATTACAACAATAAAATAATTAAATAATAACAGTAAACAATTATATAACTATAATAACTTACTGTTAGAGTTACTTCTATCTTTATATTAAATATTGACATACATCACGTAGACATTTTGAAGGCGTCGTCCGTAATTTTTGTTTTATTTTATTTTCATTTTGAATAAATTTTTTGATCAATACATAGCAACAGAATTGTATTTGTAGTTGTCGTGATTTCGTATTAATTTAATTTTGTTCTGACTGAGGATGCTGTCAAACAGGGAAACGGGTTACAGAAACTTTGAAGAACATCCTACAACATCTAGAATTCAGAAGGGCAACTTTCTCCAGCTGGCTTGCGCACTGGCACGTCCTTCGTAAATGAAAACCAACAGTGAAGCCATATAAGTAGTTCAGGTCTGTATGTCGTGTGTAGAGTTACGCCAACTATGGCAGTAAAAATAAATGAATTTAAAAAAAGTATTATCAATAAAAATCACAAATGTATAGCATATGACGACGACGTAATAGTCTACATAAAACAACACAGATACAGAAAATCTTGGTAAAATAAAATATGTATAAGAAAGAGCCTACGAATGCTAAAATAAACGTGAGCAAATCTAGCTTGTTGTCATTACATGTAATTTTAGGATGGAAGAAGAAGCACACATTTTTGGTCTAATCATAAAGCCAGATTTAAACACAATGATTGAAGCTAACTGGAAAAAACTATAGAAATAGGTTACAAAAATATGCCCTGAAAATCTTAGTGACATGGATTTTATTAAATTAGTTTAGTATTATAAACACGTTTATTATGTCTAAAGTGTGGTATCTTGCACAGATAATTCCGTTAAGTCACAAGAATAGTCAAAGCATTGTACAAATAACTGGAAAAATTTTATGACACGGGTCATTATATAGGGTTTGAAGACCACAACTTTATTTCCAACTCCGAAGAGGGGGGACTTAGACTCATTAAGGTAGAAATTAAATCGACAACACCTTTTTTTACGATATATCTATCATAGTGCTTGGAAGAACAGAGGAAACAAGTTTTAGTTCATCTTTATATGTAATAAAATATTTGAAGGGCCAGAGTCAATCACTATTCATAATTTTAAAAGCATTAAAAGATTTTTACTGCAAACAAATATTGCAACAGTCAATAACATTTGTATAATGCACCGGAAAAAGTAAGGAGTCCAAAATAAAGAATGAAATACAGTGAAATATAGTATGGAAAACACAAGTATGCCAATCGTATCGACTGAGTGGAGAGGGGCAACATTTAAAGCAATCAACATTGTGTATCCTTGTAGAGAAAAATTAGCCAGACACCGAATGGACAACAGTGGCCTCTGTATAAAGTGAGCGATTAAGGATGATCTATACATCTAATAAAATACCGTGGGCAGGCGAGATATGGAAATGAATAGAAATAAAAATGATTGGAAAACATTGATGATGGGGATAATATTTACTTAATCATAGAGGTTGAGATGGACCAAAAAGATAATCTACTTCGAATGGGCATATTTTCCTGGCTAACTTTCCAGGAAAATCTGCCCGGTCCAAATGGATTAAACTATGCTTTGTTTTAATTAGATAGCCGGATTCCCACGTCCATGTCAGTTCTGCGCTGACTTTTAATAAGAAGCCAGCTCAGAACTGGTATGGACGGGGGAATCCGATTATCTAATTAAAACAAGGCAATGTTTAATCTATGGCCAGATTTTCCTGGCAGATTTTTCTGGAAAATAGATTAAATATTAATTTGTGTAATTAAATTGTCTAATTAATTTGTCTATTAATGTTTAATACATTTGGAATGGCAGATTTTCCTGGCTAATTTTCTAGAATAATCTGCCCGGTACAAATAGATTAAACATTGTTTTGTTTTAATTACTTAGTCGAATTCCCACGTTCATGCCAGTTCTGAGCCGACTTTTAATTAAAAGCCAGCTCAGAACTGGTATGGCCCGGGGAAGCCGACTGGCTAATTAAAACAAAGCAATGTTCAATCAATTTGGAATGGGCAGATTATCCTGACTAATTTTCCAGTTCTGAGCTGGCTTTTATTTAAAAGTCAGCTTAGAACTGGCGTGGACGTAAAAATCCGACTAAGTAATTAAAACAAAACAATGTTTAATCCATTTGTACCGGGCCTTAGCCAGGAAAATCTGCCCTTTCCAAATAGATTAAACATTGCTTTTATTTTAATTAGAAATCGGATTCCCCCGTCCATAACAGTTCTGAACTGCCTTTTAATTAAAAGTCAGCCCAGAACTGGGCATGGCCGTGGGAATCCGACTGTCTAGTAAAACAAAGCAATGTTTAATCTATTTGGACAGGGCAGATTTTCCTGGATAATTTTCCATTGCTTTGTTAGTCTATTTGGACCGACAGATTATCATGCTGACTTATTAATTAATTAAAAGCCAGCTCAGAACTGGTATGGATGGGGGAATCCGATTGTCTAATTTAAACAAAGCATTTTGTAATCTATGGGCAGATTTTCCTGGAAAATTAGGCAGAAAAATCTGCCATTCCAAATAGATTAAACATTAATTTGTCTAATTAATTTGTCTAATTAATGTTTAATCAATTTGGAATGTCAGATTTTCCTGGGTAATTTTCCAGAAAAAGCTGCCATGAAAATCTGCCCATTCCAAATAGATTAAACATTGCTTTTTTTAAATTAGACAGTCGGATTCCCCGTCCATACCAATTCTGAATGACTTTTAATTAAATGTCAGCATGAAAATCTCCCGGTCCAAATAGATTAAACATTGCTTTGTTTTAATTAGATAGTCGGATTCACAGGTCCATGTCAGTTCTCAGCTGATTTTTAATTAAAAGCCAGCTGAGAACTGGCATGGACCGAAGAATCCGACTGGCTAATTAAAACAAAGCAATGTTTAATCAATTTGGAATGGGCAGATTTTCGTGGCTAATTTTCCAGGAAAATCTGTCCGGACCAAATAGATTAAACATTGCTTTGTTTGAATTAGATAGTCGGATTCCCACGTCCATGCCAGTTCTGAGCTGTTATTTTGTTATTAATTGATGAAATACCTGAAATTCAAACTGCGGCGTCTTGTTGGGATTTTCCACTATTGGCTGTTTTCTCGTTATACCTGCTAATTGCCTTGCTTGAAGTTCTTCAGCAGTTATCTTGGTAAATATACAGCCTCCATAAAACTTTTACTTATGTTCTGGGTTTTCTCAAACTTTTTAAACGTTTTTACTAAACTGCACGCTGCTAGCTTCTTGCCTGGTTTAGGTTTTTCTTAACAGTCCAGTTCTTATTACTCCTGGATATCATCATACATTTCTTTTGGTTATTATGTCCAAAGCACACACTGCTTTTCACTTGTAACGAGCACGATTCACAATACTTCATATGATTTTATTTGTGACAATGAAGGTTGCTTAGCTACTAAATTAAAAAACAACATTTTCTGGTATATACCTTTACTAACAGATATATTTGAGATATTTATTTTCCAATGAACTGTTACACTTAACACAAAAGTATATTAACATATTTGTTATTATTATACAGTTAGACATATAAGAGAACCAGTTGATATACATATCAAAATGTACTTGGATGTGCACAGATGGAAATCAGTTAGTATGAGCCTTCACCAATCAGGTGTCTCTCAAACAGAAAGATAAGTTTATACAAACCATATCAGCCTTGATTTTGGTAATGTTTCAACTAGGTGATCGTTGTGTAGAGGTATTGTTGCTAAGCCAGACCATTTCATGCAGTCGTCGCTATCGAAATAGGTTCTCACTTCTCTCACATTTGGTGGTCGAAGTTCTCTAAAATCAGGACCGTCGTTTTCATTCATATGACACATCATGTTTATACAATCACAATCAACTTTCATGTTTTCATCAAGCATCTTTTACGTTTCGACTTTGACCGAGCTTACTAATGTTACATTGGCTGTTAAGTAGATTTTGTTGTTCCATTTCTTCCTCTTTCTACCAACCGCTCTCATTGGTTGTATTTTTCTGCTCGGTTGCTGTGCCAACTTTCAAAATCTATTATAATCATTTTAAGACTCCATAAATATATATCTCCATTGGTCCATCAATTTCTGTAGTGATATTTTGCTACTTCTGGTAAATATTCTTTAGAATAGCTTAGTTAAAGATAACTCTGAGGCGTAATGAGTGTAAGATAACGCAAAGAACTGGGTGGGGCAGTACGGCCAAGTATACAGCACACAATTCAACTATATTTTTACTGTAAAAGTCTTCACCTTCAGATTGGCGTTCATCTATATAAGCGTGCTCTTTTATTTCCAACAGGAACTGTCTTAAGTTAGACTCGCTCACATCGTTAGTTCTTGTTTGATGAGTTTGTTTGCGTATCGTTTGTCGGTGGGGTTTCTGATGTGTAGCTAGTGTACGTATTGAATATTTTTCAAGTATAATTTCTTTGATACTGGACGGAAATGGGGCAGATTCCTTGGGGCGAGGTTCGTCCTTGATGCATTTCCAACAGAACATTATATTTTGGCATGTAGATTAACCAGCCCACACAGCCCATATTGTGGCTTCTTAGGCAGCTGGTAATAACACGCATAACAATGAATTAAACGAATTATTGAAGAAATGAGGGAGGTAAGTGTTATATAAAGAAGCAGATTTGTGTTTTTAATCAGTTTCAACATTCCTATTGAAAAATTCGGACGTTCTACAAATTTAAAACATTTCAACAGAGTTGTTCAAAAACAAATGTTTCCGAAAAGTCCATGGTGATGTTGATTTACAAGATCATAGGTTAATATCTTGTCGTACAGTATACAGGACAAACGTCGGAACGATAGTGACGGTCCGTTTTTCTTCTTCTTTGGTCTTTAACTATATTTTTCGGTTGTTGCTTACGTAACTTTACCCCTGTAGTCATGTTTCGGATTTTGTGTTGCCCTTTAAATGGGTGTCGATTGTTATGACGGTCCGCACTGAAATCGACTACGTTTTTGTTACGCGGCGCTGTTGACGTAGGTCACTCTCAACTAATCCGGCCCCGACATTCGTGCCGGACAACATCTATCTATAAAGGCATACCGCAATGACCACACCACTTCCAGAGGTGGCACGGCCTTGTATGCTTAAACAAATATTGACCACCTTCTTCTTGTTCTTCTCAGTTCGTAGTTAAGCGTAGTTCACAATGCAGCCGCCGCCAAGTCAGCGCCCAGGTGAGACTCCACCTACTTTGTTGTCCCTAAAACATCCTATATGCGGCACCTGCAACGAACGTTTATACGTTTTGCTCCTCCATTATTATTATGCCCTCTGAAGTGTGTCGATCGAAATGACATGCCCTTCTTGTGTGTTATTGTGTTTGCCAATTTCAGTAGTTCGAAATATAGTGAAGACCCAGCGCCAACCTACTTTGTAGTCCCTAAAACATCGTATAGGCGGCACTCCCAGGGAACGTTATACGACTTAGTGGTAATTTCGCACAGACGTTACTCCGCTTCTCACGGCGGAGCGTCTATTACAGGTAACCAACCGTAGACTTCACGCTTGTTTTTTCTCTCGCACTTGTGGATCCTGTATCCGCCCTACCCGGGAATGTTATGGTTAACGTGGCTGTACTAAATCATTTATACAAATATGTTATGTTTTTCAATGGTAACCGGCCGTGTAGAGAAAATAATATAAATCTAATTATTTTTCACCCCATATTGTTGATGAAAACAATACTGATTTAATGGTAGAGCAGGTCGAAATGCCTCATAAAATAAATACTTGCAACTATATTTGTAAATGGATTTTAACAGGTAATATGCACTTATTCCTGATATTCTAGTTCCCTGATTCTGATTATGCTAAAATACTGTAAATAATAATGAATGTAAGTAGGACATGAAATGATTTTCTGTGTACATTTGTAAGTTGTTAGAATATTTTATTAAATATGATGTATATGCCATTGTTGTTAGGTAATTTATGAGAATGTTTAATAAGGAGACATGGTATAGGCGAAGTCATATAGAATACACTGCAATATGAACCTAATGTCGTTTTCAGTGTTGCGAAAGCAACGTCTGATACACGGGACTTTCGCCTCAATTAACCGGCGTGCGCGTCTCTAGCATTGAGAAGGTGTATGAGCATCATATAAAAGCAAGGGCATTTCGTATGAAAAATTAGACAGAGTCTCCCTATTCTACCTCGCTACATCTGTCTCAAATTCGCGCTCATTGCCACCCCGTTCTCTTGTTTGTCGTCAGTACATTGCCCTTGTGAAAAAGTTGCTCTTTCCACATTTCCTACGTCTGCCCACACCAGGTCCGTGGTGCCGTGGAATCCACAATTTTGAAAGTTAGCATTTATTACTGACCCCGTTCTCTCATTTATTTTATTTTTACTGTCACGTGAAAACACCAGGTATTTACATTTTTCGTCATTACATTACCGTTGTTTCCACAGTTCCTACGTCTGCCCTGGTGCCGTGGAATCCACAATTTTGCAAATAAGCATTTATTACTGACCCCGTTCTATTATTGATTTTATTTTACTGCCAGGTGAAGAATATTAGGTCTTTACATTTGTCATTACACACTAGTGTGTAAGTCTTTTATTTAAACATTTTAAACATAAGTGACCACAATTATTATACTTTTGGTATACATCATGATTATACAATATAGTATGGTTTTTAAGATAACACAACAATTCAATTGGTGGCTTCAAGTTTCCATGGAGTCAAACTACACAGCTGTATCACCGCGTTTCCTAACTGCAACCCAATAACTGCCAGGCTCTTTGTTTGCTAATTCATGACGAATGATTCAGTTTTACGTGGTCCAGTTGATGGTAAAGTGTCTTGCATCTAAAATAGTAGATTTTCATTTTATCAAAAAATTTCACAAGATCTACATATGTTAGAGGTAAACAACATATACGTTTTTTGGTTTATGTAAATACAACCCATAACCGCTTCGTTGTTTCTTTATATACAAACCATTACCTCGCTGACCAACAGCAATAGCCTTCATCGTGTAGTTATCAGGTTCTGATTCTTCCAATTTTTGTTTGGCTGATTTAGCATCGTTGAGAGCTTTAGCAATATCTGCAGCATCGCCCCCAGAGCACCTATTGCTGACGGAACACAAAAACATAGAGGTAGTAGTGGAAAGATACCTTCACTTTTCGGTATGGGATAACTCGAGGTGTCTTGGCTTTCTTACGGCCACCAAAATTTTCAATCACTTCTCTCGTTAGATGCAGTAAATTGTTCACAGATGGAACCTCCTTACCAACTTTTATAGAGCCTTGCTTTAAATTTAGTATGTTCTCGAATGGTTTTTTACCCTTGCACTTTACTTTTTTACTGCTACGTTTACTTTTGGTGATTGTCTTTGATTTCCCACCCATACCAAGTTTCTTTTAACTTTCATAGTGTTTGTCACACCCCAAGCAGCTAACTATTCACTAAATATAGCATGTTAAAGGAGATGTTGTATGCTACAAAAGTGAAAACGAAGGGATATTAGATACAGCAGATGCAAAGAGCAATTCAATTTTTGATGATGTAGCCTGTGATAAGCAAGACAACACAAAATCGTATTTTTGAATGAGTCGACATAAAAATAATGACAGTTTCTACTTGTGTTAGACATATGGAAAAATTTCGATACAGTTGCTTGATTATGACTGCAGGTAGTAAACATATGTGGTTTAAACACACAATGCTCAGTTTAGAAACCACTATAAATCTCAAATTCTTTAGGTGTAAATTCAGGCAATCAAAAACCCTGAGTATCGACGACTACGCACCTCATCTTGAGAGCGATTGCAGTAACCTTATAGCTACATTATATAGCTCACGATATTGGAGAGTGGGGCACACTCAATGATGCAATCATGTATAATGAAAAAATAACATTTTGCGTGATTGGCAAGTTGTTGGTGCTTTCCATTTCCAATTTTATATCTACCATAGATGGATTTTCAGATTCCCTATACTTGGAGCAATCAAATACAAACATGGGATGTTTTGCGAAAGTTTTGTAATCCAAGGTAGGTTGGAGTTCTCTACCAACATATGCGCGTTGAAATTAAGTGCTGTTTCTATATGCCTTCTGTGGGGATTCGTTGAGAATTTAAGTGGAATCTTATATATCGAATGCCTGCATCATCAAAATTTTTAACGTTATTCTATCGATCCGTTTGGAATATCACAATAACAAAGCTAGGTCATTCAGTGTTTGAGAATGTTTTGATTGACCACAAGCCTTTCGTAGGATTATGCAGATTTGGTAATTCATAAGTTTCCCATTTTCTATATGGTACCAGGATCTTTTTATTTAGAGCAATAGACTGTAAAATTGTTTCTGTATAACTTCGCTGGGATGGATAAGTTTCACCTGCAGTGTTATGTAAGTTTAATGCCTTATTGCGTCGACTGCTCCAATCAAAATAAAGCAATTTGTTTCGCTCTGAGCTTTAGTTATCCATGGCAGCAACTAGCTGAAAAAACACCCGTCTATAATCTTTGAAAATATTACACAAGTAGCAAGGAGGTATGCAGAAGTAAAAACGGCCATTCTTCAGGATTGTATTGTATGAAGTAGGGTGCCAGCCGGCTTGAATTATAGCTCTTGTTTCATTACTGTTTGCTTCCAAAAGTGTTCGAATTGCTGAACTATACCACCATTTGTCACATGTTCCATAATCGGGCTACTGCATTAGATATTACTTGTACATCTCCAATCGTGCCACTCGTCCTAATACTGCCATTTATAAGTATAACAGCTGAGGATAAATCGTAAAAAATATCTTGTTTTTTGATTGCAAACTCACTGGGCAAACAAACTGGTTTGAGAAGCCTATTTGTGTATTTCGTTTCCTTTGATTGCTTCGCCGTGCACAGGGTGTGCACAGTAGTTTGCTTAACATTGTAACCCAATTAATCTTGTTACTGCATGTGCGCCCAAAATAGAATCGTCTTCGATGCAGGTAGCGAAGATACTGAAGCTGGGGCGGCTTGCTACTAGTATTTATAATCAACATAATATGGTGGTCTCTGTCTCAATTCCAATATCACAATTATCTCCTCACCTTGAAACGTCACAGGTACTGAATTCTGATCGATAATGTTTACGTTTATATGCGAAATAATGCGGGTCGTAAGAGGCATAAAAATCTTACTATATGGTTTTATATCAACCGCATAACCTGGAACTACCAGACGAGTAAACTCATATACTGTATGCGTAGGTTTGCTGTCCTGGTATGAACTATCCACAATATTACACTCTCACAATATCCACCGATAAATCGATAACATGGAATTACCAGCGGTAAGACGTTTAGAAACCCCAATATTGGTGCCATTGAATCATCGGTAGAAAAGTCTATATGATACTGACATGTTATCTCACATTTTAAAGTGTTGTTGTTGGCATATAGCGAAAACAGCTTTACCACGTCGATGTTGTTCTCTACTGCAGGGTACTGATGTGTATCTTTAATGTAAGACGCAATCCTCATTCTGAATTCATTTCTCGATATCACTGATTTGTTACGAACCATCAGGAATAATTATTTCTAGTCGACGCTTTTCACCACTCACATCAGAAAATCAGTGAAACTTATTACACCCACGCTCTACGTCTGGTATAGGGTTATATCTGTGAAGGTTTGCAAGCGCGAGCGATGAATCAAAGTGTGGTTTTAACACTAACGGTGGAAATATTCCCATCGACGTAGAGCCATTGAAAGCAAGCGTACACGCAATGACTGAAACTTAGATACTACTGTTTAAGTTTTTTATTTAAAAATTTTAACCAACTCGAAATCTTTACCGAAAAAATTGAACCAGATATACTCTGCATACAGGAAACACACCTAACACGAAGAACACCAAAACTCCGATACTACGATCACGATAATCTCCGTAACACCCCATATGTAATGTAAACAGCATCTTTCGGTAGCAAAACTTAACTCCATCACAAACGCCTTGTTCGAAACACGCACCATACAAAAACATAACACAGCAGTAACCAATTATTACAACAAAAACGTACGCCAACCTAACATGGACAATCGAGAATAACAATACGATCTAAACTCACAAAACAAAACACTCATAATAGAGGACTTTAATGCCAAACACACATTGGAACTGTGTCTATAACGAAGGTAACGGCCTTAAACTAAACAACTGTATTTTACAGAATACATACACACTCCACTATCCAAATAATTCATATAACCATTTTGCTTACTCTGACAACACACCTTCAACAATACACGTCTGCATCTCAAATAATGTAAATATAAGAGACGTATAACGCTCAATGAACTAGACTCAGATAACGTCCCCATCCTTGTAGAAATCAGCACGCAAAATCACACCCCCGCACCCATACAAGAAACACAATTTAAACCAACTGGTAACAGTATAAAAAAATCATAATAAACCCGTACATACAACACGAGATATAGATGACAATATCTGAATTGTCCAAAGTCATACAAGACAGCTACAAAGATGCATCACACAAAATACATCCAAAAACTCACAAACTCTAATTCACACCTGAAACATTGGAGCTGATTACACAAAAACGAACACAATTCTTTCCGGAGAGGCGGGAATGCCGATACAATAGATATGTGTATTTCTTTCCCTTTGATTGACTCGTCGTGCACAGGGTCTGCGAATATATGTATTTCCTTAACATCCTAACCCAATGAATTTAGATACTGCATGTGCTCACAGGATAGAATCGTCTTCGATGCAGGTACCGAAGATACTGAAGCTGGAGCGGCTTGATTACTAGTATCAACATAATATGGTGGTCTCTGTTTCAATTCTACTATTACAATAATCTCCTTACATTGAACGACATAGGTACTGAATTCTGATCGTCAATGTTTACATTTATATGCGAAATAATGCGCGTCGTAAGGGGCATAAAAACCTTACTATATGGTTTTATATCAACTGCATAACCTGGATCTACCATAGGAATAAACTCATATACTGTATGCGTAGAGTTGCCGTCGTGGTAAGGACAATCCACAATATTACATTCTAAACGAATGTCTTTACTCTCACAATTTCCACCGCTAAATCGGAAACATGGAGTTTAATAGCGGTAAGACGTTCTTTAGAAAACACCAATATTGGTGCTATTCAAGCATCTATAGAAAAGTCTGTGTCATAGTGACATGTTATCTCACATTTTAAAGTGTTGTTGTTGGCTTTTTAGCGAAAACAGCTTTACCACGTCGATGTTGTTATCTACTGCAGGGTACTGTTGTTTAATATAATGGCGCAATTCTGATTCTGAATGTATTTATCGATATCACTGAACCATCAGGAATAATTATTTCTAGTCGGTTCTTTTCACCACTCACAGCAGAAAAGTGGTGAAACTTATTATACCCACGGTCTATGTCTAGTATAGTGTTATATCTGTGAAAGTTTGCAAGCGGAGAGATTAATCAAAGTGTGGTTTTAACACTAACGGTGGAAATATTCCCATTGACGTAGAGCCATTGAAAGCAAACGTACGCGCAATGACTGAAACACAGATAGTACTGTTCAAGTGTTTTATTTAAAAATTTTAAACATAAGTGACTACATTATAAGTATTATACTTTTGGTATACATCATGATTATAAAATATCAATCCTCTGGATTGTACTTGTCGAGAGACAAGGATTATTGATGGCCTTGATCACCTCTCGTAAAACGTTCTTTAAGTTTATTGCCTGGACCTTTGACCTGATAGCCAGGTACGTGCAGCTTAACAGGTAATTTTTTGATAACTGCGTCAACAAGACCTTCACCTTGACACACCAACATTTATACTGTTAATGAGGTATGATATATCTGAGTATTTATATAGAATGTAGAGGTCGTACAAAGTTTTAGTTTAGTTAACGATGTGTATTGTAAAACACGCAAAAGCCAACAATCACAAACATAGATGATGTTGTTACCACATCATCATCACCCAAACAGCAAAGACATGGACTTCTTTGACCAACCTCAGTTAAATGTTTGATATGTGGTCCACACCACTTAAAATTTGAAAACATATACGTATACTCAAAGCCTTTATAATCAGCCTAAATAAGGAGGTGTTGTGTGCTACAAACGTTGTTGGATACTATCTATACAGTGAAAACAGAGAAATAGTTGACGCAGCAGATGCAAATGGCAATTCAATTTTTATATTAGATGATGTAGCCTGTGATAAGCAAGATAAAATAAAATCGTATTTTTGTATGGGTAGACATACTGACAGTTTCTATTTGTGTCCGAAACAATTGGTGCGTGATAATGCACCATAGTTTTATTTAAACAAGGTGAAATTACTACATACAGACTAGAGATAATTTCTTTGGCTTCAATGTGAAGCTAACTTCAGGTATGGTACAGTTTAATCAAGTGAGGGTAACAACGATCAATGAATTGAATAAGAAATTAGTCCTGTGTATGATGATCATCTAACTACCGATATGAGTTTTGTAAAGTTGAAATTCCTTTGTGGTGGATTTTAGCAAAACAAACATTTTATGTTAAAGATACTGAACACAAGAGGTTTGATCACTTTATATATCTCGGTTAACTGAAAAACGTTGGTATTCAGTTGTTCAGTTCACGAACGAATGTTAAGTTCATATCCTACTGGTGTTAAATACTATGTTGATAAATATTTCACAGAGAAACATTAACGTGACACAACATATAGTATTATTTATGATAAAACCACTTGGATGCTTGGCAACAAACCTATGAAATTTGTTGTTAAACATAGATGATAAAAATGGACATAGCTATCAAATTATGTTTGGTAATAATTGGTACTAATCATTGGGGGAATTAATATGTTTGGGAAAACGTGTTACGGCTGCTATGGAAAATTCGCAAGCTTTACCTGATTATGCAGTTATTATGAGAGCTTCACAGAAAAGAGAACGATCCCCAAGAAGACTTTTTAAGAAACAGTTCTTCCAAATATCAACAAATAGTAATACCAATTCTAGGAAAATAAGCGGGCGCAAAGTCTCGTCCTACTTTCATAACTTCAGGTTATGGTATCATGATGCATAATAAGACTCTGAAAGAGTATGTGCACTGGGATGATATAAACGTGTTGACTGCGGCTTTTAGTAGCTTCTCAAGCCGCTGGTAATAACACACACAACAACGTAATTAAACCGATTAGTTTGACACGACAGCTGTTGGGCAGCTGTTGGACAGCTGTTAGACAGCGGTGTCTCCTGATACTGTATACCTATGTAATATTTTCAAAGACTATATAAGAGGAGCTTTTGGCAATGCGTTAATACCGTAGCTAGAAATTGATCTAATTTGGTTGCCGCAGCAGATGCAGATAAACTTTAATGTTTAAAATTGAATGCATTGTACTACATATTCACCCCAACGATGTTATACAACAGCAATTATTAAAGTCGATTACTATGGATAAAGCGGTTCTTATACCATATAGAAAATGGGAAATGTATGTATTACCGAATCTCGATAATTCAACTTAAGACTTGTGGTTTATTAAGACGATACAATAACGTTAGAAAATACATTCGAGATTCAAGACTTCACTTAAATTATAAGCACATCCTCACAGGTATGAATCTGAACTTTAACCAAGTAAGTTACATCGAGCGTTCGTATGTTGGTATATAATCAACACCTACTTTGAATTACAACGCTTTTATAAAATATCCCATGTTTGTATTTGATAGCTCCAGATACAACGATTCCATAAAGCCAGCTCTGGTGGATATCAAATTGGAAATAAAAATACTAACAACTTTCTCGATCACACGAAATGTTATTGTGTAATTTACGTGAGAGCGACGTCCAGTACGCCCCAGTCTCCAACATCGTGCGTTATATAATGTAAATCTTCATTGCCATACATAGTTTTTAGATGAGGTTTATCATACACAATGCCTCTGTGTAACAGAGTAGCCACCCAAAGAATTAGTAATTTATAATAATTATCAATCTGCACACAATATGTTTAAGACACCGAAACCGCTAGGTTATTAAATGCAGATTTAGTTAAATATAAAGTTACTACAAACAACACAGAAGTGTTTGGATTATGACTGGGTAACGTTACTTTAGAAGAATTACCCAACATAATAGAAAAATATATTATTGAAAAGCCGGTAGATAGAGTTTACGCGAAAGGTGTTATTAAAGGTATATTAAAGAGGTGTTATTGAAATGTGATTACAGCGGGGATTTTATCAATTTTAAAAAAGATGACGATTGCCGAAATTGTAGCATATATGTGTATGTATAACGCTGTTAAATTTGATAAAAGAAAATGTATTTGTGGTATTACAAATTGTATGCTATTATTTACTTAAATTGTAAAGTAGTTACATAAATAATGATGTATTGATATTTTACTACTTCTGGTAAACATTTATAGAATGGCTTACTTAAAGAGAACCCTGAGTGTAAGATAAAGCATAGAACTGGGTGGAGTAGTAGCCGGTCATGTGCTGTATACAGTACGGCCAAGTAGACAGCACACAATTCAACTATATTTTTGCTGTAATAGTCTTCACCTTCGGATTGTCGTTCATCTATATAAGCGTGCTCTTTTATTTCCAACAGCAACTGTCTTAAGTCAGACTCGCTCACTTCGTTAGTTCTTGTTTGATGAGTTTGTTTGCTTCTCGTTTGTCGGTGGGGTTTCTGATGCGTAGAGCTAGTATACGCATTCAATTTTTTTCAAGTATAATTTCTTTGATACTGGACGGAAATGGGGGCAGATTCCTTGGGGTGAGGTTCGTCCTTGATGCATGTGCACAGAACATTGTATTTTGGACTGTAGATCGACCACCTCTCTAGGTCTGGGATGCCGCGGATAACCGGAATATTCTGGCTTCATAGGCAGGTGGTAATAACGCGCATAACATTGAAATTAAATGAATTATTGAATAAATGAAGTAAGTAAGTGTTATATAAAGAAGCAGATTTGTGTTGTTAATTACTTTTAACATGCCAAACGAAGAACTCGGAAGTTCTACAAATTTAAAACATCTAAACAGAGTTGTTCAAAGACAAATGTTTCCGAAAAGTCCGTGGTGATGTTGACTTATAAGAACATAGGTTAAGTAAGAACCTATTGAACCTTCAGATTGTGTGATTAACAAAAATTTCGATTATTGAAAAATTGCATTAAGCCTGCAAATCATTTTGTTTTAACTAGTGTTACGTAAACATCAATTACTCTCGAAAAGTATATCAAGGAGTACATATACATCAAATAGCGTATACTCGTAACGCAAATAAATGAAGACATTGCTGATTTGGATTTTGTTGATACCACAATATCTAAAGTCCAAAAAGACTATACATATCTGCCATTCTTAAAACTCAAGGGTAATATGAAATAAACGTTTGCTAATAAAGACGATTTAAATCAAAAGATGTAATCAGTATTTCCTCCGAAGATTCTCAGGAAAACTTGATACTTCTCAGTGCAGCTGTTATTACCAACATTGTTGCAAGTAAATCAGCACCAGTGAAGTTACTTAGTGATATGAATGATGCTATAGGCCAATAGTACACATTATTACCATCCCTATTTCAGATTGGATGTAGGTATATTTTAATTTACAAGCACGATTTGGTTCCTTTAAAGTTATAAGTAGCTCCTGATCAAAAAAAGAAACTAATCAAACTAGGACACCATGCAGTGGATGTCGGGTTAACAGATAGTATCATGGATGACTCTTTATTCAGGTTATCTGAAAAATTTACTCATTTTTAATTTGTAACTACCTTTGTGTCACAAAATAAATTGGATGGCAATTTTAAACATGATATTATACAACATGTGCATGTTCAAAACAAATCCCATTACATAATTCCAATATTTGTCGGAATAGAAGACTGCTCGATTGATGTTATTGGAGTTTCCACAGAAAACGGAATGAAAAAGTCATAAAGAACTTAATGCCTGGAAGGCGCAATAGCAAAATTATGACGTGATGGGCAGGGGAGAAATATTAAGAAAAAGATATTAGTACAACACACAACAAATCTTGCTGAAAACATTCGAAAGAAACACTTACTGCTTAAACCTGATTGAACTGACAATGATGAAGCTTTTCATTACTTATACAAACACCTAGACTTCAATAATGATGAACTTTAACTATATAAAGTGAAATATCCACAAATAGAAGGTTTGCTAAAACTAGTTTTTAGTAAAGCTTAACAATCTTCAATACTATAGAGATATTCTAGCCAAACAGTGCTCATAAAGTTAAATAAGATCCCAATGGGGCGAACTAAAGCTTCCTCGGAAAAGTATCGATGAAAGGAATGACAAATACTTGAGCAGAACGTCCTCAACTTCTCACCGTTTTGGTTACGACAAACCTCTTAACGAAAAACAGCAGACCGAACCAAGAATTCAGAATGTAAATAATAGAAAAATCAGCACCAACAACTAGATGATACAAAATAACAAACAAACAATATATATTGGGATGACATAAATGAGATGGTTGATGGACTTAGACATTTAGTGGCTTCTCAAGTTGCTGGTAATAATGCTCATAACAACGAAATTCAATTGATCATTGCAGAACTGAAAGAAGTTGATGTTATCGCCTAGTAAATATCAGTGGCGGCTCGTGCCGGATTCGCTTGGGTAAGCGACAGTGCCGCGAATTCTGAATTGCAAAGCATATTCCGCTTAAATATTTTATAAAAATAAAACAAATGTCTGCGTGTTTCTATTTAAATTTGTATTACTTCAAAATAGTTAATTTACGCGACGTAGGCCTCCTCCTCCCCTCACAGCCTAACCATAACCCTACCTCGTTTGAAAATTACAGTTGCTTTTTATAAATTAAATTTATACGTCTGTCTTTTATTAATGAGAATTTATTTATTATATTATTCGCAAATTCATCTGAATCTTTATCTTGGAGAAAACATAACAACTCTTTTTCTATCGAAATAAGTGCAAGAGTTGATAAGCGGTCATTCTTCATCGAATTTCTGCTGTAAGTTTTAATACGCTTTAAACAAGAAAAATGTCTTTCAACTGAGGTACTTGTTTCTGGCATCGTCGCGATTAAAAAAAATAGTTTATAAGCCTCGGTAAATATGTTTCGAAAATCATTAACCACAAAATTATTAAAAATTGCTCCTACATTTAGTTTTTCAAATTGTTCGTCGTAATATAGCTCGTTTATCAGTTTCTGTTTATCGAACGTATTTTTATAAAAGCTGGTTAAGTAGTTATTGGATCAGTTGGAAAATCCTTACGGTATTCTTTAAATTTTGATAAATCAGCTAGAGAAAGAAATAATAGTTGTGACATATCTGCAAATCTGACTTCTATTTGAGTTGTAATATTATCTATTACTTCATAAAACAAAATACGCAAAGATGTTTTTACATCGTCTAAAGCAGTTTCAGATAATTTGCGTCTCTTGTGTGGTGGTTCAAGATTAGTGGTGATTTTTAGTCCCGCTTTTTCGAATAATTTATCAAAGGTTGACTTATTTCTCAAGGATTTGATACGATCCCTGGCCAAAAAGATTTGATTTTTGCAATAATTTATGTTTAATGACTTTTTTTGAAGTATATCAAATAATAAATCTGTAATGTCAAAAATGGTTTTATAAACCGTGGTTAAAAATGCAAACTCTAAATCGTTCATAAATCTAAGAAAACCTATCGCCCCATTTATGGACTCCGGACGTCAATAATTTTTTGAAAAACAATTTTTAGACCCTCCCATTCAGAGTCCAAAACATGAATAATCTTAGAGCGTGAACTATCTAGTTTCATAAGAAGACGGAATTCTTTTTCCTACTCTCGAATCTAGTATAAACGTTCGTTTTGCAGACTGCTGAAAAAAGCCTGGGATTGAAGTTGCACTTGCAAAGAAAATACAACAATTTTTTATATTCTTTGCCGTTTTGCAATACTAAATTTAATCTATGCGCGCTACAATGGGTGAATAAAGCTGAAGAAGCATCATCTTTAATTTTTTTGCAAGCCGTTCAAAGAACCTGACATGACATTGGCGCCGTCATAGCATTGCTCAACTAATTTATTTGTAAAATCGAAAGGATTTAGAACGGATGTTATTAAAACATACATGCATCAGCTGTTCTCTCTTCACTTACATCATAAAAGCCTAGAAATCTCTCTTTTATCTCGCCAAATTTATTTACATATATATCTAACTGAAATCGCACACTGAGATTTTTCTAAAATAAATAAAAATAAAAATAAAGATTCTCTGATTTCCTGATGTATAGTTTCCATAAGATGTTCCGAAATACAAACAATGAAGTCGTTTTGAATGGTTTTGGAAAAGCCAGAAAATATATTTGAAATTTTTCTTAAATGTTTTTGCATTTAAATATCACTTTTTACGAATAAATTGAATTTTTCGCGAAAATTCCCCGCATTAAAGGAGTCGGTTTTTTCGTTATGCCCCCTAAATGATAATTCCTGTTTTGCTAAAAAGCATGTAATGTCTATCAAATAAAACAGTAATTTCCGAATTTTTCTCACCTCGTCGTTGTATAATTTTAGTAATGGAGAGGGGTGTATTTCCAAAGCATCTCGTATATTTGAAGTATTCGTTTCCAGTCGTTTTAAACTAAGATAACTACTTATGAGTAGTGCTCTTTTGAAAATTCGTGTTTTTTAATACTAGCAGATAAATTTTTTAAATCCGAAAACCCCTTCAAGACCCATACATTATTTCTCACCTTAGAAAGCAACAAACATGGCCAACAAAACAATCTTTGTTTATAGTAACTCCCACATAACCACTGGGAACTAGTATACCAATGCGTGTTGAAAGATCGCGAAAAAGATTGGCCGTGTTTATGATCGGGTTGCACAACGTTAATAGCTGGTATAGGTCGACGTTGAATCATAATATCTCTACGATCATCATTTACTATTAACGAACAAATTATGTCATGAATTGGATTGAATTGATTGAATCCATTATTTATAAAATTCTAAAAGTTACTCATTTTACACGTTAAGAAAACAAATGGAAAAAGAATTATAATACTTATCCGTTTCTAGCTTTGTAGTTTCACGTAGCCACGCCAGTCACAGTATATAGATAAGCCTATGGGCATCAAATGAATAACCGAATTCCAAATTTACTGAACACAATAGGTAGAGCGAGAGCGTAGAGCTACCTGCCGACACCTGTTGTGTTATTATACAGGTTTTTCACCGTCGATTTCACAGTTTAACATAACATAAAACACATGCGTATCCGTAGTCGTAGCTAGTAGCTATAACAAAACACAAAACTGCGCCAAATTCTGATTCTGTCTCTGTCTGAATCTGAATACAATGCTCGATTGAACAACGATTAAGTACGAAACCACGAGCCACGAATCACTATTTCACCATTTTTGGAAAAATGACCTCTAAAGACCCGACTTTAGAGGTTATTATCTCCAAATCCACTCTAGCGAGATAGTGGTGCAGAGAGGCATCAGTGTTTGTCGCCTAACGGGTATGCATATGTCTCGACTTTCTTCACATCGTACAGCAGTACTACTGCTGTAGTAATTGTAAAAAGAGAGAGAGAGCGAGATCTGATGTTTTCAAGATTCACATGAAATTTAGGCAAAGATACTAAGCGCCTACCTCGGTCTCTTATTATTAGACGGTGTTTTCTTATTAACATATTAATGGGTGGCCTGGACGTATCGGCACAAATTTCCATAGAGCTGCTAATAAAAGAAACCTATATCACATTGCAACGAGAAAACTAGATAGGTATCATAGTGTTATTATTTATTATATATATATATATATATATATATATATATATATATATATATATATATATATATATATATATATATATATATATATATATATATATATATATATATACCTTGCCTACCCCGACCAGCCGCCACTGGTAAATATAGATATATACCATACATGCCTGCCTATTGCTTAGTATAAAAATGTATATCTATTAAATATATTCGATACCTTAATTATACCGAATGAAGTCAAAATCATTGTACCCGGCACTCAAAATATGATCAAAAGTGAATGTGAACCTAGTAAATGACATAAACTAGGTGGCTTAAATGTAGATAAGCTAGAGATTTATAAAACTAAAATAATGAAGGACCAGAGGCTACTATGAAGACAAGTGTACTTGGACTACTCAAATCACTACAATATATTAAAAAAAACCTGACTTGCACTAACCTAGTTTTATGTCGTCAGAAGATATATAATTTTAAATATCGACAACTCTGCTTATATTCTTGTGCAGGTGGTCACTAACGATTAAGGGTGGTTCAACAACACAAAAATTAACACATTTCGATCGGCGGAAATACCTAAATTATTGCATTATCTAACGAAGGACTACTGCCGCTCTTTCTTGTAATAAGACCCTCCTTTCGGTGCTCCTTTCAGACAAAAAATAATAATGCAAAGCGCATCTACAATATCTGGATTTAGGAAGGATAAAGGAATTTCTAAAGTTCTTCCAAAGCAGAAAAGTGAAGAAGTTCTGAAAAGTGAAATTAATTAATGCATTTGCTAACAGGCCTTAAAAATCACGCTGAACTTTATACAATATTATCCATCTTACTTGACTAAAATTTTCGAAAATGTTTAGTCTTTAAAGTCACATTTGAAGGATATTATTGCAGATGAGTGCTATCTAAAAGCATCGATTACACTACTTGTTGAATCTTCGACAACTCAGCAGAATGATATTCAGATACCTGGCCATGTTAGAATTTACATATCTTGTGTAAAGAGCAGGGTGCTGCGATATACATCAGAAATGATTTAAAATCAGATGAATTTAAAATGTTGTCTGAAGACAAATGCGAAACTTTGGATTTGGGTAGTATACAAACCACCATCTACCCTCTCCACGCAGTTAAAGACAATTTCCACCAGATGTATTTTTGCATCTTCATCCTTCTTCTTGTATAGTACAGAAATGCCGTGTTATAAATCCTTTTATAGTATATATATATATATATATATATATATATATATATATATATATATATATATATATATATATATATATATATATATATATATATATATATATATATATATATATATATATATATATATATATATATATAATATATTGCGTTACATCTGTTATTGTAAAGTAGCTGTACATATTAATATATTTCTCACTGTGACCAATTTCTGACCGAAGTATCGGGTATGAAATAATCTCCTGATGCTGTCGTAGTTTTCTCGTTGCTGCGTTTATGATTTGATCACTGTGAAGAAAGTCGTAAATGTTAACTTGTATGTTAAGCAAGCTTCTATAATGAGTAAGTTCATCTAGATATCGATCAGCTATCTGATAAACACTCAATATGTGAATCTTTAATGAATTCTTATCTACTACTTTGTACGAAGGCTTCATGTTGTTGATGGCTTCCAGACCTTGTTTCAATTTTGACTCAAACTGCCTTAGTGTGTGGTATATCCTCTTCTCTGTATCATTGAATCTTGATAGTGATTGCAGCACCAGCCCCGTTTAATGATCCGATTTTCACGTTTTTTATTTATTTGGGTAATATAAATTGATTGTTTATTTAATTTGTTTAATGTAAACAGATTATATTCTTTTTTGTTGCAATATTCACAAGTCCTGATATAATTTTTAATTTCCTTTCTCATCTTTGAAAAAGAGAATTTTTCTTTCATTCAACTTTAGATGAGACCTACATAGGTCCTAGACCTACATAAGTCTCATCTAAAGTTCGATGTCGCTTTTTAGTTTTATGAGAAACATTATTTGGTCTCTAATGTCTCATGCTGTTTTTAATTTTTTCCAAATTGGGTATTTTTGCTTTAGAATTATTAGTTGTATTGGAATTTTTAATTTTTATGGGGTTTGTTTCCATACTACTCTGTTTATTTATTGCGAAATTTTGTTTATTATTAAAATTAGTTGTTTCTACTTTAGTTTTTTTTTGTGCTCATTACCTATGTTTTTTCGTATTTAACCCAGTTTTTTTCGTGTTATCGTACTGGGCTAACAGAGCTAGCTGTTCTTAAAAGTGAGTTTGAAAACAAATTGAAAAATTTAACCAATGATACAACTTCCCATGTGCTGCATGATATTGATATACCAAAGAATAAAGATCAAAGTAAGATACTGAATCAGCTGGATATAACATATGAACCATCTAATACTAAAAAGCAAATTATTGACGAATTATATGAACCTGCAAGAATAAGTTTTAGACGTAGACGTACAATAATCAAAGGTTTAAATGATTTGTGGAAGATTGATTGAGCTCAATTACAGACTGCTACAAAAAAAGCTCTGGTTACAAGTACAGTTTAGTGGTTATCAATTGTTTTTGAAAGTATGTGTGGACTCGCCCACTTAAATCTAAAAATAATGAAGAGGTGACTAAAGCTATGGCTGATATTTAAGCAGTACAGCACCGTCTAACATCCAATCTTATCTTGGGTTAGTACTCTGAATTTAACGCAATAATGAAAAAATACAACATTAATCACTATAGCACTGATAGTGAGTAATTATTACATATATTCCACTTATGGTGGATAGAGTCAAACGTATCTTGAAAGAGAATATATATAAAAATTTCTCCTTTTGCGAGCAGAATTGTTCGGATCGAGGACTCTGCAGAGGAATCAGGTAAGTACCGTCCAATTGAAGACCGTTACGATTTCGAGTTCGGCACAGGCATTCCAAGATTAAATTTTACTGTTTTTGGGGATAAATTTTAGCGACTTGATGGATAATACTTAGTTTTTTAAAGTTTGACATGGTAATGTCACGAAACATTATGAGGATTTGGCTCAGATCGCAATGTTACTGAGGATTTTTGGTTCGTTGAGAAATGTGCCAAATTGCCACATATGTTGGATGTTGGAGTATTTTTCTTAGGTTGGATATATGTATCAGATTATGTGTGAGTTGTGTGTTTGACTTGGGAAAGGTGTGAGATGGTTTTGTGTTATATTGATTTGTTTTCACCAAATGTTCCATATACTTGATGTATACTGGGCACTTGCGGTAGTTATCGTGCAAGAAGACCTAGGCAGTTACATCACTGGACTTCAATATCACGTTCTTGCAGTTCTTGGTGTGGTGGTTCTTCATCTATCTTGATGTAGGTTTGCATTGTCTTGTTCCATGATCAAAATTTTTGACAATTACGTGACTTGTTGTTTCTTCATTAGAGGTTCCCATTTTATTCTAATGCTGTAAAGGTCTTTTACCTTGCTTAATTCGTTGAGGTTTTAGGTTCTTCTGGTGGCCACTAAAAACGATTACGATGTTCCGTTCTTGCCTTTGAGTTTTATGCATGATTATATAAGCGGCTTGGCCTTAAGCATGCCTCAACTTCGTCTGCTTGGGGTCGCGTGCTGCATTGTAGACTATCTTTCCTAATAGCATCATTATCGGGTTATGATAATAATGATATAATAAGTACACTACAGTAGACAAGGAAATTTCTGTCTACTGTAGTGTTATGACTAGAAAAAGCTGGTGAGATGCGAGGGAGTAGAGTTTGTGGGAGAAGAAGCAGTTGGAATGGTAGATTTGTCGGTGGTGGTATTAGCCAACGTAGCTTTTGCATGTGAAACCCAGGGATTTTTGGTGTTCGTGGTTTTTCCTGATTTTGGGTAATTAAATAATTGGCTGTGTGCTCACGTTTGCAGTTACAGCAAAATCCAGGGACTGTATTGACCCTTTTACATTTAGCGGTCTCGTGGTTTCGACCGCAGTTGACACAGCAAAATTCGCCCTTGCAGGAAGTTAAGAATGACCAAACCTTTGGCAGCGATCGCATTGGTTTGGCTCTGATTTTATGCGTAGTGACTCTACTGTGATAATTATATCGCAGACTGTTTACTAGGCGATAACGTCAGCTTCTTTCAGTTCCGCAATGATTAACTGAATTTCGTTGTTATGAGCATTAGTACCAGCAATTTGAGAAGTCACTAAAAGTCTAAGTCGATCAAACATCTCATTTATGTCATCCCAATATACATATTTTGTTTAGTTGTTATTTTGTATCATTAAGTTGTTGGTGCTGATTTTTCTATTACTTACATTCTGAATCCTAGGTTCGGTCTATTGTTTTTCGTTAAGAGGTGTGTCGTAACTAAAACGGTGAGGAGTTGAGGACACTCCGCTTAAGGATTTGTCATTGGTTTTATTAGAGATCAATACTTTTCCGAGAAAGCGTTAGTTCGCCCATTGGGATCGTATTTAACTTTATGAATACTGTTTGACTCTAGAATATCTCTATAGTGTTGAAGATTGTCATAAGTAAATGCCTTAAGTCTTTTCATCAAAACTAATTTTAGCAAACCTTCTATGTGTGGACATCTCATTTTAACTGGTTAAATTTCATCATTAATGAAATCTAGGTGTTTGTATAAGTAATACAAAGCATCATCATTGTTAGGATGAAATGAAGAGGCACTGGGGGGCGGTTGGTGGCTGCAAGCAGGCGAGGGACTTCGTGGAGGAGTCGACCTACGCTTCGCCGCATCCTTGGGGTGTTCACAGGCCACTGCGCCCTAAGTAGATACCTCACATTAATAGGCGTAGAAAGGGATCCCATTTGCCAGGAATGTGGCGAGGATGAGGAAACGTCCTACAACTACCTGTGCGAATGCGAGGCTTTTGCGAGCAGAATGGTTCGGATCGAGGACTCTGCAGAGGAATCAGGTAAGTACCATCCAATTGAAGACCGTCACGGCCTTCATCTCGAGGTCGAGGCAGTTTGGCGACGGAACCGAGGAGGAGTAGAGCATGGTTGCTGGGTTGCTGGGGTTGGTACAAAGGGCCCATGGTGGCCTACTTGCTTGGCGTTGGCCTCCCCACCACTGCTAATACTACTACTACTACTAGTTCTATTAGGTTTAGCATTAGTGTTTCTCCCGAATATTTTCAGCAGGATTTGTTGTGTGCTGTACTAAAATCTTTTTCTTAATATTTTTCTCTTGTCCCTCACGTCCATCTCGCCAAAATTTTTGCGTCAAACAAGTTGTTTGTTTCAAACAAGTCGGTTGTTGGTCTGATGTAAACCACTTATTAGTTGGTTACTGTGCTAAGAGATACAAACTGTTTGGCGGTTTAAGGTATACTAGCTCCGAGTTGGTTGTCCGTCTACCTATCTATTGCTAGTTGTCTATCACGACAGCTGTTGGGCAGCTGTGTGTCTAACACTACAGCTGTTAGATAGATACTAGTTTGACAGAACAGCTGTTGGGCAACTGTTGGGCAGCTGTTTGTCTTAATACCGTATACCTATGTAATATTTTCAAAGAGTATATAAGAAAGCTTTTCAGCAATTCGTTAATACGTTTTACTAGAAATTACCCCAATTTGGTTGGAGCAGCAGAAGCAGATAAAGCATTAATGTTTAACATTTACTACATTTTCACTCCAACGATGTTATACAATAGCAATTACTAAAGTCGATTACTATGGTTGAAAAGGTTCTTATACCATATAGAGAATGGGAAATGTATGAATTACCAAATCTCAATAATTCAGCTAAAGGCTCGTGGTCAATTAAGACTTCCTCAAACACTGAACGACCTAGATTTTTTATGATTACTATGGTTAAAAAGGTTCTTATACCATATAGAGAATGGGAAATGTATGAATTAACGAATCTCAATAATTCAGCTAAAGGCTTGTTGTCAATTAAGACTTCATCAAACACTGAACGACCTAGATTTTTTAATATGAGATTTCAAACGGTTCGATACAATAATGTTAGAAAATACATTCCAGATATAATACTTCACTTAAATTCTAATCAAATCCCCACAGAAGGTATGAATTTGAACTTTAACCAAGTAAATTAAATCGAATGTTTGTATGATGGTAGAGAACCTAAACCTACTTCGGATTAGAAGCCCTATACAAATTATACCATGTTTGTATTTGATTGCTCGAGGTACAGCGATTTCATAAAGCCAGCTCGAATGGATATCAAATTCGTAAATAAAAAATACTAACAACTTTATCGATCACACGGAATGTTTAGGCTTCTGTATGAGAGAGTAGGCATCCAGGGAAATAGTAATTTATAATGGTTATCAATCTGCACATTATATGTTCAAGACACCGAAAACGTTAGGTTTGTTGAGTGCCGATATAGTTAAACAAATCAAGTTTTTACAAGGGACACAGCACTGTATGGATTATGATTGTGGTACCGTTACTTTAGAAGAATCACCCAACATAATAGAAAAAACAAATTATCGAAGAGCGGGTAGATAGAGGTTACGTGAAAGGTGTCATAAAAAGTTATATTAAAGAGGTGTTATTGAAATGTGGTTACAGCGAGGATGTTATCAATTTGAAAAATGATGAAGGTTGCCGAAGCTGGTGGCAGACAGTCCAATATGTGTGTATCACGCTGTTAAATTTTATAAAAGAAAATGTATTAGAAATTGTATGCTATAATTTGCTTAAATTGTAAACTTGTCACCTAAATAAAACAGCCGTTGTAAAAGTAAAACTTTTTTTATTTACTACAGTTTTATTTTAAAATACCTTTATTAATATTTATCTTCAGCCATAAAAGACGTTTCAACATCCAACCACTCACTCCTTCGGCAAACTGTAATTCTGCAACTCTAAATTTCCTCGATGAATTCCTGAGAGGTATTTGCATAATTATTTGACACTGTAACATTTTTGTTTTTATTATTGAATGATTTAATTTATTTTTATTCTTTATTTTTAAACATATACAAACCAAACAATGCCAAGTGATTTTAGTTGCAATATGTTTAGCTGAAACAGCTTCAATAAGCTGAAACAATACATTTTTTATTGTTTCCACGGAGTTCTTCTATGTTACTGCCTTTCGGACTAATATGATAAGTAGTCATTCTATTTTGAAAGCTTGAGATAGCATAGGCACTTTTTCAACTTCCCACGATTCACATACTTTTAATTTGTGGCTTCACTGCGCAGATGTCCATAGAACACTGCTTTTCACTTGTAACGAGCAAGACTCACAATACCTCATATGATCTTCTTTGCTGACATCTTGTCACAATGAAGGAGTCTTAACCACTAAAATAAAAAGCAAACCATTTCCTTTATGTAAATTTATTAACAGATATATTTGAGATAATTATTTTCCAATGAACTGCTACAGTTTACACAAAAGAATATTAACGTAAATACAGTTAGACTTATAAGAGAACCAGTTGATATAAATATCGAAAAGGACTTTGATCTGCACAGATGAGAATCAGTTAGTAGGAGCCTTCACCAGTAAGGTGTCTCACCGTGGGACCATTATCAAACAGAAACATAAGTTTATAACGAACAATATCAGCCTTGATCTTGGTCATGTTGTAAGTAAAAGTTTCAACTAGGTAATCGTTGTGTAGAGGTGTTCTTGGTAAGCCAGACTATTTCATGCAGTCGTCGCTATCGAAATAGGTTCTCACGTCTTTCACATTTGCTCGTTTGTGGACCATAAATCATATTTTGGCATAGGGCTACCAGGATGATGAAACGTTTTTAAGAGGAGGAGCCACTGTTGAGTTTACTGGTATCTGTCAGCACTTTGTTTTGGGCGTAGTGTAAACACCCGGACATGTAATATTTAAATGCGTGTGGTGTTGAGTAGAGTTATTATCACTTGGCGAGTTTGTGCAATACTAACATCTAAAATACTTAGATGACTGGACGGCAACCCTACGCATACAGTTGACGAGTTTACTCATATGGTAGATCCAGGTTATGCAGTTGATAAAAAACCATATAGTAAGGTTTTTATGTATCTTACGACGCGCATTATTCCGCATATAAATGTAAACATTATCGATCATAATTCAGTACCTGTGACGTTTCAATGTGAGGAAAACATTATGATATTGGAATTGAGACACAGACTACCATATTATGTTGATTATAAATACTAGTAATCAAGCCGCTCCAGCTTCAGTATCTTGGGTAGCTGCATCGATGACGATTCTATCTTGAGAGCACATGCAGTATCTAGATTAATTGGGTTACGATGTTAAGAAAACTACACATACTCGCAGACCCTGTGCACGACGAATCAATCAAAGGGAAAGAAATACACACATAGGCTTGGCATCTCTATTGTATCGGCATTCCCGCCTCTCCTGAAAGAATTGTGTTCGTTTTTGGGGTTTTTGTGTAATAAGGTTTCGGGTGCGAATTAGAGTTCGTCAGTTTTTGGTTTTTTTTTGTACTGCATCTTTGTAGCTGTCGTGTATGACGGTGGGGAATGCGGATATTGTTATCTATGTCTCGTGTTGTGTGTACGGGTTTATTATGATTTTTTTATACTATCCAGTTGGTTTTGAATTGTGTTTTTTGTATGGGTGCGGGAGTGTGATTTTGCGTGTTGGTTTCTACAAGGATGGGGAGGTGATCTGAGTCTAGTTAATTCAGCGTTTTACGTCTCTTATATTCACATTATTTGAGATGCAGCCGTCTAGTGTTGAAGATGTGTTGTCTGAGTAAGCAAAAAGTTAATTGTTTGGATAGTGGAGTGTGTATGAATTGTGTAAAATGCAGTTGTTTAATTTAAGGCCTTTACCTTCGTTATAGACACAGTTCTAATTTGTGTTTGGGATTAAAGTCCTCTATTATGAGTGTTTTGTTTTGTGAGTTTAAATCGTAATGTTATTCTAGATCGTCGATGTTAAGTGGGCGTACGTTTTTGTTGTAACGATTGATTACTGTTGTGTTATGTTTTTTTATGGTGCGTGTTTCGAACAAGACGTTTGTGATGGTGTTAATTTTTTCTACCGGATGATGCTGTTTACATTACATATGGGGTGTTACGGCGATTATTGTTATCGTAGTATCAGAGTTTTGGTGTTCTTCGTGTTAGGTGTCTTTCCTGTATGCAGATTATATCTGGTTGAATTTTTTTGGTTAAAATTTCGAGTTCGATGAATTTGTTCTCAGTGGCACAGGCATTCCAAGATTAAATTTGACTGTTTTTAAGGATAAATTTGAGCGAGTTGATGGATAATACTTTTTTTTTCCTACGTTTGATATGGTAATGTCACAGGAACATAGTGAGAATCTGGCCCAGGTCACATATGTTACTGAGGATGAGCATTGGTCTTAGGTTGGACAGATGTATCAGATTATGTGTGAGTTGTGTGTTTGACTTGGGAAATGTGTGAGATGGTTTTGTGTGTTATATTGATATGTTTTCACCAACTGATCCATATACTTGGTGTAAACTGGGCACTCGCGGTAGTTATCTGCATGAAGACACAGGAAGTTACAACACTTAACTTCCATATCACCTTCTTGCAGTCCTCGGTGTGGTAGTTCTTGATGCATTTGCGCATCTTGATTTAGGTTTGCATTGACTGATCCATGGCCAACATTTTTGACAATTACGTGACTTGTTGTTTTTTCATTGGGGGTTCCCATTTTATTCTAATGCTGTGAAGGTCTTTTACCTTCCTCAATTCGTTGAGGTTTGGGGTTCTTCTGGTGGCCACTAAAAACGATGACGAGGTTCCGTTCTTGCCTTTGAGTTTTATGCATGATACTATAAGCGGCTTGGCCTTAGGCATGCAACTTCGTCTGCTTGGGGTCGGGTGCTGCTTTGAAGACTATATTTTTAGTTAGACCATTTTTGGGCGAAATGTGTAAAATTAGATAATGCTGTTGCGATGTTCCTCTTTTATGTTCTCGTTGTCAGAGGTTGAGTAGGTATAAATTCTGATTTCCCCATTGCTGAGATATCTTATAAAATGAAGTGACATAGTTGCTTGATTCATTTTCACACTGCAATTTGAGTTGCAACTGCCCTCACCGTGCGGGGGTTCCTGGAAAATGAGGATGTGTTGCGTTGTCGTTCAGGGCCCGATAACTGGGAAATAAATAACACTTTATGTTGTTGTATCACGTGAATATTTCTCTGCGAAATATTTATCAACATAGTATTTGACACCAATAGGATATAAACTTAACATTCGTTCGTGAACCGAACATTTGAATACCTACCTTGTTCAGTTAACCGAGATATAGAAAATGATCAAACCCCTTGTGTTAAATCAGTATCTTTAACAACAGCCACCATAATATGCGTGTTTAGCCGAAATCCACCACAAGGCAGTTTCAACTTTCCAAAACTCATATCGGGAGTTACATGATCATCATACACAAGACTAATTTCGTATTCAATTCATTGATCGTTGTTGCCCTTACTTGGTGAAACTGTACCATACTACTGGCTTCACAGTGAGGCCAGAGAAGTTATCTCCAGTCTGTATGTAGTAATTTCATCTTGTTTAAATAAAACTATGATGTCAGCATTATCACGCACCAACTGTTTCAGACACAAGTAGAAACTGTCAATGTCTTAATATCTACACATAGAAATATACGATTTTATTTTATCTTGCTTATCACAGGCTATATCATGTAATATAAAAATTTAATTGCTCTTTTCATGTGCTGGATTTAATATCTCTTTGGTTTCACTGTATAGATAGTATCCAACACCTTTTGTATCACACAACACCTCCTTTAACATGCTATATTTAGGCTGATATATAAAAGCTTTGAGTATACGTATACGTTTTCAAATTTTTAGCTGTTTGGACCAAACAACAAACTTAACATAATATTTGTTAACCATAACCACTTGGACCACATATCAAACATCTAACTGAAACTGAAACTTGGTAAAAGAACTCAATGTCTTTGCTGTTTTGGGTCATGATGATGTGGTCTTTGTGACTGTGGGCTTTTGCGTGTTTTACAATACGCATCATTAACTGAACTAAAACTTTGTACTGCTACATCCTATATAATTACGCAGATATATCATACCTTATTAACAGTTGGTGTGCCAAGGTGTAGGTCTTGCTGACACAGTCATCAAAAAATTACCTGTTGAGCTGCACGTACCTGGCTATCAGATTTGTGGCCCAGACACTAAACTTAACGAACGTTTCACGAGTAATCAAGGCATCAATAATCTAGATCGTGCTTGTCTCTCAACAATCACGATCTAGAGGATTGATGTTGTATAATCATGATGTATACCAAAACTATATAACCTATAATGTGGTCACTTATGTTTACAATTTTTAAATAAAAGACTTAAACAGTAGTCTTTGTGTTTTAAATGCAGATTTAGTTAAATATATAAAGTTGCTACAAACAACACAGAAGTTTTTGGATTATGATTGGGTAACGTTACTTGAGAAGAATTACCCAAGATAATAGAAAAACATATTATCGAAGAGCCGGTAGATAGAGTTTACGCGAAAGGTGTTATCATGAATATGTATATTAAAGAGGTGTTATTGAAATGTGATTACGACTGGGATGTTATCAATTTGAAAAAAGATGATGATTGACGAAATTGTAGCATAGTATGTGTATATATCACGCTGTTAAATTTGATAAAAGAAAATGTTGTTGTGGTATTACAAATTGTATGCTATTATTTACTTAAATTGTAAACTAGTTACATAAATAAAAGAACCATTGTAAAAGTAAATGTATTTATTTGTTTTGTTTTAAAATATATTTCCAGTCCAGGCATCTACATTCACAAAAGACATCAATCCACTCAAGCCTTCTGCAAACTTCAATTCTGCAACTCTTAATTTCCTCGATGTATTCCTGATAGATATTTTCATAATTAGTAGAAACTGTAACATTTTTTTATTGAATGATTACATTGGTTTTCTTTCTGTATTTTATCACATTTGGTGGTCGATGTTATCTAAAATTGTTGTTGGATTCACATGACACATCATGTTGATACAATCACATTCAACTTTCATGTTTACACCAACTATCTTTTACCTTTTGACTTTGACCGAGCTTACCGATGTTACATTGGCTGTTAAGTAGATTCTGTTGTTCCACTTCCTGCTCTTTCCACCAGCCGCTCTCACTGGTTGTATTTTTCTGCTCGGTTGCTGTGTCAACTTTCAAAATCTCTTTGGCATCTCTTTTAAGACTCCATAAATGTCATTGGTTCATCTATTTCTGTAGTGATATTTTGCTACTTCTGGTAAATATTTAAAGAATGGCTTACTTAAAGAGAACCCTGAGTGTAAGATATAGCAAAGAACTGGGTGGAGCAGTAGCCGGTCATGTATACAGCACAGAATTCAACTATATTTTTGCTGTAACAGTCTTCACCTTCGGATTGGCGTTCATCTATATAAGCGTGCTCTTTTATTTTCAACAGCAACTGTCTTAAGTCAGACTCGCTCACCTAGTTCGTTCTTGTTTGATGAGTTTGTTTGCTTCTCGTTTGTCGGTGGGGTTTCTGATGCGTAGAGCTAGTATACGCATTCAATTTTTTTCAAGTATAATTTCTTTGATACTGGACGGAAATCCAAAACGCCTTGATGCATGTGCACAGAACATTGCATTTTGGACTGTAGATTAACCACCTATCTAGGTGTGGGATGCCGCGGATAACCGGAATATTCTGGCTTCATAGGCAGGTGGTAATAAGGCGCATAACATTGAAATTAAATGAAATATAGAACAAATGAAGGAGGTAAGTGTTATATAAAGAGCAGATTTGTGTTCTTAATCACTTTTAACATGCCAAACGAAAAAACTCGGAAGATCTACAAATTTAAAACATCTAAACAGGGTTGTTCAAAGACAAATGTTTCCGAAAAGTCCATGGTGATGTTGATTTATAAGAACATAGGTTAAGTAAGAACCTATTGAACCTTCAGACTGTGTGATTAAAAAAAATCGATTATTGAAAAATTGCATTAAGCTGCAAATCATTTTCTTTTGACTAGTGTTACGTAAACATCAATTACTCTCGAAAAGTATATCAAGGAGTAGATACATATCAAATAGCGTATACTCGTAACGCAAATACATCTTTACTTTGCTGACTTGGATTTTGTTGATACCACAATATCTAAAGTCCAAAAAGACTATACAGATCTGCCATTCTTAAAACTTGAGGCTAATATCAAATAAACGTTTGCTAATAAAGACGATTTAAATCAAAAGATGTAATCAGTATTTCCTCCGAAGATTTTCAGGAAAACTTGATACTTCTCAGTGCAGCAGTTATTACCAAGATTGTTGCAAGTAAATCAGCACCAGTGAAGTTACTTAGTGAGATGAATGATGCTATAGGCCAATAGTACACATTATTACCATCGCTATTTCAGATTAGATGTGGGTATATTTTAATTTACAAGCACGATTTGGTTCCTTTAAAGTTACAAGTAGCTCCTGATCAAAAAAAGAGACTAATCAAACTAGGACATCATGCAGTGAATGTGGGGTAATAGATAGTATCATGGATGACTCTTTATTCAGGTTATCTGAAAAATTTACTCATTTTTAATATGTAACTACCTTTGTGTCACAAATTAAATTATATATATATATATATATATATATATATATATATATATATATATATATATATATATATATATATATATAATTTAATTTGTGACACAAAGGTAGTTACATATTAAAAATGAGTAAATTTTTCAGATAACCTGAATAAAGAGTCATCCATGATACTATCTATTACCCCACATTCACTGCATGATGTCCTAGTTTGATTAGTCTCTTTTTTTGATCAGGAGCTACTTGTAACTTTAAAGGAACCAAATCGTGCTTGTAAATTAAAATATACCCACATCTAATCTGAAATAGCGATGGTAATAATGTGTACTATTGGCCTATAGCATCATTCATCTCACTAAGTAACTTCACTGGTGCTGATTTACTTGCAACAATCTTGGTAATAACTGCTGCACTGAGAAGTATCAAGTTTTCCTGAAAATCTTCGGAGGAAATACTGATTACATCTTTTGATTTAAATCGTCTTTATTAGCAAACGTTTATTTGATATTAGCCTCAAGTTTTAAGAATGGCAGATCTGTATAGTCTTTTTGGACTTTAGATATTGTGGTATCAACAAAATCCAAGTCAGCAAAGTAAAGATGTATTTGCGTTACGAGTATACGCTATTTGATATGTATCTACTCCTTGATATACTTTTCGAGAGTAATTGATGTTTACGTAACACTAGTCAAAAGAAAATGATTTGCAGCTTAATGCAATTTTTCAATAATCGATTTTTTTTAATCACACAGTCTGAAGGTTCAATAGGTTCTTACTTAACCTATGTTCTTATAAATCAACATCACCATGGACTTTTCGGAAACATTTGTCTTTGAACAACCCTGTTTAGATGTTTTAAATTTGTAGATCTTCCGAGTTTTTTCGTTTGGCATGTTAAAAGTGATTAAGAACACAAATCTGCTCTTTATATAACACTTACCTCCTTCATTTGTTCTATATTTCATTTAATTTCAATGTTATGCGCCTTATTACCACCTGCCTATGAAGCCAGAATATTCCGGTTATCCGCGGCATCCCACACCTAGATAGGTGGTTAATCTACAGTCCAAAATGCAATGTTCTGTGCACATGCATCAAGGCGTTTTGGATTTCCGTCCAGTATCAAAGAAATTATACTTGAAAAAAATTGAATGCGTATACTAGCTCTACGCATCAGAAACCCCACCGACAAACGAGAAGCAAACAAACTCATCAAACAAGAACGAACTAGGTGAGCGAGTCTGACTTAAGACAGTTGCTGTTGAAAATAAAAGAGCACGCTTATATAGATGAACTCCAATCCGAAGGTGAAGACTGTTACAGCAAAAATATAGTTGAATTCTGTGCTGTATACATGACCGGCTACTGCTCCACCCAGTTCTTTGCTATATCTTACACTCAGGGTTCTCTTTAAGTAAGCCATTCTTTAAATATTTACCAGAAGTAGCAAAATATCACTACAGAAATAGATGAACCAATGACATTTATGGAGTCTTAAAAGAGATGCCAAAGAGATTTTGAAAGTTGACACAGCAACCGAGCAGAAAAATACAACCAGTGAGAGCGGCTGGTGGAAAGAGCAGGAAGTGGAACAACAGAATCTACTTAACAGCCAATGTAACATCGGTAAGCTCGGTCAAAGTCAAAAGGTAAAAGATAGTTGGTGTAAACATGAAAGTTGAATGTGATTGTATCAACATGATGTGTCATGTGAATCCAACAACAATTTTAGATAACATCGACCACCAAATGTGATAAAATACAGAAAGAAAACCAATGTAATCATTCAATAAAAAAATGTTACAGTTTCTACTAATTATGAAAATATCTATCAGGAATACATCGAGGAAATTAAGAGTTGCAGAATTGAAGTTTGCAGAAGGCTTGAGTGGATTGATGTCTTTTGTGAATGTAGATGCCTGGACTGGAAATATATTTTAAAACAAAACAAATAAATACATTTACTTTTACAATGGTTCTTTTATTTATGTAACTAGTTTACAATTTAAGTAAATAATAGCATACAATTTGTAATACCACAACAACATTTTCTTTTATCAAATTTAACAGCGTGATACATACACATACTATGCTACAATTTCGTCAATCATCATCTTTTTTCAAATTGATAACATCCCAGTCGTAATCACATTTCAATAACACCTCTTTAATATACATATTCATGATAACACCTTTCGCGTAAACTCTATCTACCGGCTCTTCGATAATATGTTTTTCTATTATCTTGGGTAATTCTTCTCAAGTAACGTTACCCAATCATAATCCAAAAACTTCTGTGTTGTTTGTAGCAACTTTATATATTTAACTAAATCTGCATTTAAAACACAAAGACTACTGTTTAAGTCTTTTATTTAAAAATTGTAAACATAAGTGACCACATTATAGGTTATATAGTTTTGGTATACATCATGATTATACAACATCAATCCTCTAGATCGTGATTGTTGAGAGACAAGCACGATCTAGATTATTGATGCCTTGATTACTCGTGAAACGTTCGTTAAGTTTAGTGTCTGGGCCACAAATCTGATAGCCAGGTACGTGCAGCTCAACAGGTAATTTTTTGATGACTGTGTCAGCAAGACCTACACCTTGGCACACCAACTGTTAATAAGGTATGATATATCTGCGTAATTATATAGGATGTAGCAGTACAAAGTTTTAGTTCAGTTAATGATGCGTATTGTAAAACACGCAAAAGCCCACAGTCACAAAGACCACATCATCATGACCCAAAACAGCAAAGACATTGAGTTCTTTTACCAAGTTTCAGTTTCAGTTAGATGTTTGATATGTGGTCCAAGTGGTTATGGTTAACAAATATTATGTTAAGTTTGTTGTTTGGTCCAAACAGCTAAAAATTTGAAAACGTATACGTATACTCAAAGCTTTTATATATCAGCCTAAATATAGCATGTTAAAGGAGGTGTTGTGTGATACAAAAGGTGTTGGATACTATCTATACAGTGAAACCAAAGAGATATTAAATCCAGCACATGAAAAGAGCAATTAAATTTTTATATTACATGATATAGCCTGTGATAAGCAAGATAAAATAAAATCGTATATTTCTATGTGTAGATATTAAGACATTGACAGTTTCTACTTGTGTCTGAAACAGTTGGTGCGTGATAATGCTGACATCATAGTTTTATTTAAACAAGATGAAATTACTACATACAGACTGGAGATAACTTCTCTGGCCTCACTGTGAAGCCAGTAGTATGGTACAGTTTCACCAAGTAAGGGCAACAACGATCAATGAATTGAATACGAAATTAGTCTTGTGTATGATGATCATGTAACTCCCGATATGAGTTTTGGAAAGTTGGATTTTGTTGATACCACAATATCTAAAGTCCAAAAAGACTATACAGATCTGCCATTCTTAAAACTTGAGGCTAATATCAAATAAACGTTTGCTAATAAAGACGATTTAAATCAAAAGATGTAATCAGTATTTCCTCCGAAGATTTTCAGGAAAACTTGATACTTCTCAGTGCAGCAGTTATTACCAAGATTGTTGCAAGTAAATCAGCACCAGTGAAGTTACTTAGTGAGATGAATGATGCTATAGGCCAATAGTACACATTATTACCATCGCTATTTCAGATTAGATGTGGGTATATTTTAATTTACAAGCACGATTTGGTTCCTTTAAAGTTACAAGTAGCTCCTGATCAAAAAAAGAGACTAATCAAACTAGGACATCATGCAGTGAATGTGGGGTAATAGATAGTATCATGGATGACTCTTTATTCAGGTTATCTGAAAAATTTACTCATTTTTAATATGTAACTACCTTTGTGTCACAAATTAAATTATATATATATATATATATATATATATATATATATATATATATATATATATATATATATATATATATATATATATATATATATATATACCACAATATCTAAAGTCCAAAAAGACTATACAGATCTGCCATTCTTAAAACTTGAGGCTAATATCAAATAAACGTTTGCTAATAAAGACGATTTAAATCAAAAGATGTAATCAGTATTTCCTCCGAAGATTTTCAGGAAAACTTGATACTTCTCAGTGCAGCAGTTATTACCAAGATTGTTGCAAGTAAATCAGCACCAGTGAAGTTACTTAGTGAGATGAATGATGCTATAGGCCAATAGTACACATTATTACCATCGCTATTTCAGATTAGATGTGGGTATATTTTAATTTACAAGCACGATTTGGTTCCTTTAAAGTTACAAGTAGCTCCTGATCAAAAAAAGAGACTAATCAAACTAGGACATCATGCAGTGAATGTGGGGTAATAGATAGTATCATGGATGACTCTTTATTCAGGTTATCTGAAAAATTTACTCATTTTTAATATGTAACTACCTTTGTGTCACAAATTAAATTATATATATATATATATATATATATATATATATATATATATATATATATATATATATATATATATATATATATATATATATATATATATATATATATAGATATATGTGTGTATATATATATATATATATATATATATATATATATATATATATATATATATATATATATATATATATATATATAGGTGTACCGTTCACTTTGAGTCCAAAAACTTATATTTAACGTTCAGTTTGGGTCCACAGCGGTCAGTTTGGGTCCGGGCTCAAAGTGCCTTATATGTTTACCGTTCCCTTTGAGTCCACCTACCCCTGATTTCTTCCCCCTCCACACTTTAAGATTAAAGCAGTGTTGCAGAGTGAAATAAATCAAATAATGTAGTATTCTTAAGCGAGGAAATCTATATACCACGTATTTAACACTGACGTTTCCAGGTACACTTGACATTTATTTTTACTTTGACAAATTGTTTTTGTTAACAAATAATTTTTTATATTTATTATATAGCCGTTTTTCTTATCTAAGTATATCATTTTTTCCTGTTGAACAAACTTTATAATTAAAAGCATTCGCTAAAACACACATATGATTAAAGTCGTTTTTTTTAACTTTTCACGAATGTTTGAACGACTGGTAGTAAAGAAAAACTTTAAATGTTATCGAAACACAGGTCCGATTTTCCTGAAAAACGAACCTTTTTAAGTTATTTACACACTTGCCAAGATATAGATATCCACAAAAAGCTTGTTTGCAAAAATTTTTAAAAACATTCACCTGAAAATTCGCATATAACCTCTTTTACAAAAATTCGCTTTTTTTTCAAAAATTGTCTTTAGTAGGTCTGTTACACGAAAATTATATTTTTTCCAAAATTTGCTAAAATCTGTGTGTATGTGTGTGTGTGTGTTTTGTTTCTTTAACGTCGGGCTATTTCCGCGACTATGGCCAATCACCGACACCAGGGAGCAGTTTCACCAGACTATCCTCGAAATTTTGCCGAACACCTGCCTTTCTGTAAGAAGGATAGGGATCTTTACCGTGCCCAACATCGCATGGACACAGGACCGACGGCTTTACTCCCCCTCCGAAGGGTGGGGGAGTTTGCAAAAATCAAAGTGAATCATATTTTAGTGTGAACAATATTGCATCTTCACCATCTATTATTACTGATAAGGGTAATTTTACAGAACAAAATGATCAAGTGAAACGGTTCGTTATCGAAAACGAGCATTGTAAACCTAAGGGTCCTTTCTTAAAAGAGAGTGACAATTAGATCTTTCCTAGAAAAAAACATTACTATATTGTTTCCTAGTCTGGCGTGAAACTTGAATGTACCTGTATATCCTATTCCTTAATACTTCAGAAGGCGTGTTGTGAATCATGTTGGTTATTCGCCAATCGGGCATCTAAAAAAAATGCTTGGAGGGAAGGCTATGACGACTAAAAACATATTGTAGACGCCATAGAAAGACAAGAGACATCGAAAATTAACCTGGATTTTTGTCTTACGTATCAACAATGGCGGCTAGATGGAACACTAGATGAAGAGCAAGAGTACATGATCAAGGAAGAAAAATCTTTTTGGCTCCAAGTACTCTCTAGACTCCGTGATGTTAATCTGACACTTTCAACGTGTAAGTTAGCCTTCCGTGTGCACAGAGAAAAGGCAGATAGCAATAATACAAGTTCTCTAGGAAACTTTTTGAGTATTGTTGAGTTATTAGCAAAGTACGATCCAATTTTACAAGAATAAACCAAAGGGCCAGATAAAATACTTAAGTCAAAAAATAAAAAATGAGCTCATTTCTGTTCTGGTTCTAAAAATAGAAAATGCACTCATAAATGAAATAAATGCCGCACCATTTTACTCTATCATATTCCTCTAAATAAGTATCGAGTACAGGGATATGATGGTGCTAAACACTGAAAGGCACTTATGGTGGAGTTCAAAAACTCATAAAATATATTGAGCCAAATGCGGTATATGTTTACTGTGCTGCTCATAACTTAAATCTGGTACTTAATAATGCAGTAAGACAAGAATTGATATACAACATTTTTTTGAAACAGTTCAACAAATGTATAATTTTTTTGGGCATAGTATCAAAAGATGGAATATCTTACCAAATTTTATATCTGATAAAGAAAGGGAGTCTTCAACTTCGATAACATTAAAAGCATTGAACCGTACTAGATGGGTAGGATAGTATGATGCTATTTTTGCTTTAAAAGTTTGGATTGTTCAAGTCCAAAAAGCCCTAACGAAAACAATTCTGTAAAATTGCAAATCAGATGAAAGAAATGAAGCTATTTCACTCAAGAAGATCGAGAACCACAATTTTATTATGTTGTTGGTTTTCCATTGCAGAATTCTACAAACTATCGGTGCAGCCTCTAAAGCACTTCAGTCTAGAGCCACCGATTTTTCAAATGCCTTAAAACCTTTGAACATTTGTCTCGAAGAATTGGAAAGGTATCGACATGAATTTGAAAATTGAAAAAAGGAAGCAAATAGTGTAGGAGAGAAATGGTCCATCAACTCTGAATTTTCTAAAACTCGTCAGAGGAAGACGAACTTTGCGTAGATGAGCGTCTCCAAGACCCGGAAATTTTGCTCAAAGTGAACATATTTTATCAAGTATTGGACATCGATCAACTGAAATTCCGTTTCCTTCCAATGAATGAAATTGTTTCCAATTTCAGTGTTTTGCAACCTGCCACTTTGCAAAATTTAGATGACACTGTACTATTAAAAAAAGCTCCAGAATTTGTTGATATATATAAAAAAAGACATATTTGAATCATTTTCCAGGGAAATTCTCTTTTCGGTCTAACTTCAGAGACGAAATAGAAAATTCTTCGTGTATTAGAGAACTTGCTGATTTATTATTAATAAAGAATCATTTTATGTCGTGCAGCTTTCCTGAAGTATGTACTGCATTAATGTTGTTTGTTGCAACTCCTATGACTACAGCTAGTGCTGAAAGATCATTTTCGAAACTAAAATTAATAAAAACCTATTTAAGAAACTCTATGGGACAAGACAGGCTACGTAACTTGGCTATTCTGTCTATTGAAAATTCTATGGCCCAATCTTTAAACTTTGATGATGTTATTGATACCTTTGCGGAACAAAAAGCTCGGAGAAAAGAATTTTATTAATAAATATATTGTTAATACAAAATTGTTATTTCATTAAAACTATATAATACCTATGCTTTTGAAAATAAGATTTATTAGATATTTAACTATTTAACAAAAATGCACACAATATTAGTAATACTGTTGAGTAACTAGTTAAGTGATTTATTAAAATTAAATTACAACGTGACAATTATTTGTGAGTATAGTTACGCCACTGGCTAACTATGTAGTTACTTACAGTAATGTTTATGTATTTACTTAACTGTCAGTTATTTTATATACAATTTTTTAATTTATGTTTCAAATTTAATTTTATATATATTTACTATATAGGTTGAGGAAATAGAAATAATTCAGTATTTTATGAGAATAAGTAACAATTTTAAAAACTTCAAAATGACCTCTCTAAATTGTAAAAAAAAATTTTCCAAAAATTTACTAAAAACTGATAACGGAAAGTTTGATATAAGTGTAATTTGCACAAAAAGTTAACCTGTAGCACAGAACTTCGAAACTATTGGCCGATTTCACCAGGCGCCAACAGTTCAATAGCTGTGTAATGTGTATGTTTACCAGTCCCTTTGAGTTTCTGATAACACTCTCTGCTGCTCTCAAGACCCCCAGCATTTTAAGAAAGCTGATTTGGCAGCTAACTTTTTCGACAAAAAAATAATTTAAAAAATTTGTTAGGTTACACAAAAGACAATGATAAAGTCACTGAAATGCCAGGTATCTATGTAATCTTAAACAGGTTGGGCAAACAAAAAGAACCATTGAAAGCAGATTTAAGGAACATTTGGGACAACTGAGATACGGTAGTATAGACAAATCATGCGTGTTTCAACATATTTGGGATAATAATCACCACAGAGATGAAGAAAACCTGAAGCATATCAAAAATGTTAGACAACCGGTGAAATTAGACGCCTATGAGAGTATTTATAGCTCTAAAGCCACAAACAGCAAAATGTTCCCGAACCAAGCACCGCCACTAATAAATAGTTCGGTGTTCGCAATGCCTCTTTGATATAAAACGTATTCCAAGACTCGGTTAGGAACAGTTATAATGGTATTTTAAAACGTCTTCCGGGAATTAAAATATAAACGCAGAAAGCTGCCTCGATTCTCTCATCTCTAGGGAATCGGTCTTTTACCTGACACGTAACATAAATACAATTATTTGTAGTAGTTAAGTAGTTTAGCATTTTATATCCTCTGATGACGCTAATTTTGTTAGTGAAACGATAATTAGGTATTTAAAAGATGCGTTCTGGTGATTTCGATTTCTCAAAGTGTGCTGATCTGTGCTCATCACAGATCCGGATAAATCCCAGCCGGAAAAAATTATAAGAGCGAGTCGAGAGGACATTTAAATGGTATATTTAATTATACTTATTAACAGTAATGTAAGTTGACTATTTTTGGGCTAAATAAGCAATGCAATATTAAATGCTATAAGACATAGTTAACAGTGCCTTTCAAAAATGAAGTGTGTTGTTTAATTAATGTACATAGGGGCTGATGCTATGATGGTAAAAGCGTAAATTTAAATTCTTCTAAAAGATTGTACTTTTCTAGCTTGTTATAACTTTGTGCCATATTATTTTTATAAAACTTTGGGCGGTGAAAGCTGGCGCCAGACGCAAGACGTCAGGAGCAAAAATTTACATAGAGCAGAGTGTTTTTAAAAATGAACTCGCCCGATACTGCAGCAATGGGAGATATCATTGTCTAGAAAAAAAAAAGTGGTTTGTGAAGTCAGCCGCTAATTGCTGGGGGGTGGGGGATTTTTCACGTTGCAGTATCTGTAAAAACCAACTCGTCCAATACTGTTGAAGTAGAACATAATACCTTTCGAAGTAATTATAAAAAGAGACTTTAACACGTGTAGACAACATTTACCGTCGTGCCCATGCAGTCAATTTTCAACCTTGGTACTGAAACCATAAGCCATCTGTAGTTTGGGTTAGTCAATGGTTGGTCATTAAACAACCTTTCACAATGACTTTTATTGTTAGTCAATGCTTGGAAATGCAAGCAATTTTTATAGCATAGTTTTTATTTTCCATAAATCTACACACAAAAAATCTACCCAACTACCAATGTGTGTGTGTGTGTTTTTGTTTCTTTAACGTTGGTTTATTTCCGCGACTACTGCCAATCATCAACGCCAGGGGGCAGTTTCACCTCACTATCCTGGAAATTTTGCCGAACCCCTGCCTTTCTGTAAGGAGGGTAAAATCTCATGGACGCCGACCAGACGGCTTTACGCCCCCTCCGAAGGGCGAACGTGCAGCCATTCAACTTGCTCAAATACAATGCCACAACCTCGTTTGATGTTAATTTTACAGTAGGTATGTGTTGAAACAGTGAAAGGGAAACCCTGGGAATCGAACCCAGTACCCTTCGGAATAATTACCAATAAAAGTTCATTGTGGTTAGTAAAATTACAATAGTATAGGCAATACCACAAACGTACATACATTGGTTTAATAGAAACATGTACTATTAATTGCGGAATGAGTAGCAGATAATTTATAGGAAAATGATTTTCAAGTTCCTATCTACTCATCAACTACTTTAACACTATCTGATGTAACTATCTAATAGGTACACCTTTATTGCTTATACTTTCTTCAGGAATTTTATTATATGTGTAGTATCTTGTAGTGGTTATTACATTTCTTTCCTGCGTACCTATAATGGACCAACAAAAGGAATTTATTGTCTAAGGATGATTTAACGAGAAAAGATATATAAGCGTCTACTGCACCTTACATGTAATACATCTAGTCGGCAAGTTTAATATCCTCTAGACATTCCAATACAAAATCCCGCCCAACGCCAAAAGTTTCTTGGTTTGGTTTAGACTTTCACGGTGAATAAGTGTACATAACCGATGGAAGTCAACTATATCGATTATCATGCAAGCTCGAATCCCGTCCATTGCCATCAACAGTGTAAGTTAATACTCAATAATTATCTAATACAGTAAAAATACTAAATATAATTTATACCATCAAGGCATCTAAAAGAAATACCCATACAATAAAGAAATTTTTTTATTCAGTTCTTTTGCAAAATATCATTAAATATACTACCGAGAAATTGTCACTACGATATAGCTATCAGATGCATTGGGCGCGTTCAGGGTAGCCAACAGTTGAGGCGTTTAGTCCGCTGCACGCTAAAATTTGACGTACATGACCTACAGGACTTTTAACTGTTGGACATTTAGGCACCAAGATTATTTACGTTCACTGAAATAAACTGTAAATTCTAACTCTACTTTCAGTACAAATGACAGCTTATTTGTCGGCTATTGGTTGAGACAACAATATTTTTTTATTGGGGGCTTCAACAGTCAAGACCGTCCGTTCAGACACATGTTTTTTTCATAACAGAAACTATTTACGTTGCAAGTCAACGTTAGTGTCGGCTGAACGTGCCCATTAACTTTATCTAATCTAGATTCAAAATATATCGTGGCGATATCGAATCGATAAACACTAACTTCATTTAAGCTGGAGCCAAAATGGATACAAACCCGCATCGTCACTGTATCAAAAAGATACAGGCAGTTTTCATCGAATAAAGATTTTAATAAAGATCCGATGCAGGTTATATACAGTTTAGTTTTACGGATTGCGCATGTGCAAAACTATGGAGGTCGAAGTACTAGCGTTTATCATTTATGCCCATGATATAATGACTTAGAAGAGATGTGATATTGCGCATATGCCCCGCCTCCACCTATGACGTCAGGTTGTGAGTAACGTTATAGAAGTCCAACTACACACCTAAAACAAAGTCATTCGCAATCAAAGGTTTCTATACGTCAGTTTAATGCGGTTGAAGTTACATTCCACTTCGTCGCCTATATTGTCTTTTTCAGATAATATAGATCGCAGCACTAAATTTCATCTTTTTCATTTTTATATTACATATATATACGCACAAGACAAGTAAAATACTTCAGGGGAGTCCTTAATTAGCACAAACTTAAAAAAGTAGGGTACACGTTCGCAGACATTTAGAGAGCGTTAACATTCATAAACTTGATTTGATCATCATTCCACATAATCACAGTATAGTATTCTGATCTTAAAAAATTACTTCCAACTGTATGCACTTAAATATTAGTAAAATACGTAATTTGTTAAGAGGTTGTGATGAAATGTCAAACCCCACTGTACGAAAGCATATTTTTGTTGCATTGGACTCACCACTTGACGCCATGCGCGTGACAGTCTCATTATCATATCTCTCGTTATTTGTATAATGATTCATACCTACTTATGTTTCGTCAAGGATACGATTATCTGTAAAGACAACAGAAGTCGGGTGCCTATTTAGATACGTACCTAACTAAAAATATCTGGAAATTAATAATTTTGCCTATCGTTTCAAATGCACTCTTTAATTTTTACCACATTTTATTCTTCGTCAACTAAATTTTTCATAGAGATTTACAGTCGGTACGATATGTGTTGAGAATTCCGAGAAGATCCCAACCTCACTTTCTTAAAGTTAACCCCATTCGACATTCGAGGTTTTACAAAATACATTGGCGGCGTGGCGTTTACATTAGGGGCTCTAGTAGGTTACTTAAGTACATGTTTCTTTTTTATTTTTTTATTTTTTTTTTTCACCAAAGCGTTTATAAATGTAATATCTTCTAGTTTATTTATGATTTGTACCCTACTGTATTGTAAAAGAAAAAGTACATTTTAATTCATCCCCTGCGACGGTAATTGTTACAGTAGTTCTGATTACAGAACTTTATTGGCTTATTATTTTCTGAGAATTCTATCTCAACAGATATGGCACGGACTGTATATGAGTTATTTTTAGAGGTAAATTCAACTGAAATATTAATTCCACGTATTTTGATTTTGTGAAAACCAGTTGCACAGAGTCGTACACATCCCATAAAGCACAATATATTATCAGAATGTTCTCACAATGTGGCAACATTCTTTTTTTAAAATATTTGTTTGGGAATGTTCTAATAACATTTATGGAATTTCAAACTGCATCTTAAATATTCTAAGTACATTCATTCAATCGAATTTTAAGAAAATTCTTCGATATACTGAGAATATTTGAATAGATCATGATTCAGAATATTCCCTCAGAATGTGCTTGAGATTCCCTTATATTATATAACTTTTAAATTTAATGAAAAAGATAGGTAATGATTACGATATAGTGGTGAGAATTATAATAGTAACTATTTTGCATGTTAGACCCTGTTACTTGTTATATGTTAAACACATCCGAAAATTGCATATTTAGGCACCTCCCTTCATTAGGTATAGAGCGCATGTCCATGCCGAAGGGAAGATGGCCGATAGCCGATAGTCCGATTATCGAACCGGCCGATAGACGTCATTAATGTCAACATGAATGGTGTGAGGTCAATATTGTATAGGGTTATATTGTAACAGAATTAATTAAAAATAATAATGAGACGTGAACACGAAGAATAGTGTGTAATTGCAAACATAGATACAGAGTGCAGAAGCAACTAAAACATAGGTTCAAGCACAGGTTATGAAAAGCTAAAACGCACTCAGTAAAGAAACATGTTTTAAAGCATCTCTCGTAGTTGACACCGACAAAGGGTTCGCCAATTTTGCTTCAGTTTGGATCATCTTACGAATTAGTTACACATACATTCTATAATATATAATTAAAGAATTGTGTTGTTCAATAGTATGTCATGCAATATAAACCACCATCGCCGTTTGATGTGGATGGACTGGAACTTCGGTCTAAATGAAATTAAAAGTTTAATGTATTTCTAAAAGCTTCAGGAAAACACAATTCAAAAGATGATATGAGAATAGCCTTACTTTGACATATTATAAGTGTAGCGGAGTTAGATATCTTTAATACTTTTCTAGTAGATAGTACAAATAAGCTGGAAGATGTTCTCGGTTGTTTTGATGAAGCCGAAGACAAATATTACTATGGACACGTTAGAATTGTATAACTTCTATCAAAAAGAAAACGAGACCATTTACTCTTTTGTAACGCAACTTAAGAAGTAACCTGCTAGTTACGGATATATCTCCACAATTATACAAATCCACATGCAGATTGAACGATCAAATATATATTAATTCTGGGCCTTTACGACAAGCAAGTACAACAAGGGATTATTAGGGAAACTGATATTACACTATCAAAAGTGCAAGAATACTGCAAATATATAGAATTGTCTAAGCAACATCTCAGGCTTTTTATTCCCGTGGAAGAAGTTAATGCTGTGAGAAGTATCACTATAAAGTGCAGAAAATGTGGACCTGAACATATTGCAGGAGAATGCATTGTGTACAATAAAGCTTTAGAAATCAAAATCAAGTCCGTGAGAGCAGAGCAGAGAGAAACCACCCAAGGGAAGTGTCAAAAGGTCTGATCGATGACTTTCAGTTGTAGTTTTTTGTAAGTGCAAGTGAATGTGATTTTCTAACATATTCTGTCCAATTTAGTTGTATTCTATAAAGGTATAAGTACTATTATGTAATGCAATTCTATTAGTGCTACACTGAAAGTCTGTAGGATCAATAGACTAGCCAAATTTCAAGTTATTTCAGTGAGGTAACCTCAAATATTCATCTCGGAAACTTTCCATTTGGTTATTAAAATTTCTGGGAACTCCAAGAACTGTATCTTTATTTATTTTATTCTTATGTTATTCGAGTTTTAATTGTTGTATTATAATTTTATTCACAAACATTTCTTTGCATTTGTTATCAGTACATACTTAATTTGAATAAATGTGCAATACGCGAATTATTGACTTATTAAGTATCTGAACGTGAGTTTCAGGTGTGTGTAGCCACTGGGATGATGGTAACCTGTAATTGAAGTTTAAATTATAACATATATGGCGAGTTGGGCTTATACGAAAATATATACAAGGCCAGCTACATGGAGGAAAATTAGTAAACTTTGAAGATAAATAAAATATTTCATAACTTTGCATTTCCTTAATTTCTGCCATTCAAAAAATGTACATAGGGTGTTTCGCATTGTAACCAACACAGGGCAGGGGCATCTAGGTAAACCTAAAATATGGTAATTTAACGCAACTTACCCCTATTATAAGTCGCACCCCTGAGAAATTATAGGCCTTCAAAATGTGGTTTCTAATTTCGAAAAAAAATCAATATCTGCGAAATACTTTTAGAAAAATCACATTTGGTATACATTTTGAGTATACGAATAGCATTAATCGATGGTAAGTAGAGTTCAATTGATGAATTTGAAAGGGTTGAATAGGCTGAACCCCACTTTAAATGTATATAACTCGTCAAAGTTGCGTTAAGTGATCATATTTTTGGTTCCCCTAATACATGCCCCTGCTCTGTGTCGGTTCTTATGCGAAACACTCTATATATCTTAAAAAAAGCAATGTTCTCATGACGATGTGCATGATGATTTTGAGAAGATTCATTGAATTGTTCCTGGAACATTTTCAGAACATACTGGGAGCTCGTAGGTATATTATAAATAACATTATAAGAGCCTTATTAGTATGACAGAATCTGCCCAATTGTCATGTTCTATGAATATATGTTTATCCTGTGAGAATGTTCTGGGGATGTTTGAATATTCTTTCGAAACATTCCTGATATATTCTCAGAATTTGTCTGTGCTGTCTGGAATCCCTTCTATACGTTTTGTGAAGATAAGCACATAATCCTTGATTATAACTATTAGGCAGTTTATGTAGTCGTTTGTTATGTCTGTAATATAATATAAGACTATCTACGTATTGAACACCCAGTATTATACCAAATAAAAAGTAGGTTACATATGACCTACATATATTGCTTTTGACGTTCTTCTTAACAGGTATGAGGTCAAAGTTTCTGTGTCTTTGCTTAAAAATTTTCTTGTTTTTCGACGGATGATAAAATATTGTTATATAATGCTACATGGCATTCACAAATATGGAAAAATTACCCTTGTAAAAGTATTGACAGAAGTTACTGCAGTATGTGCTACTGGATAATAGAAACAGAGTTTCAATTTCACAATATTCGTGCATATTAAAGGCATGTGGTACGTTAAATAATTTTGACGAATTATCCTTTGGAATCCCCTACTACAATTCCATGGGCTATTATATAAATCTTTTACAAAACAAAAATCAACGTTGTAATCGACCAATGTTTAGACATATGCAGTGCCCACTTCAGGTATACGTTTTCAATACGAATTAGCATAGATCGTCCAATTACATCGTACAGAAAAACGATAAAATGGGAAATTAAATGAGTTCATTGAAGAAAAATACATAAATAGAAGGAGTGTAATCAAAGAAGATAATGACAATATTTATTTATATCTCACACATACAGTGTGATGATAAAGTTTGGAACGCAATTCATAAATGCGTTATTTCGTTTTTTCAAGAAAAACACTCTGACAGGTTATTTTTATCTTTTCAGTTGCCAGCTTATAACGTAAAAATTACACTTATTGCGTCACCTATTTCTGAATGATGACCTCATCATACGTAACCATACTTTTTTCTATTTTTCCATATACTTGCTTACTACCTAAATGATGATGAAAAAAAATTGGTACCTGACATTTTTTTTTAATTGTATTATTTACTTTACAAAATGCCAACGCAAATTTAATAAAAAATAAGACATATTTCTACCATTTTTATTTAAGACGAGCTTTCTTTAGGACGAGAATAATGGGGTTTCCTTCACTTTTCTATATTAATGAACACTTGATTTTGTGATTTTTGATACGCTGCCATGTAAGGCTAGATGTATCCTCACCATAATTAGAAACGCAGACCGGTTTGGCTCTTAGAGCTGGTCAGTGCGCTATACTAATTACAACGAGAACACACCCATAAAGTAATACGGCTATGGTAGCCAGCCTACTAGAACGAGAACATTGTGAGATGTACCACAGGGTCGACATCTGGGTGCGGAACCAGGTAATATATTTTCACGAAACTGTTGGTCTTACAGGGCCCCTATTTATATCATTTTGTGTTAATTGGACCTGTCGTGACAATATACTACCTGGTGCCGCACCAACATGGCGACCCTGTCGTACATCTCACAATATTCTAGTAGGCTGTATTACTTTATAGGTGTGTTCTCGCTATAATTAGTATAGCGCACTGACGAACTCTAACTAGAGCAAAACCGGTCTACGTTTCTAATTATGGTGAGAATACATCTAGCCTTGTATACATTGTCCCAGTATTAGGGCAGAAATGCGCCAGAGCTGACAATTTACAAAAATTGGTGGTTGGTTGTACACAGTCTCTATTTATATTATTTTGTATTAATTGGAGCTGCCGTGACAAGATACTACCTGGTTCCGCACCAAGATGACGACCCTGTCGTAAATCTTATAATGTACGTTGTCATGCACCTATTTGACAGGTGAAACAAAAAGTAAAGACAAATCAATTTTTAACAACACTCCTTGTAATAATTTATTGATTATTTTCTGTTATCAGTATTTAGTTATCGGAGTGTTTCGGCAGTATATGGATTTGGAATTCTGTGAAGAAAGACAATAATGTTAAATAGTGAATTAATTGAAATTATTACCTGCCGTTTAAATTAATTAATAGTCTTATTGGTGAAAGTGTAGAAGAGATAGAAATGATCAATTCTAATTCGAATTAACAAAAACGGCACGTTTAGCTGAAAGGCAAAGAATAGAGATATTCATGATAATTGCATGTGGCGACAGACTTGGAAGACATCAGGTGGCATACGAGTTATTTAGCTAACAACATCATGAGAGACCACCACCTACAAGATCTACAGTAAGTAAATTGGTACCCAAATCTCACAGTCAACGTCATGGCAAAGTGAATGTGGATGGGAATAATTGGACGGCATTTCATAGGACTTAACATTCTTCAAGGAAATCTAACCACAGCACGTTACCTAAATTTCTTGCGATTTGATTTAGCGTCCACTCTGGCAATAATTTTTCACTCTGGCAATAATTTTTCCAACTAGTCACGAGACAGATGTGCCCCATCAAGATATTTGGTTTCAGCAAGACGGGGCCCCTCCTCATTTTGGTGTAGACGTGCGTCAATATCTAGATGCCACATTTCCTGAAACATTGATGGGGCGTCGAGGAGCAATTGAGTGGCCGCCGCGTTCCCCAGATTGAATCCGTTTTTTTTCTATAGCGTTATTTAAAATCGAAAGTTTATTTCAACAGACCAAATAACTTAGAGGAGCTACAGCAAAGAATTCGCGCTGAAGTGGAGCAAATTAGTACCGACATTTTTTAACGCACTGTACAAAGTGTTTACACTCGTATAGGTCAATGCCAAATGGTAGGTGGGGCACAATTTCAACATTTGCGTAAAATGTTGTTTGTTTTCCATCGTTAATTTTTATTTTTTAAAGTAAATAATGCAATTTTTCCAAATAAATAATTATGTCGAGTACCAATTTTTTTTCCATCATCATTTAATTAGTAAGCAGGTCCGTGAAAAAACAGCAGAAAACTATGGTTGCCATTTAAAAAAACTAGTGGTGACGTCACCATTCAGAAATAGGCGACGTCATAAATGTAATTTTTACGTCATAAGTTGGCGATTGAAAACATAAAATTGGCCTGTCTGAGGGTTTTTCTTGAAAAAAAATTATATAACGCATTTATGAATTATGTTTCAAACTTTATCATAACACTGTATATCTTTACTGCTAAATTTATACACTCACAGTCATCAATTTTACTGACCATGGAAAATTGTTGACGTAGAATTAGTCAAATAGATAGATGTTACTATTAACCATCGCGTATTATTATTATTAAATGCCTATCAAATAATAAAAGGTATTTTACGTAATATATGTATTCAACATATCCGTCATATACTAATAATATATTGAAATGGCTAAATGGCAACATTGCATACTCCCCTTATTTCCCTTTGGATCCAAAGTGACCAGGAAACATATACAAATGTAGAGGGAATTAGAGGATCCAATGTGCACACTACACATAGATATATATATATATATATATATATATATATATATATATATATATATATATATATATATATATATATATATATATATATATATATATATATATTATATATTGTAATATCCCCAAAAGCTGATCAAGTTTTTACACAAACAAAAGGCAACAATGCAACTAAAATGGCAACATAGCATGATATTGTGTAATACCTAATTGAAACAAATTTTATTTCAAGGAAATGCATCTTAGTCTGTCTTGCATCGTTGACTGATATGTAATTAAATCCCTGACTTCATTAAATTACTACAGGTGACCTGAAATATATTCACTTACCTTACTTTAAAGGCCTCTACATTTGCTTACTAAGGATGACTAATTTTCTGGGCTACCAGGATGGATTAAGGCGTGAAAATCTAGGGCTAGGACCAGGTGGTGTTTGTTCAGACTATGGGTTGGAACATTGTGAGAGAAACGCTATAATTTGCAAACACTTAATTTATTTAACAAAGTTTCCCATTTGACCAATACAGTGAAACGGACATGAAAGCACAGACTTCTAGGCGCCCTATTGCTACGAGAAATCACACGGCTGGGCCTAATATTACACATATGGGGAATGCACTAGCATCAACAATTTGGATCGCTTGGAGGAGTCATGACCTGGTGTGGATCAAGGTCTCCGATGTCACTCTCAGTTCCCACAGTGGTGTAGAATTAAAGATTGGTATTTTCATTTCATTATTCATTATTTAGATGTTATTGGTTTCATCGTTCAAATTTCAGTTTTGGTTTGTCTTTGCTTCATTGCCGTGGGACTGATTGAGCAACACCGCAGAACAGGACACCACACCCGGGCATATACTTGAGGCTAACCGACTCCTCCCTCTACGTCTCTCATGTGGCCATTGGTCACTAGGAAATGACGCATTGCGCATTTGGGTTGCCCTTTCAACTTCCATGGTGCCACAGTTAAGATTTTTCGCGAGCCCTTTCTTGGACTATAGCCTCACTGGAGGTCTTAGATTTTCGGATCTTTTTATTTTGGGCAATCGACTGTAATAATTGATTCCGTGTAACTTCGCTGTGGTGGATAAGTTTCACATGCAGCGCCATGTACTCAATGTAACTTCAATGCTTTATCTGCGTTGACTGCCCCAATCAAAATAAAGCAATTTTTTTTGCTCTGGGCTTTAGTTATACGTAGCAGCAATTAACTGAAAAAACACGCTTCTATAGTCTTTGAAAATATTACACATGTAGCAAGGAGGTATGCAGTAGCAAAGACGGTCATCCTTCAGCATTGTATTGCATGTAGTAGCATGCCAACCGGCTTGAATTAGAGCTCTTGCTTCATCACTGTTTGCTTCCAAAAGTGTTCGAATTGCTGTTATACCAAGATTTCTCACATGTTCAATAATCGGGCTGCTGGATTAGATGTTACTTGTACATGTCCAGTCGTGCCACTCGTCTCAATACTGCCATTTATTAGTAGAACAGTTGAAGACCAAACGTAAAAAATATCTTGTTAGTTGATTGCAGAATCACAGGTATCATTATGGGCAAGCGAACTGGTTTGAGAAGCCTATCTGTGTATTTCTTTCCATTTGATTGACTCGCCGTGCACAGGGTCAGCGAATATATGTAGTTTGCTTAACATCGGTACCCAATGAATCTAGATACTGCATGTGTTCCCAAGATGGAATCGCCTACGATGGAGGTAGCGAAGATACTGAAGCTGGGGCGGCTTGATTTATAATCAATATAATATGGTGGTCTCTGTCTCAATGCCAATATCACAATGATATCACCTTGAAACGTCACAGGTACTGAATTCTGATCCATAATGTCGTAAGAGGCATAAAAACCTTATTATATGGTTTTATATCAACCGCATAACCTGGATTTACCATAGGAGTATACTCATATACTGTATGCGTAGGTTTGCCGTCGTGGTAAGTACCATCCACAATATTACACTCCCACAATTTCCACCGGTAAATCGGAAACATAGAGTTTACCAGCGGTAAGACGTTTAAAAAACCCCAATATTGGTGCTATTGAAGTATCGGTAGAAAAGTCTATATGATACTCACATGGTATCTCACATTATAAGCGTTGTTGTTGGCTTTTAGCGAAAACAGCTTTACCACGTCGATGTGATTCTCTACTACAGGGTACTGGTGTTTATCTTTAATGTAAGACACAGTGTTCATTCTGAATGTATTTATCGGTATCACTAATTTCATACAAACCATCAGGAATAATTATTTCTAGTCGACTGTTTTCACCACTCACGGCAGAAAAATAGTGAAACTTTTTTACACCCACGCTCTATATATAGTGTTATATCTGTAAAAGTTTGCAAGCGCGAGCGATTAATGAAAGTGTGGTTTTAACACTAAAGGTGGAAATATTTCCAGCGCCATTGAAAGCAAGCATACGCGCAATGGCTGAAACACAGAGACTACTGTTTAAGTCTTTTATTTAAAAATTGTAAACATAAGTGACCACATTATAGGTATTATAGTTTTGGTATACATCATGATTATACAACATCAATCCTCTAGATCGTGATTGTTGAGAGACAAGCACGATCTAGATTATTGATGCCTTGATTACTCGTAAAACGTTCTTTAAGTTTAATGTCTGGGCCACAAATCTGATAGCCAGGTACGTGCAGCTCAACAGGTAATTTTTTGATGACTGTGTCAGCAAGAGCTACACCTTGACACACCAACATTTTTACTGTTAAAAAGGTATGATATATCTGCGTAATTATATAGGATGTAGCAGTCGTACAAAGTTTTATTTCAGTTAACGATGCGTATTGTAAAACACGCAAAAGCCCTCAGTCACAAACATACATCATGACCCAAAACAGCAAAGACATGGAGTTCTTTTACCAAGTTTCAGTTTCAGTTAGAAGTTTGATATGTGGTCCAAGTGGTTATGGTTAACAAATATTATGTTAAATTTGTTGTTTGCCCCATCGGCTTAAAATTTGAAAACGTATACGTATACTCAAAGCCTTTATATATGAGCCTAAATATAGCATGTTAAAGGAGGTGTTGTGTGATACAAAAGGTGTTGGATACTATCTATACAGTGAAAGCGAAGAGATATTAAATCCAGAACATGAAAAGAGCAATTAAATTTTTATATAGATGATATAGCCTGTGATAAGCAAGATAAAATAAAATCGTATATTTGTATGTGTAGATATTAAGACATTGACAGTTTCTACTTGTGTCCGAAACAGTTGGTGCGTGATAATTCTGACATCATAGTTTTATTTAAACAAGATGAAATTACTACATACAGACTGGAGATCACTTCTCTGGCCTCACTGTGAAGCCAGTAGTATGGTACAGTTTCACTAAGTAAGGACAACAACGATCAATGAGTTGAATATGAAATTAGTCTTGTGTATGATGATCATGTAACTCCCGATATGAGTTTTGAAAAGTTCAAACTTCTTTGTGGTGGATTTCGGCAAAACACTCATATTATGGTGGCTGTTGTTAAAGATACTGATTTAACACAAGGGATCACTTTATATATCTCGGTTAACTGAACAACGTAGATATTCAGTTGTACGGTTCACGAACGAATGTTAAGTTCATATCTTATTGGTGTCAAATACTATGTTGATAAATAATTCGCAGAGAAACATTTACGTGATACAACAACATATTGTGTTATTTTTTTCCGAGTTATCGGGCCCTGAACGACAACGCAACACATCCTGATTTTCCAGAAACGCCCGCACGGTGTGGGCAGTTGCAACTCAAATTGCAGTGTGAAAATGAATCAAGCAACTATGTCACTTCATTTTATAAGATATCTCAGCAATGGGGAAATCAGAATTTATACCTTCTCAACCTCTGACAACAAGAACATAAAAGAGGAACATCGCAACAGCATTATCGAATTTTCCACATTCCGCCTAAAAAAAGGTATAACTAAAAATATAGTCCTCAAAACAGCACCCGACCCCAAGCAGATGAAGTTGCATGCCTAAGGCCAAGCGGCTTATAGTATCATGCATAAAACTCAAAGGCAAGAACGGAACCTCGCCATCGTTTTTAGTGGCCACCAGAAGAACCCCAAACCTCAATGAATTGAGGAAGGTAAAAGACCTTCACAGAATAAGAATAAAATGGGAACCCCTAATGAAGAAACAACAAGTCACGTAATTGTCAAAAATGTTGGCCATGGTTCAAGCCAATGCAAACCTAAATCAAGATGCGCAAATGCATCATGAACCAACACACCGAAGACTGCAAGAAGTTAATATAGAAGTTCAGTGTTGTAACTTCCCGTGTCTTCATGCAGATAACTACCGCGAGTGCCCAGTTTACACCAAGTATATGGATCAGTTGGTGAAAACAGATCAATATAACACACAAAACCATCTTACACATTTCCCAAGTCAAACACACAACTCACACATAATCTGATACATCTGTCCAACCTAAGACAAATGCTCCAACATCCCACTTGTGGTAATTTGGCACATTAATCAACGAACCAAAAATCCTCAGTAACATATGTGACCTGAGCCAAATTCTCATTATGTTCCTGTGACATTACAATGTCAAACTTAGGAAAACTAAGTATTATCCATCAAGTCGCTCAAATGTATCCTTAAAAACAGGAAAATTTAATCTTGGAATGCCTGTGCCATTGAGAACAAATTCAACGAACACAAAATCTTAACCAAAAAAATTCAACCAGATATAACCTGCATACAGGAAACACACCTAACACGAAGAACACCAAAACTCCGATACTACGATAACAATAATCGCCGTAACACCCCATATGTAATGTAAACAGCATCATCCGGTAGAAAAAATTAACACCATCACAAACGTCTTGTTCGAAACACGCACCATAAAAAACATAACACAACAGTAATCAATCGTTACAACAAAAACGTACCCCCACTTAACATCGACGAGAGAATAACATTACGATCTAAACTCACAAAACAAAACACTCATAATAGAGGACTTTAATCCCAAACACAAATTAGAACTGTGTCTATAACGAAGGTAAAGGCCTTAAATTAAACAACTGCATTTTACACAATTCATACACACTCCACTATCCAAATAATTAATTCTTTGCTTACTCAGACAACACATCTTCAACACTAGACGGCTGCATCTCAAATAATGTAAATATAGGAGACGTAAAACGCTGAATTAACTAGACTCAGATCACCTGCCCATCCTTGTAGAAACCAACACGCAAAATCACACTCCCGCACCCATACAAAAAACACAATTTAAAACTAACAGGAAATAGTATAAAAAAATCATAATAAACCCGTACACACAACACGGGACATAGATGACAATATCCGCATTCCCCACCGTCATACACGACAGCTACAAAGATGCATCACACAAAATACATCCAAAAACTGACGAACTCTAATTCGCACCGGAAACCTGATTACACAAAAACCACAAAAACGAACACAATTCTTTCGGGAGAGGCTGGAATGTCGATACAATAGAGATATGTGTATTTATTTAACTTTGATTGACTCGTCGTACACAAGGTCTGCGAATATGTGTAGTTTTCTTAACATCGTAACCCAATTAATCTAGATACTGCATGTGCTCCTAAGATAGAATCGTCATCGCTGCAGGTACCGAAGATACTGAAGCTGGAGCGGCTTGATTACTAGTATTTATTATCAACATAATATGGTGGTCTGTGTCTCAATTACAATATCATAATGTTCTCCTCACATTGAAACGTCACACATACTGAATTATGATCGATAATGTTTACATTTATATGCGGAATAATGCGCGTCGTAAGATACATAAAAACCTTACTATATGGTTTTTTATCAACTGCATAACCTGGATCTACCATAGGTGTAAGCTCATAAACTGTATGCGTAGGGTTGCCGTCCAGTCATCTAAGTATTTTAAATGTTAGTATAGCACAAACTATCAAAGTGATAAGAACTCTACTGAACACCACACGCATTTAAACATTACATGTCCGGGTGTTTACACTACGCCCAAAACAAAGTGCTGACAGATATCAGTAAACTCAACAGTGGCTCCTCCTCTTAAAAACGTTTCATCATCCTGGTAGCCCTATGCCAAAATATGATTTATGGTCCACAAACGACAAAATGTAAAAGACGTGAGAACCTATTTCGATAACGACGACTGCATGAAATAGTCTGGCTTACCAAGAACACCTCTACACAACGATTGCCTAGTTGAAACTTCTACTTACAACATGACCAAAATCAAGGCTGATATTGTTCGTTATAAACTTATGTTTCTGTTTGATAATGGTCCCACGGTGAGACACCTTACTGCTAAAGGCTCCTACTAAGTGATTCTCATCTGTGCAGATCAAAGTACTTTTCGATATTTATATCAACTGGTTCTCTTATATGTCTAACTGTATTTATGTTAATATTCTTTTGTGTAAACTGTAGCAGTTCATTGGAAAATAATTATCTCAAATATATCTGTTAATAAATTTATATAAAGGAAATGGTTTGCTTTTTATTTTAGTAGTTAAGACCCCTTCATTGTGACAAGATGTCAGCAAAGAAGATCATATGAGGTATTGTGAGTCGTGCTCGTTACATGCGAAAAGCAGTGTTCTATGGACATCTGCGCAGTGAAGCCACAAATTAAAAGTATGTGAATCGTGGGAAGTTGTAAAAGTGCCTATGCTAAATCAAGCTTTCAAAATAGAATGACTACTTATCATATTAGTCCGAAAGGCAGTAACATAGAAGAACTCCGTGGACACAATGAAAAATGTATTGTTTCAGCTCATTGTAGCTGTTTCTGCTAAACATAATGCAATTAGAATCACTTGGCATTGTTTGGTTTGTATATGTTTCAAAATAAAGAAAGATGATAAATTAAATCATTCAATAATAAAAACAAAAATCTTACAGTGTCAAATAATTATGCAAATACCTCTCAGGAATTCATCGAGGAAATTTAGAGTTGCAGAATTACAGTTTGCCGAAGGCGTGAGTGGTTGGATGTTGGAACGTCTTTTATGGCTGTAGGTATCTTAAAATAAACTGTAGTAAATAAAAAAAGTTTTACTTTTACAACGACTGTTTTATTTAGGTGACAAGTTTACAATTTAAGCAAATTATAGCATACAATTTCTAATACCACAAAAACATTTTCTTTTATAAAATTTAACAGCGTGATACATACATATTGGAGTGTCTGCCACCAGCTTCGGCAACCTTCATCGTTTTTCAAATTGGTAACATCCTCGCTGTAACCACATTTCAATAACACCTCTTTAATATAACTTTTTATGATAACACCTTTTACGTAACCTCTATCTACCCGCTATTCGATAATATGTTTTTTCTATTATGTTGGGTGATTCTTCTAAAGTAACGGTACCACAATCATAATCCATACACTGCTGTGTTCCTTGGAGAAACTTGATTTGTTTAACTATATCTGCACTCAATAAACCTAACGTTTTCGGTGTTTTAAACATATAATGTGCAGATTGATAACCATTATAAATTACTATTTCCCTGGATGCCTACTCTCTCACACAGAAGCCTAAACATTCCGTGTGATCGAGAAAGTTGTTAGTATTTTTTATTTCCAATTTGATATCCACTGAAGCTGGCTTTATGGAATCGCTGTACCTGGAGCAATCAAATACAAACATGGTCTATTTTGTATAGGGCTTCTAATCCGAAGTAGGTTTAGGTTCTCTACCATCATACAAACATTCGATTTAATTTACTTGGTTAAAGTCAAATTCATACCTTCTGTGGGGATTTGTTTAGAATTTAAGTGAAGTATTATATCGGGAATGTATTTTCTAACGTTATTGTATCGAACCGTTTGAAATCTCATAATAAAAAATCTGGTCGTTTAGTGTTTGAGGAAGTCTTAATTGACAACAAGCCTTTAGCTGAATTATTGAGATTCGGTAATTCATACATTTCCCATTCTCTATATGGTATAAGAACCTTTTTAACCATAGTAATCATAAAAAATCTAGGTCGTTCAGTGTTTGAGGAAGTCTTAATTGACCACAAGCCTTTAGCTGAATTATTGAGATTTGGTAATTCATACATTTCTATATGGTATAAGAACCTTTTTAACCATAGTAATCGACTTTAGTAATTGCTGTTGTATAACATCGTTGGTGTGAAAATGTAGTAAATGTTAAACATTAATGCTTTATCTGCTTCTGCTGCTCCAACCAAATTGGGGTAATTTCTAGTTAAACGTATTAACGAATTGCTGAAAAGCTTTCTTATATACTCTTTAAAAATATTACATAAGTATACGGTATTAAGACAAACAGCTGTCTAACAGCTGCCCAACAGTTGCCCAACAGCTGTTCTGTCAAACTAGTGTCTATCTAACAGCTGTAGTGTTAGACACACAGCTGCCCAACAGCTGTCGTGATAGACAACTAGCAATAGATAGGTAGACGGACAACCAACTCGGAGCTAGTATACCTTAAACCGCCAAACAGTTTGTATCTCTTAGCACAGTAACCAACTAATAAGTGGTTTACATCAGACCAACAACCGACTTGTTTGAAACAAACAACTTTTTTGACCCAAAAATTTTGGCGAGATGGACGTTAGGGACAAGAGAAAAATATTAAGAAAAAGATTTTAGTACAGCACACAACAAATCCTGCTGAAAACATTCGAGAGAAACACTAATGCTTAAACCTGATAGAACTAGTAGTAGTAGTAGTATTGTGCCAACCCCAGCAACCCAGCAACCATGCTCTACTCCTCCTCGGTTCCGTCGCCAAACTGCCTCGACCTCGAGATGAAGGCCGTGACGGTCTTTAATTGGATGGTATTTACCTGATTCCTCTGCAGAGTCCTCGATCCGAACCATTCTGCTCGCAAAAGCCTCGTATTCGCACAGATAGTGGTAGGATGTTTCCTCATACTCGCCGCATTCCTGGCAAATGGGATCCCTCTCTACGCCTATCAATGTGAGGTGTCTACTAAGGGCGCAGTGGCCTGTGAGCACCCCAAGGATGCGGCGAAGCGTAGGTCGACTCCTTCCGAGTAGCCAGACAGTTTTATCACTGTCCGGCCCCTCCACGAAGTCCCTCGCCTGCTTGCAGCCACCAACCGCCCCCCAGTGCCTCTTCATTTCTTCCTAACAATGATGATGCTTTGTATTACTTACACAAACACCTAGATTTCATTAATGATGAAATTTAACCAAACAAAATGAGATATCCACACATAGAGGGTTTGCTAAAATTCGTTTTTATAAAAAGACTTAAGGCATTTACTTATGACAATCTTTAACACTATAGAGATATCAAAATATGTCTATTGGGATGACATAAATGAGATGGTTGATCGACTTAGAGTTTTAGTGACTTCTCAAATTGCTGGTACTAATGCTCATTACAACGAAATTCAGTTAATCATTGCGGAACTGAAAGAAGCTGACGTTATCGCCTAGTAAACAGTCTGCGATTTAATTATCACAGTAGAGTTACTACGCATAAAATCAGAGCCAAACCAATGCGATCGCTGCCGAAGGTTTGGTCATTCTTAACTCCCTGTAAGGGCGAATTTTGCTGTGTAAAGTGCGGTCAAAACCACGAGACCGCCAAATGTAAAAGGGTCAATACAGTCCCTGGATTTTGCTGTAACTGCAAACGTGAGCACACAGCCAATTATTTAATTACCCAAAATCAGGAAAAACCACGAACACCAAAAAGCCCTGGGTTTCACATGCAAAAGCTACGTTGGCTAATACCACCACCCACAAATCTACCATTCCAACTGCTCCTACTCCCACAAGCTCTACTTCCTCGCATCTCACCAGCTTTTTCTAGTAATAACACTACAGTAGACAGCGATTTCCTTGTTTACTGTAGTGTAATTATTATATTATTATTATCATAACCCGATAATAATGCTATTAGGAAAGATAGTCTACAATGCAGCACCCAACCCCAAGAACGCATGCTTAAGGCCAAGCCGCATGCATAAAACTCGAAGGCAAAAGGGAACATCGTAATTGTTTTTAGTGGCCACCAGAAGAACCTAAAACCTCAACGAATTAAGCAAGGTAAAAGACCTTTACAGCATTAGAATAAAATGGGAACCCCTAATGAAGAAACAACAAGTCACGTAGTTGTCAAAAATTTTGGTCATGGAACAAGACAATGCAAACCTACATCAAGATGGATGAAGATCCACCACACCAAGGACTGCAAGAACGTGATATTGAAGTCCAGTGATGTAACTGCCTGGGTCTTCTTGCATGATAACTACCGCAAGTGCCCAGTATACACCAAGTATATGGAACAGTTGGTGAAAACAAATTAATATAACACACAAAACCATCTCACACCTTTCCCAAGTCAAACACACAACTCACACATAATCTGATACATATATCCAACCTAAGAAAAATACTCCAACATCCCATATGTGGACATTTGGCACATTTCTCAACGAACCAAAAATCCTCAGTAACATATGAGCAAATCCTCATAATGTTTCGTGACATTACCATGTCAAACTTAAAAAACTAAGTATTATCCATCAAGTCGCTAAAATTATCTCTAAAAACAGTAAAATTTAATCTTGGAATGCCTGTGCCGAACTCGAAATCTTAACCGAAAAAATTTTACCAGATATAATCTGCACACGGGAAACACAACTAACACGAAGAACACCAAAACTACGATACTACAATAACGATATTCTCCGTAACACACCATATGTAATGTAAACAGCATCTTCCGGTAGCAAAAATTAAAACCATCACAAACGCCTTGTTTGAAACACGCACCATACAAAAACATAACACACAGTAATCAATTGTTACGACAAAAACGTACTCCCACCTAACATCGACGATCGATAATAACAATACGATATAAACTCACGAAACAAAACACTCATAATAGGGTACTCTAATGCCAAACACAACCTGGAACTCTGTCTATAACGAAGGTAACAGCCTTAATCTAAACAACTGTATTTTACACAATACATACACACTCCAGTATCCAAATAATTAATACAGCAATTCTGCGTACTCAGACAACACACCTTCAAACTAGAGGTCTGCATCTCAAATAATGGAAAAATAAGAGACGTAAATGCTCAATGAACTAGACTCAGATAAACTCCCCATCCTTGTAGAAATAAACACAAAAAATCACAACCACCCAAAAATTCCAGAAATCTACTAGCATTTGAAAATTGTTTCAGACTGCGTTCACCCAATTAAACAGTTTACTTTTTTGTTAGCTAACAGTGTGTAAATGGTGTGTTTGTTTACCTATCACTAATGTCAAGGTCAAATAAACTTTAACTTCATTAAAAATGTTTATATCGATTAAGTTTAACTCTAAATCCTTAGTATGCATAATACTGATCCTGAGTTTTAGTTATTTTTTCTTTAGTTTTACTTTTAAAGATGATTCTCTCATAAGTTTGGTATTCGTCAACAATTTCTGCGGAATTTTCGTCATTACTGATATATTCCAGATGCCTCACTGACTCAAAAATTAATGTAACGTATGTTGTTATTTATTAAGGCACCGTCTGTTTGATTAACAGTAGAGTTGTAAGCAGCAGTGAAGTCAGGTGGTGTATTAAGCCACTTGTAGGAACAAACCAAGTTGAAATTTATATATATATATATATATATATATATATATATATATATATATATATATATATATATATATTCTCTTTCAAGATACGTATGACTCTATCCACCATAAGTGGAATATATGTAATAATTACTCACTATCAGTGCTATAGTGATTAATGTTGTATTTTTTCATTAATGCGTTAAATTTAGAGTACTAACCCAAGATAAGATTGGATGTTAGACGGTGCTGTACTATTAGCTTAAATATCAGCCATAGCTTTAGTCACCTCTCCATCATTTTTAGATTTAAGACGGCGAGTCCACACATACTTTCAAAAACAATTGATAACCACTAAACCGTACTTGTAACCACAGGTTTTGTTGTAGCAGTCTGTAATTCAGCTAAATCAATCTACCACAAATCATTTAAACCCTTAAACGTCTACGTCTAAAACTTATTCTTGCAGGTTTATGGAATTCGTCAGTAATTCGCTTTATAGTATCAGATGATTCATATGTTATATCCAGCTGATTCAGTATCTTACTTAGATCTTTATTTTTTGGTATATCAATATCATGCAGCACATGGGAAGTTATATCATTAGTTAAATTTTTCAATTTGTCTTCAAACTCACTTTTAAGAACATCTAGCTCTGTTAGCCCAGTACGATAACACGGAAAAAACTGGGTTAAATACGAAAAAACATATAATAAGCAAAAAAAACTAAAGTAGAAACATCTAATTTTAATAATAAACAAAATTTCTCAATAAATAAACAGAGTAGTATGGAAACAAACCCCGTAAAAATTAAAAATTCCAATACAACTAATAATTCTAAAACAAAAATACCCAATTTGGAAGAATTAAAAACAGCATCAGAGATTAGGGATCAAATAATGTTTTCTCATGAAACTAAAAAGCGACATCGAACTTTAGATGAGACCCATGCATAAATGAAAGACAAATTTTCTTTTTGAAAGATTAGAAAGGAAATTAAAGATTATATTAGGACTTGTGAATATTGCAACAAAAAAGAATATAATCTGTTTACATTAACAAATTAAATAAACAATCAATTTACATTACCTAAATAAATAAAAAACGGAAAATCGGATCATCAAACGGGGCTGATGCTCCAATCACTATCAAGATTCAATGATACAGAGAAGAGGATATACCACACACTAAGGCAGTTCGAGTCAAAATTGAAGCAAGGTCTGGAAGCCATGAACAACATGAAGCCTTCCTACAAAGCAGTAGATAAGAATTTATTAAAGATTAACATATTGAGTGTTTATCAGATAGCTGATCGATATCTAGAGGAACTTACTCATCATTATAGAAGCTTGCTAAACATACAAGCTAACATTTACGACTTTCTTCACATTGACCAAATCATAAACGCAGCAACGAGAAAACTACGACAGCATCTGGAGATTATTTCATACCCGATACTTCGGTCAGAAATTGGTCACAGTGAGAAATATATTAATATGTACAGCTACTTCACAATAACAGATGTAACGCAATATAATATTTATATATGTATATGTATATGTATATATATATATATATATATATATATATATATATATATATATATATATATATATATATATATATATATATATATATATATATATATATATATATATATATATATATATATTAACTATAAAAGGATTTATAACACGACATTTCTGTACTATACAAGAAGAAGGGTTAAGGGCAAAGCCGCAAGGAGACAACCGCATACACGTGTTTCAAGCTCATTAGCCATCACCAGTACGGTATAGCCAGGTGAAGATGAAAACACTCTGGATGAAGATGCAAAAATGCATATATATCTATATAAATGTGGTGGAATTTGTCTTTAACTGCGTGGAGACGGTGGATGGTGGTTTGTATACTACCCAAATCCAAAGTTTCGCATTTGTCTTCAGACAGCATTTTCAATTCATCAGATTTTAAATCATTTTGATGTATATCGCAGCATCATGCTCTTTACTCAAGATATGTAAATTTTAATATGGCCAGGTATCTGAATATCATTCTGCTGAGTTGTCGAAGATTCAACAAGTAGTGTAATCGATGCTTTTAGATAGCACTCATCTGCAATAATATCCTTCAAATGTGACTTTAAAGACTAAACATTTTCGAAAATTATAGTCAAGTAAGATGGATAATATTGTATAAAGTTCAGCGTGACTTTTAAGGCCTGTTAGCAAATGCATTAATTAATTTCACTTTTCACAACTTCTTCACAAATTCCTTTATCCTTCCTAACTCCAGATATTGTAGATGCGCTTTGCATTAATATTTTTTGTCCGAAAGGAGCACCGAAAGGAGGGTCTTATTACAAGAAAGAGCGGCAAGAGTACGTCGTTAGATAATGCAATAATTTAGGTATTTCCGCCGATCGAAATATGTTAATTTTTGTGTTGTTGAACCACACTTAATCGTTAGTGACCGACCACCTGCACAAGAATATAAGCAGAGTTGTCGATATTTAAAATTATATATCCTCTGACAACGGTAACTTGGTTAGTGCAAGTCAGGTTTTTTAAAATATATTATAGTCATTTGAGTTCTCCAAGTGCACTTGTTCTCATAATAGCACCTTGTTCCTCATTATTTTAGTCGTTTAGGTTTCTAGCTTATCTACAACTAACCCACCTAGTTTGTGTCATTTACTAGGTTCACATTCACTTTTGATGATATTGTTGCGTTTTCTCCGGGTTCTGGATAAGTGAGACTTTTAATTTTAACAAAACAACTTTATTTACTCTCTAAATATGGATACAATAAAAGTTCTAGAATGTCTCTCTCACAAAACACTTTGTTTATCTGGCCTTACAATCACTAATTTGTACAAAAGTCGCTAATACACTAAAACTAAAGTCGCTACTCTATAACACTTCACACTAGCTACTGCTTCTTCGAGTCACTACAACATTTTCTAACTGACTGAACTGTCTGGCTTACTTCCATCTTTATATAGCCGTCGCACCTTCCAGTTCGTTCTCGAGCGTTCTATTCCAGAATGTTCCAGGACCTTCTTTTACTAGAAGGTTCTGTGAATACAGATCGATTCCGTATGTATACAGGGGGATTTATATACAGGATGATCCAAATGTGGTCATCACTCCTATGTTACACAAAAGGTGTTTCTCGAACTATAAGATCTCTCTGCGTATACAGGGTGTAAGGGTTCTCTGCGTATACAGAGTGTATAGACAGGGTGTTCGGAATGCGCAGACCTCAGTTATCCGTTCCGACGGGGTACAAGTTGGTCACTTCGTTATTTTTGGTCCTAGAGGGTTGAGACTTCGCCTGTGGGGGGTCACCCCAGGCGCCCCCAGGGGGGTGGGGAGGCGGTGTTGATAGATTGTGCCAGAATTCCCAGATGTTGGGGACATGTTGGAGATGTGGCAACACCGCACCTGCATCTATTGAAGTGCTTTGTAACACTATTTTGAGTGCCGGTTACTATGTCTTTGACTTCATTTGGTATATTTTTAATTAAGGTATCGAATATATTTGATGGATAGACATTTTTATACTAAGCAATAGGCAGGCATGTATGGTATATATGTATATTTACCAGTGGCGGCTGGTCGGGGAAGGCAAGGTAGGCGCCGCCTACCTTGACGTAGAAACTTAGAAAACTTAAATTAAAATATATATATATATATATATATATATATATATATATATATATATATATATATATATATATATATATATATATATATATATATATATATATATATATATATATATATATATATATATATATATATATATATATATATATATATATATATATTTGTGTCTATGCGGAAGTAGCTGGACCTTTCTCTCTTGGGATTTATATATGTTTATTAGGAAGTAGCTGGACATTTCAGCCATAAAAATTGATATGTCCAAAAGGAAGTAGCTGGACCTAACCTCACAGTGTTGCCGCACTTTTTAGTAGGATATATAAAAGTTTTCTGGTTAGTTTTATGTTGTACGCTTAAACAGGTAGCATTACGGTTTTAAGGTCTGCGTGCTAGTATACAAAGATGATATGTTTTAAATAATACATTATTTATTCTCTTTACCTTGACAGTTTTACAGTGAAGCACTTCGTGAATAATATTAAAATTATAAAAAGTGACTACAAATTATTTTAAAATTATTTGCCTACATAAATTATCACACCGGTGTGGTAAAGCAGAAAAATGATAAAAGACAAGTTTTGTGTTGTAATTTTTTACCAGTTATTTTAAATTAAATAAATTGTGTATAAAAATGTATTTATGACAGTCTTGTCTAAAAACACACGTGTTTTATCTCAAAATGTAATACATTGAGTTCCTAGAAAACAAAATTATTGTAATTAGTAATCTGGATCTGAATACATTGCATGTGATCTGTTTTCATAATGGAAGTAACATAATTCAAACTCTTAACAAAACTATGATGACCAAAGCTTTTGCATAAGTTACATATGAAACACAATTCTTGTGTTATGGTTTGAATTGAATGTGAGAAATCAGTGAAAATAGTTGTCGTAAATAAATAGAAAATGCAGAAAAAGTGGAGAACTCAGGAATTTAGTAGAAGAAAATTTGTACAAAGTAGGCAAATTTGTAAAATGTAACATAAATAGTCATTGATGCATTTTTATGTTATTTTATTTTAATATAGCTAAAAAGAAATATTTATCATATTGTCTGTCTTTTTTCGTGCTACTATAAATGTAAGGTTTTAGAGACTGGGGAGTTCTTTTGTTTAACACTGGACAATTTTCAATCAGAAGTTCACATTCAGCTATCGAGGGGTTGCTTCCGTCCTTTAAATGTCTTCTAATGGTCTCCTTAACTGCTTCTCTTTGGGGAAAACTACATCTTGGTCGTGCTGCTGTGAAACAATAATCATAGAAATTAGCTTTGTACAATGGGTGAAGATTGGAACCTGTGATGAGCACTGAAAAGTAAAATTTGGAGAACCCAATTCATCACAATACAGTTTTTTGACCCGATGATCGTTTCGCTAACAAAGTTAGCGTCATTAAGGGGATGAATAAACTTAGTTTGTTCAAATTTTAAAAATTAAAAATTACTTCAAGGAAGACGCAGAAATTGAAGACATTATTCCTTTACCTAGAGGAAAACAGTAGCATATTGTTTATGCTAAGCTTATAGTAAGAAGTGCAACAGTGATAGAGTGTATACTGCGGAAGCTACTTTTAACGGGTGTTTCATAATAATTGTTTATTGTTAACTTTAAATACTTGATATTTAAATTTCCGTACAGGTTAACGAAAATGCAGCAAACAAAAGGCTTTTCCTTTGCCTAAAGAATAACCATGTTATATGTTATATTTTCTAAATTTTATCGAATTATTTATCTATGGATGTAATTGTTTTCAATTTTTGATCATTTTAAATGTTTTACCTTAGAATATAAATTTTTGCAAATTAAATTTTATGCACCCAATAAAATCCCATCTAACAGGGGAGGAGTCATCCGACACGATAATATGTATTTTATAATACAAAATGCAACGATGACACTTCCCACACATTACATTATAGTCTCGGCTCCCATAATGCCTTTTTGTAGGGTGTCTTGGTTCCAAGATTATAAATATATAAACTTACATTATTTAACTGTTATAGTAGCCTCATAATAAACGTTTAGTTAACGCACATCGTCTAGTGAGCAGTATCCAACCCCCTTGCTCCGTAATTGGTTTAGAAACCCTTTAAGAAAATTCGGACATAAAATGTTTTCTAACCACAAGGTCATTTGATTAATGAATACATCAACAAAACATATTGTAGGCTCTGTCTAAAGAAAGCACTGGTAATTTAAAACTTACAACTATTTAGTCTGCCTAAGAAATGAAACTTGTTTTAAAAATTTTCTGCCAAATTTATTCTCAAAAAATATTCCGACCGAAATTTATAAATCGACATGGTGTCTAAATTAATAAGTCAGTCAAACTGATTCTGGACTATTTTCAGTAATTATAGTAGATGTTTGGGCGTAACGTACTTAAAGGGTTATTTTTTTTTAATTTTTCAACAACACACCACGAGGGCTTACAGCCTAAATACTATCGTGCCGTGGGTGTCGAGAAGGAGGAAAGAGGCAACTTGTTAATTCTGGACTTGAAGGTTTGGAGGTTCTGAGGAGAAGGAAAAACATGTGCCGTCAAGGAATTCCACAACTTGGAAGGCCTCGGGACAAAAGATCGGGCATAACAAGATGTTCTATGTCTGGTGACCTGGACAGTAAAACGGTGCATTCGCTCTGTTCTTGGTAGATCTGTTGGGGGCAGCAGGTGGAGGAACTATGGAAGAAAGCTCATCTGAGCAGTGCCCGTGCAGATATCTATAAAAGAGAACGACGTCACCAACGGCACGTCGCTGGGCAAGGGATGGCAGCCTTTGGGTGATGGTAGTGTCACCGACGAGACGTATAGCTCTCTTCTGAGTGGAGTCCAGAATAGCGAGTGTAAAAGCCGCAGCGGCACCCCAGATGTGGGAGCAGTATTCGAGGTGTGGCGCCTTATTTGTAAAATATATAAGGTATAGAGATTATCTGGTGAAAAGTGTTTGCAAGCCCGGACGAGGAAACCTAATTTCTTAGCAGCCACTTCTGCAATTGATGTGACATGTTGGGCCAAATGAGATTTCGATCCACAGATATGCCAACAAGTGTAAAGGTCTCATTACTGAATAACTTGGTTGTTCATTGTGATGGGTCTAGGGCTGGTGCATCTCTTATGGATAGAAAGCAAGACTCAGATTTGGTGGAGTTGAATTGTACAATATTTCTACTTCCCCAGTATAATATTTTTTAAAGATCCACAGAGATAGAACCCTCCATGAGTCTGCGTTCCTCATCTAATTGAGCTAAAGAGACAGGCTTAGAATATTGTATATTTGAGAGGAGGGTGCTGTCGTCCGCGTAACTGTGAACTGGGTTAGATGTGCTAGAGAGGAGGTCATTGATGTGGAGAAGAAACAAAGTAGGGGCTCAAGCTGAACCTTGAGGGACTTCTGCATTAATTGGATACAGTTTAGGGGAATGGCCATCCACGACAACAGAAATGCTCCGGTTGAAGAGGAAATTTGCTGTCCAGGTACAGAGTTTTGGTGGTAGGCCATAGACCGGAGGTTTATTAAGCAGCGCTGTGTGCCAAACCTGGTCGAATGCTTTGGATATGTCTAGAGCGACAATCTGGCATTCACCGTGTAGTTTCATAGACTTGTTCCAAGAATGTGTGACAAAGGAAAGGAGGTCGGCAGTTGATCTGCGCTGAGGGAATCCATACTGCCTATCGTGGATTAGACTGTGTTTTTCAAGAAAGTTTAGTAATTCGGTGTTTATATACTTTTCCATCACTTTAGAGACGACTGAAAAGAGATAAATGGGCCTGTAGTTGCTAGGAAGCGCTTTGGATCCTTTCTTGGGGACGGGTTGTACTCGAGCAGTTTTCCAGTTACTAGGGAATATGCCTTTATTGTAAGATGTCTAAAACAGACAGGTCAGGACATGAGCAAGTTCTGGTGCGCATCTTTTGAGAACAATTGCTGGGATCTCGTCAAGGCCAGAGGCTTTCCTGGTATTAAGAGAAGAGAGCATCTTTCGTACCTTTTTTTTTTGGTTTGTAATATAGTATTTTGAATTAAAATTAATCCAACTCCTGCTTTTTTTAGAAGATAACACAAAAACTTATTTCGAAAATAGGACAAGGTGTATAAAGACTGTTGTTTTATAAACTTACGAGATCTACTTTTAGTGTTATAGAGTTATATATTTTAGATTATTGTATCCATCTGTTGCAAAAGATATTTTACAATTATTATCAAAAAGCCTGAGTGATCCAGTGGTAGGAAAGTATGCCGCTGGATCCAAGGGTACTGGGTTCGATTTCCAGGGTTCCCCATTCATTTTTCAGCCCCTACTGTAAAATTATCATTTAGTTGGAGCAGGTTGAATTTCTGCAGGTTCCGATTCACTGAGGAGTCGTGAAGTCGTTAGTCCAGTGTACCGTGCGAGGTTGGGCACGCTGAATATCCCTACCCTCCTTATAGAAAAACGGGGTTTGGCCAAATTTAAAGGAAAGTGAGTTGAAAGTGCTCCATGTCATCGGTGATTGGCCATAGTCGCAGAAATACGTCGCCGTTGAGGAAAGGACAAAAAAAGATAAACAATTATCAGCATTATTACTGCCATATTACACAATGCATGTTGGTAACTTAGAATACATTCAGTTAATCAAATACACCTTTTTCAAATGCGCGAACACGTCAATTAGTGGTTTTTAAGCTGTGATCTTTCCTTAATAATATGAAGTTGTCCCAAATTTGAGATATGACGTCGATAATTTGTTTAACCGACAATCCTACTGTTTTGTTGGCTATTTCTAAAGTACATGTCAAGTTATGCTAAACCACCAAGTTTATATTCCTTCCCACAAAAATATACATTATATTATTTTAAAAACAGAAATAAAAAATAGATAACCTAAATCAATTTTCTTTAATAAATGCTTAGGTTGTTGTCGATTGACTATTTGTTAGTAGTATAAACGGAATTGAAATTCGTTTTACACATTTCTGGTTATCTTGGGAAAATAAGTCAACATTCATTTCTTATTCTTGATACTAATTCCTTTAGATTTATAATAATAAAGAAATAAAAATTTAAATCTGCTGTTTTTTTTCAAATTAATGTGTAGGTTAAACCTATTTAACAAAAACAAACTAGGGTAGGATTTGAAAAAAATATCGATGAGGTCGTAACTTAAATTTGACACATAATGTATGATATTTATTTTATTTTTTGAAAAGACCGCAACATAAAATGTCTATCGACATGTCTGCGAATTATTGGAAAAAGATAGCTGTATCTGATTAACTGAATTTATTCCATGTTTTAAACTCGCGCTATATGTATATAGCTGTCAAAAAATTATACTGGCAGGTTTAGGCAAACAATGTACATATTTTTTATTATAAATAAAAAGTCGTAGAGGTAGAAATAGTAGCATTGGTAAGTAAATAACTTAAAAGCTTCATTTCCTGGAAAGCCGCTGCATTTTAAGATTCACATAGTTGCATTTGCATCATGTTCGATGCAGCAGAGATAAGACATGTTTGCTGAATATAATTGAGATAAAGTTTGCGTGAAGTTATCCATAAATTCCGAGCCATAGATTTACACGTAGGGTCAGCAGTGAGCGGGATGGATCGTCGCGATCACAATATCAGTGAAGCGGATTCAACGTAGTAAATTTTTATGACTAGCCATAGATGCCAGCCATATATTGTTATATGCTACTACACCTTACCGAAGAAAAAAGAATTTGTCTTAAGTGTTTCGCAATAACATAATAACACTAAACCAATCGTTTATTATTAACATAGTCATAGAGGAAAACTAAATTTTAGTATGTATTATTTGTTATTTTGGTTACATGTACCCAAATGTCAAATACTGGAGAATAAAGCCAAGGCCCCAATATAAAAATGGACACAAAAACAAGTTACGAAAGACCTAGTGTATAGCAACCTAAGCAAATTATTTTTTGTCACACTCTGGAAAATAAAAGAAAATCATTTGAACATCGAGATACTTATTACTAAGTTTTTTCAAATATGACTTATTTTTTGATTTTTACAGTTAATGTGCAAAATCATAAAACCGCAAAATTATTACCAAGGCCCTAATGTATAATAACTCATGCAAATTATTTTTTGTCACTTTTTGCAAAAGTGAAAAAGTACATATGAAGATCGAAATAGCTATTACCACGTTTATTTTTTCGCATTTGCAGTAGATGTGCCAAAATTACAAAAACGAAGATCGGGATAGCAATTAAGACGTTTCCGAAATATGAATTAATTTTTGATATTTGCAGTAGGTGTGCCAAAATCATATAAACACAAAATGACTACCAAGGCCCTAGTGTATAATAAAATGGCAAATTATATTTTGTCGCCCTTTGCAAAAGTGAGAAAAATGCATATGAAGATCGGGATAACTATTAAGAAGTTTCGGTAATATGAAGTATTTTTTGATATTTGCAGTAGATGAGCCAAAATCATAAAAACCAAAAATGATTACCAAGGCCCTAGTGCATAATAACATATGCAAATTGTTTTTTGTCACCTTTTGAAAAAGTGAGAAAAATGCATATGGAGATCGGGATAGCAATTAAGACGTTTCCGAAATATGAATTATTTTTTGATATTTGCAGTAGATGTGCCAAAATCATAAAAACAAAAAATGATTACCAAGGCACTAGTGTATAATGAGATATGCAAATTATTTTTTGTCACCCTTTGCAAAAGTGAGAAAAATGCATATGAAATTCGGGATAGCAATTAAAACGTTTCCGAAATATGTCATATTTTTTGATATTTGCAGTAAATGTGCCAAAATCATAAAAACACAAAATGATTTCCAAGGCGCTAATGTATAATAAGAGATGCAAACTATTTTTTGTCACCTTTTGCAAAAGTGAGAAAAATGCATATGAAAATCGGGATAGCAATTAAGACGTTTCCGAAATATGAATTATTTTTTGATATTTGCGTAGATGTGCCAAAATTATAAAAACAAAAAATGATTACCATGGCCCTAGTGTATAATAAGATATGCAAATTATTTTTTGTCGCCCTTTGCAAAAGTGAGAAAAATGCATATGAAAATCGGGATAGCAATTACGACGTTTTCCAAATATGTATTATTTTTTCGCATTTGCAGTTAATGTGCCAAATTCATAGAAACAAAAAATATCACTAAGGGCCTGACGCATAAAAGCTCATGCAAATAATTTTCTGTCACCCTTTGGAAACATAAAAAGAAATGCATTTGAACACCGGGATAGTTACTACCACGTTTTTCATTTCAACATTAATGATTCTGTGATACTTACTGTTAATGTGGTAAAATCACAAAACCAAAAATCATTACCAAGGCCCTATTATGTAATACTACACCAAATTTATTTTTTGTCACCCTTTGCAAAAGTAAGAAAAAAAAAAGAATTTAAACATCGGGATAGCAGTTAAGAGGTTTTCCAAGAATGTATTTTTTTTCAGTGAATGTGCCACATGAAAGGCAACGGGAAACCACCTTATTTTAACCTATCGTTGCGACTACTAAGCGACTTTGCCTTCAGTCAGTGAGTGAGTGATACAGATTATTTTTATTATGTTTTGGAAAAATGATGAATTTAAATAAATTTAATAAACATGTGCATACAAAGAAACTACCCCAATATCGTTATAAGAATATGTTTATTATAAAAATTTGCTATAAATTAGATTTAAAGTGCAACTTATTTTTAGTGGCATAAATCTTGGTTGCATAGCATAAGAAGACTGTTTCTTATGCTGTACTGCATACTTGAACAATGCAACATAAAAATTATGAGAATCTAATTAATGTTAGTCACTCTAGTATAGCAGTTAGTGGCTGTTCATATTCAAATATTAAACCTAGCATTTTTTCTCAAATATTATGTATTTGTATATAAAAGCGTCGCATAGATAAAGAACGTTTGGACTTTGATATACCACTTTTACGACGTTGATCCCAGAAAGTTTTACAGCTCTGTTTCTGTACCCTCCTTTTGTAAATTTCAAAGCTTTTACCTGACCTGTCAAACATATGTTTAGAAAAAATTAAAAAGTAACTGTAGCACAGCATAATCAATCAATTATTATGCTGTGACTGTATATTAGATTTTAGCGCGTTAAAAAATCTGCAACTTGAAAAATAGGAATAGAATCATATTCAATTCATTCTAAAACTGTCCGAGTTGAGAGTTGTGTATGCTGTAGTATTATACACTAGGGCTTTGGTAATAGTTATGTGATTTTATGATTTTAAATGTAAATATAAAAAAAAGATTCCTGTTTAAAAATTGCAAATGTCTCAAAATAATGCATTTGCGGAAACGTCTCAATTGCTATCCGGATCTGTTTATGCATTTTTTTTACTTTTGCAAAGGGTGACAAAAAATCATTTGCATATCTTATTATACACTAGAGTCTTGGAAGTCATTTTTGGTGTTTATGATTTAGACACATGGGAAAAAATAATACATATTTGGAAAACGTCGTAATTGCTATCCCGATTTTCATATGAATTTTTTTCACTTTTTCAAAAGGTGACAAAAAATAATTTGAATATCTTATTATACACTAAGACCTTGGCAATCATTTTTTTGTTTTTATGATTTTGGCACATCTACTGCAAATATCAAAAAATAATTCATATTTCGGAAACGTCTTAATTGCTATCCCGATCTTCATATGCATTTTTTTCGCTTTTGAAAAAGGTGACAAAAAATAATTTGCATGGTTTTTCATACATAAGGGCTTAAGTAATAATTTTTTGTTTTTATGATTTTGGCACATTAACTGCAAATGCGATAAAAATACTTCATATTACCGAAACTTCTTAAGTTATCCCGATCTTCATATGCATTTTTCTCACTTTTGGAAAGGGTGACAAAATATAATTTGCAATCTTATTATACACTAGGGCCTTGGTAATCATTTTGTGTTTTTATGATTTTGGCACATTTACTGCAAATATCAAAAAATAATTCATATTTTGTCTCTTCCAAAACATTATTTTTACAAACCACATGTAGATTTTTTGCTATATTACATGAATAGTAACTTATGCAATAATCATTTTTAATCCAGAAATTCATAAGAAATATCCTGACGATATTATTATTAAATAAAGTCTTAAATAACCTCATGCTTTTTGCGGTCCTAGTGTACATAAAATTCACTAAAACATGTAAATATTTAAATAGAATTAATATTTTGAGCATTTGGCAACACCGCACAGACGCATTAATTTTTACTTTAAATGTTCTCATGAAATAGGTCCAGCCAATAACGCATGTACATATTAATACCAGCATGTTAATAGCTGGACGTCCAGCTATTGCACGGTTGGTCCAGCTATTATACACTTGGTATACGAAATGGTCCAGCTACTTCCGCATAGGCATAAGTATATATATATATATATATATATATATATATATATATATATATATATATATATATATATATATATATATATATATATATATATATATATATATATATATATATATATATATATATATATATATATATATATATATATATATATATATATATATATATATATATATATATATATATATATATATATATATATATATATATATATAACATAATAAATAATAACACTATGATACCTATCTAGTTTTCTCGTTGCAATGTGATATAGGTTTCTTTTATTAGCAGCTATATGGAAATTTGTGCCGATACGTCCAGGCCACCCATTAATATGTTAATAAGAAAACACCATCTAATAATAAGAGACCGAGGTAGGCGCTTAGTATCGTTGCCTAAATTTCATGTGAATCTTGAAAACATCAGATCTCGCTCTCTCTCTCTCTCTCTTTTTACAACTACTGCAGCAGTATTACTGCTATACGATGCGAAGAAAGTCGAGACATATGCATAGCCGTTAGGCGACAAACAGTGGTGCCTCTCTGCACACTATCCCGCTGGAGTGGATTTGAACATAAAAACCTCTAAAGTCGGGTCTTTAGAGGTCATTTTCCCAAAAATTGTGAAATAGTGATGCGTGGCTCGTGGCTTCGTACTAAATCGTTGTTCAATCGAGCATTGTATTCAGATTCAGACAGAGACAGAATCAGAATTTGGCGCTGTTTTGTGTTTTGTTATAGCTACTAGCTACGACTACGCATACGCATGTGTTTTATTTTATGTTAAACTGTGAAATCAAAGGTGAAAAACCTGTATAATAACACACCATGTGTCGGCAGGTAGCTCTACGCTCTCGCTCTACCTATTGTGTTCAGTAAATTTGGAATTCGGTTATTCACTTGATGCCCATAGTATATAGATATATATATATATATATATATACTGTGACTGGCGTGGCTACGTGAAACTACAAATCTAGAAACGGATAAGTATTATAATACTTTTTCCATTTGTTTTCTTAACGTGTAAAATAAGTAACTTTTAGAATTTTATAAATAATGGATTTTCCAATTCATGACATAATTTGTTCGTTAATAGTAAATCCATTTTCTACATGTAAAGATGAGATGAGATATTATGATTCAAGGTCGACCTATACCAGCTATTAACCTTGTGCAACCCGATCATAGACACGGCCAATCTTTTTCGCGATCTTTCAACACGCATTGGTATAATAGTTCCCAGTGGTTATGTGGGAGTTACTATAAACAAAGATTGTTTTGTTGGCCATGTTTGTTGCTTTCTAAGGTGAGAAATAATGTATGGCTCTTGAAGGGGTTTTCGGATTTAAAAATTTTATCTGCTAGTATTAAAAAACACGAATTTTCAAAAGAGCATGAGTAGTTACTTTAGTTTAAAACGACTGGAAACGAATACTTCAAATATACGAGATGCTTTGGAAATACACTCCTCTCTATCACTAAAATTATACAACGACGAGGTGAGAAAAAAAAATATAAATATATATATATATATATATAGTTGAATTGTGTGCTGTATAATTGGCCGTACTGTATACAGCACATGACCGGCTACTACTCCACCCAGTTCTTTGCATTATCTTATACTCAGAGTTCTCTTTAAGTAAGCCATTCTATAAATATTTACCAGAAGTAGCAAAATATCACTATAGAAATAGATGAACCAATGGAGATATAAATTTATGGAGTCTTAAAATGATCATAAGAGATTTTGAAAGTTGACACGGCAACCGAGCAGAAAAATACAACCAGTGAGAGCGGCTGATGGAAAGAGGAGGAAATGGAACAACAGAATCTACTTAAAAGCCAATGTAACATCGGTAAGCTCGGTCAAAGTCTAAACGTAAAAGATAGTTGGTGTAAACATGAAAGTTGAATGTGATTGTATCAACATGGTGTGTCATGTGAATGAAAACAACAATGTTAGATAACATCGACCACCAAATGTGATAAATTAAAGAAAGAAAACAAATGTAATCATTCAATAAAAAAATGTTGCAGTTTCTACTAATTATGAAAATATCTATCAGGAATACATCAAGGAAATTTAGAGTTACAGAATTTAAGTTTGCAGAAGGCTTGAGTGGATTGATGTTTTTTGTGAATGTAGATGACTGGACTGGAAATATATTATAAAACAAAACTAATAAATACATTTACTTTTACAATGGTTCTTTTTATTTATGTAACTAGTTTACAATTTAAGTAAATAATAGCATACAATTTGTAATACCACAAATACATTTTCTTTTATCAAATTTAACAGCGTGATACATACGCATATATGCTACAATTTCGGCAATCGTCATCTTTTTTTGAAATTGATAACATCCCCGCTGTAATCACATTTTAATAACACCTCTTTAATATACCTATTCATGATAACACCTTTCGCGTAAACTCGATAGATATACCGGCTCTTCGATAATATGTTTTTCTATTATGTTGGGTAATTCTTCTAAAGTAACGTTACCCAATCATAATCCAAACACTTCTGTGTTGTTTGTAGTAACTTTATATATTTAACTAAATCTGCATTTAACTGCATTTGGGGTGAATATCTACATATTCACCCCAACGATGTTATACAACAGCAATTATTAAAGTCGATTACTATGGATAAAGCGGTTCTTATACCATATAGAAAATGGGAAATGTATGTATTACCGAATCTCGAGAATTCAACTTAAGGTTTGTGGTTGATTAAGACGATACAATACTATGGTACTACACCATGCATTCAATTTTAAACATTAAAGTTTATCTGCATCTGCTGCGGCAACCAAATTAGAGCAATTTCTAGCTACGGTATTAACGCATTGCCAAAAGCTCTCTTATATGGTCTTTGAAAATATTACATAGGTATACAGTATCAGGAAAGACCGCTGTCTAACAGCTGTCCAACAGCTGCCCAACAGCTGTCGTGTCAAACTAATCGGTTTAATTACGTTGTTGTGTGTGTTATTACCAACGGCTTGAGAAGCCACTAAAAGCCGCAGTCAAAAGGTTTATATCATCCACTGGGATATACTGGCACATACTCTTTGAGAGTCTTATTATGCATTATGATACCATAACCTGAAGTTATGAAAGTAGGACGTGACTTTGCGCCCGCTTATTTTCCTAGAATTGGTATTACTATTTGTTGATATTTGGGAGAACTGTTTCTTAAAATGTCTTCTTGGGGATCTTTCTCTTTTCTGTGAAGACTAGTAGCTCTCTGAATAACTGCATAATCAGGTAAAGCTTGCGAGTTTTCCATAGCAGCTGTAACAGGTTTTCTCAAACATATTAATTCCCACAGATGATTAGTACCAATTATTACCAAACATAATTTGATAGCTATGTCCATTTTTATCATCTGTGTTTAACAACAAACTTCATAGGTTTGTTGCCAAGCATCCAAGTGGTTTTATCATAAATAACACTATATGTTGTGTCACGTTAATGTTTCTCTGTAAAATATTTATCAACATAGTATTTAACACCAGTAGGATATGAACTTAACATTCGTTTGTGAACTAAACAACTCAATACCAACGTTTTTAGTTAACCGAGATATATAAAGTGATCAAACCTCTTGTGTTCAGTATGTTTAACATAAAATGTTTGTTTTGCCAAAATCCACCACAAAGGAATTTCAACTTTTCAAAACTCATATCGGTAGTTAGATGATCATCATACATAGGACTAATTTCTTATTCAATTCATTGATCGTTGTTACCCTTACTTGGTGAAACTGTACCATACCTGAAGTTAGCTTCACATTGAAGCCAAAGAAATTATCTCCAGTCTGTATGTAGGAATTTCACATTGTTTAAATAAAACTATGGTGTTAGCATTATCACGCACCAATTGTTTCGGACACAAATAGAAACTGTCAGTATGTCTACCCATACAAAAATACGATTTTATTTTATCTTGCTTATCACAGGCTACATCATCTAATATAACAATTGAATTGCCCTTTGCATCTGCTGGGTCAAATATTTCTTTGTTTTCACTGTATAGATAGTATCCAACAACGTTTGTAGCACACAACACCTCCTTTAACATGCTATATTTAGGCTGATATATAAAGGCTTTGAGTATACGTATATGTTTTCGAATTTTAAGTGGTGTGGACCACATATCAACCATCTAAGTAAGGTTGGTCAAAGAAGTCCATGTCTTTGCTGTTTGGGTGATGACGATGTGGTAACAACATCATCTATGTTTGTGATTGTTGGCTTTTGCGTGTTTTATAATACACATCGTTAACTAAACTAAAACTTTGTACGACCTCTACATTCTATATAAATACTCAGATATATCATACCTTATTAACAGTATAAATGTTGGTGTGTCAAGGTGAAGGTCTTGTTGACGCAGTCATCAAAAAATTGCCTGTTAAGCTGCACGTACCTGGCTATCAGGTCAGAGGTCCAGGCACTAAACTTAAAGAACGTTTCACGAGAGGTGATCAAGGCATCAATAATCCTTGTCTCTCCACAAGTACAATCCAGAGGATTGATATTTTATAATCATGATGTATACCGAAAGTATAATACTTATAAAACTTATAATGTAGTTTAAAATTTTTAAATAAAAGACTTGAACAGTACTATCTGTGTTTCAGTCATTGCGCGTACGTTTGATTTTAATGGCTCTACGTCAATGGGAATATTTCCACCGTTAGTGTTAAAACCACACTTTGATTAATCACTCCGCTTGCAAACTTTCACAGATATAACACTATACCAGTGATAGAGCCTGGGTATAATAAGTTTCACCACTTTTCTGCTGTGAGTGGTGAAAATAATCGACTAGAAATTATTATTCCTGATGGTTCGTATGAATTCAGTGATATCGATAAATACATTCAGAATCAGCATTGCGTCATTAAATTAAACAACAGTACCATGCAGTAGAGAACAACATCGACGTGGTAAAGCTGTTTTCGCTAAAAAGCCAACCACAACACTTTAAAATGTGAGATAACCTGTATGACACAGACTTTTCTATTGATGCTTGAATAGCACCAATATTGCTGTTTCTAAACAACATCTTACCGCTAGTAAACGCCATGTTTCCGATTTAGCGATGGAAATTGTGAGAGTAAAGACGATTCGTTTAGAATGTAATATTGTGGATGGTCCTTACCACGACGGCAACTCTACGCATACAGTACATGAGTTTTTCCTATGGTAGATCCAGGTTCTGCAGTTGATATAAAACCATATAGTAAGGTTTTTATGCCTCTTACGACGCGCATTATTTCGCATATAATTAAACAATGTCGATCAGAATTCAGTACCTATGTCGTTTCAAGTGAGGAGATTATTTTAATAGTAGAATTGCAACAGAGACCATCATATTATGTTGATTATTAATACTAGTAATCAAGCCGCTCCAGCTTCAGTATCTTCTGTACCTGCATCGAAGACGATTCTATCCTGTGAGCACATGCAGTATCTAGATTCATTGGGTTACGCTGTTAAGAAATACATATATTCCCTAGACCCTGTGCACGACGAGTCAATCAAAGGGAAAGAAAAACACATATCTATTGTATCGGCATTTCCGCCTCTCCGGAAAGAATTGTGTTCGTTTTTGTGTAATCAGCTCAAATGTTTCAGGTGTGAATTAGAGTTTGTGAGTTTTTGGATGTATTTTGTGTGATGCATCTTTGGCTGTCTTGTATGACTTTGGAGAATTCAGATATTGTCATCTATGTCCCGTGTTGTATGTTCGGGTTTATTATGATTTTTTTATACTGTTACCAGTTGGTTTAAATTGTGTTTCTTGTATGGGTGCGGGAGTGTGATTTTGCGTGCTGATTTCTACAAGGATGGGGATGTTATCTGAGTCTAGTTCATTGAGCGTTGTACGTCCCTTATATTTACATTATTTGAGATGCAGACGTCTATTGTTGAAGGTGTGTTGTCTGAGTAAGCAAAATGGTTATATGAATTATTTCGATAGTGGAGTGTGTATGTATTGTGTAAAATACAGTTGTTTAGTTTAAGGCCGTTACCTTCGTTATAGACACAGTTCCAATGTGTGTTTGGCATTAAAGTCCTCTATTATGAGTGTTTTGTTTTGTGAGTTTAGATCGTATTGTTATTCTCGATTTTAGGTTGGCGTACGTTTTTGTTGAAATAATTGGTTACTGCTGTGTTATGTTTTTGTATGGTGCGTGTTTCGAACAAGGCGTTTGTGATGGAGTTAAGTTTTGCTACCGAAAGATGCTGTTTACACTACATATGGGGTGTTACGGAGATTATCGTGATCGTAGTATCGGAGTTTTGGTGTTCTTCGTGTTAAGTGTGTTTCCTGTATGCAGATTATATCTGGTTAAATTTTTTCGATTAAGATTTCGAGTTCGTGAAAATTTTTAAATAAAAAACTTAAACAGTAGTATCTAAGTTTCAGTCATTGCGTGTACGCTTGCTTTCAATGGCTCTACGTCGATGGGAATATTTCCACCGTTAGTGTTAAACCACACTTTGATTCATCGCTCGCGCTTGCAAACCTTCACAGATATAACACTATACCAGACGTAGAGCGTGAGTGTAATAAGTTTCACTGATTTTCTGATGTGAGTGGTGAAAAGCGTCGACTAGAAATAATTATTCCTGATGGTTCGTATGAAATCAGTGATATCGAGAAATGAATAAAGAATGAGGATTGCGTCTTACATTAAAGATATACATCAGTACCCTGCAGTAGAGAACAACATCGACGTGGTAAAGCTGTTATTGCTATATGCCAACAACAACACTTTAAAATGTGAGATAACATGTCAGTATCATATAGACTTTTCTACCGATGCTTCAATGGCACCAATATTGGGGTTTCTAAACAACGTCTTACCGCTGGTAATTCCATGTTACCGATTTATCGGTGGATATTGTGAGTGTAACATTGTTTACATATAATTCATACCAGGACAGCAAACCTACGCATACAGTATATGAGTTTTCTCCTATGGTAGTTCCAGGTTATGCGGTTGATATAAAACCATATAGTAAGAGTTTTATGCCTCTTACGACCCGCTTTATTTCGCATATAAATGTAACTATAATCGATCAGAATTCAGTACCTGTGACGTTTCAAGGTGAGGAGATAATTGTAATATTGGAATTGAGACAGAGACCACCATATTATGTTGATTATAAATACTAGTAACAAGCCGCCCCAGCTTCAGTATGTTCGCTACCTGCATCATGGACGATTCTATCTTGGGCGCACATGCAGTAACTAGATTCATTGGGTTACAATGTTAAGCAAACTACATATATTTGCACACCCTGTGCACGGCGAGTCAATCAAAGGGAACGAAATACACAAATATGCTTCTTAAACCAGTTTGTTTGCCCATAATAATACCTGTGAGTTTGCAATCAACCAACAAGATATTTTTTACGATTGGTCCTCAGCTGTTTTACTAATAAATGGCAGTATTAGGACGAGTGGCACGATTGGAGATGTACAAGTAATATCTAATGCAGCAGCCCGATTATGGAACATGTGACAAATGGTGGTATAGTTACAGCAATTCCAACACGTTTGGAAGCAAACAGTAATGTAACTAGAGCTATAATTCCAGCCGGGTGGCACCCTACTTCATACAATACAATCCTGAAGGATGGCCGTTTCTACTTCTGCATACCTCCTTGCTACTTGTGTAATATTTTCAAAGAATATAGAAGGGTGTTTTTTCAGATAATTGCTGCTATGGATAACTAAAGCTCAGAGCGAAAGAAATTGCTTTATTTTGATTGGAGCAGTCGACGCAATAAGGCATTAAAGTTACATTAAGTACATGGCACTGCAGGTGAAACTTATCCATCCCAGCGAAGTTATACAGAAACAATTTTACAGTCGATTGCTCTAAATAAAAAGATCCTGGTACAATATAGAAAATGGGAAACGTATGAATTACCAAACCCGAATAATCCTACGAAAGGCTTGTGGTCCATCAAAACATTCTCAAACACTGAATAACCTAGCTTTTTTATTGGTATATTCCAAACGGTCGATAGAATAACGTTAAAAAAACCTCAAAAACTTTGATCATGTAGGCATTCGATATATAAGATTCCACTTAAATTCTCAACGAATCCCCACAGAAGGCATATAGAAACCTACCTTGGATTACAAAACTTTCGAAATACATCCCATGTTTGTATTTGATTGCACCAACTACAGGGAATCTGAAAATCCATCTATGGTAGGTATCAAATTGGACATGGAAAGCACCAACAACTTTCCAATCACGCAAAATGTTATTTTTTCATTATACATGATTGCATCATCGAGTGTGCCCCACTCTCCAATATCGTGCGCTATATAATGTAGCTATAAGGTTACTGCAATCGCTCTTAAGATGAGGTGCGTAGTCATCGATACTCAGGGTTTTTGACTACCTGAATTTACACCTAAAGAATTTGAGATTTATAGTGGTTTCCAAACTGAGCATTGTGTGTTTAAACCACATATGTTTACACCAGCAGTCATGATCAAGCAACTGTATCGAAATTTTTCCATATGTCACACAAGTAGAAACTGTCGACTCATTCAAAAATACGATTTTGTGTTGTCTTGCTTATCACAGGCTACATCATTAAAAATTAAATTGCTCTTTGCATCTGCTGTATCTAATATCTCTTCGTTTTCACTTTTGTAGCATACAACATCTCCTTTAACATGCTATATTTAGTTAATAGTTAGCTGCTTGGGGTGTTACAAACACTATGAAAGTTAAAAGAAACTTGGTATGGGTGTGAAATCAGAGACAATCACCAAAAGTAAACGTAGCAGTAAAAAAGTAAAGTGCGATGGTAAAATACCATTCGAAAACATACTAAATTTAAAGCAAGGCTCAATAAAAGTTGGTAAGGAGGTTCCATCTGTGAACAATTTACTGCATCTAACGAGAGAAGTGATTGAAAATTTTGGTGGCCGTAAGAAAGACAAGACACCTCGAGTTATCCCATACCGAAAAATGAAGGTATCTTTCCACTACTACCTCTATCTTTTTGTGTTCTGTCAGCAGTAGGTGCTCTGGGGGCGGTGCTGCAGATATTGCTAAAGCTCTTAACGATGCTAAATCAGCCAAACAAAAATTGGAAGAATCAGAACCTGATAACTACACGATGGAGGCTATTGCTGTTCGTCAGCGAGGTAGTGGTTTGTATATGAAGAAACAACGAAGCGGTTATGGGTTGTATTTACATAAACCAAAAAACGTATATGTTGTTTACCTCTAACATATGTAGATCTTGTGAAATTTTTTGATAAACTGAAAATCAACTATTTTAGATGCGAGACACTTTATCATCAGCTGGACCACGTAAAACTGAATCTTCGTCATGAATTAGCAAACAAACAGCCTGGCAGTTATTGGGTTGCAGTTAGGAAACGCGGTGATACAGCTGTGTACTTTGACTCTATGGAAACTTGAAGCCACCAATTGAATTGTTGTGTTATCTTAAAAACCATACTATATTGTATAATCATGATGTATACCAAAAGTATAATACTTATAATTGTGGTCACTTATGTTTAAAATGTTTAAATAAAAGACTTACAGACTAGTGTGTAATGACTAATGTAAAGACCTGGTGTTCTTCACCTGGCAGTAAAATAAAATCAATAATAGAACGGGGTCAGTAATAAATGCTTATTTGCAAAATTGTGGATTCCACGGCACCAGGGCAGACGTAGGAACTGTGGAAACAACAGTAATGTAATGACGAAAAATGTAAATACCTGGTGTTTTCACCTGGTAGTAAAAATAAAATCAATGAGAGAACGGGGTCAGTAATAAATGCTCACTGTCAAAATTGTGGATTCCACGGCACCACGGACCTGGTGTGGGCAGACGTAGGAAATGTGGAAAAAGCAACTTTTTCACAAGGTGTGTGGTATTGTTGTTGGCATTGAGATTGTTTCTCATCAGCCACTTTTTCACAAGGGCAATGTACTGACGACAAATAAGAGAACGGGGTGGCAATGAGCGTGAATTTGAGACAGATGTAGCGAGGTAGAATAGGGAGACTCTGTCTGATTTTTCATACGAAATGCCCTTGCTTTTATATGATGCTGATACACCTTCTCAATGCTAGAGACGCGCACGCCGGTTATGGGGCTTTCGTCACGTGTATCACGCAACACTGAAAACGACATTAGGTTCATATTGCAGTGTATTCTATATGACTTCGGCTATACCATGTCTCCTTATTAAACATTCTCATAAATTAGCCTGACAAAAATGGCATATACATCATATTTAATAAAATATTCTAACAACTTACAAATTTACACAGAAAATCATTTCATGTCCTACTTACATTCATTACTATTTACAGTATTTTAGCATAATCAGAATCAGGGAACTAGAATATCAGGAATAAGTGCATATTACCTGTTAAAATACATTTACAAATATAGTTGCAAGTATTTATTTTATGATGCATTTCGACCTGCTCTACCATTGTTTTATCAACAATATGCGGTGAAAAATAATTCGATTTATATTATTTTCTCTACACGGCCGGTTACAATTGAAAAACATAACATATTTGTATAAATGATTTAGTACAGCCACGTTAACCATAACATTCCCGGGTAGGGCGGATACAGGATCCATAAGTGCGAGAGAAAAAACAAGCGTGACGTCTACGGTTGGTTACCTGTAATAGACGCTCCGCCGTGAGAACCGGAGTAACGTCTGTGCGAAATTACCACTAAGTCGTATAAACGTTCCTTGGGAGTGCCACCTATACGATGTTTTAGGGACTACAAAGTAGGTTGGCGCTGGGTCTTCACTATATTTCAAACTACTGAAATTGGCAAACACAATAACAGACAAGAAGGGCATAGTGTCATTTCGATCGACACACTTCAGAGGGCATAATAATAATATGGAAGAAAAACGTTCGTTGCGTGTGCCGCCTATAGGATGTTTTAGGGACAACAAAGTAGGTGGAGTCTCACCTGGGCGCTGACTTGGGGCGGCTGCACTGTGAACTACGCTTAACTACGAACTGAGAAGAAGTTGGTCAATATTTGTTTAAGCATACAAGGCCGTGCCACCTCTGGAAGTGGTGTGGTCCTTGCGGTATGCCTTTATAGATAGATGTTGTCCGGCACGAATGTCGGGGCCGGATTAGTTGAGAGTGACCTACGTCTACAGCGCCGCGTAACAAAAACGTAGTCGATTTCAGTGCGGACCGTCATAACAATCGACACCCATTTAAAGGGCAACACAAAATCCGAAACATGACTACAGGGGTAAAGTTACGTAAGCAACAACCGAAAAATATAGTTAAAGACCAAAGAAGAAGAAAAACGGACCGTCACTATCGTTCCGACGTTTGTCCTGTATAATGTACGTCAAGATATTACCCTATGTTCTTGTAAATCAACATCACCATGGACTTTTCGGAAACATTTGTTTTTGAACAACTCTGTTTAAATATTTTAAATTTGTAAAACGTCCGAATTTTTCAATGGGAATGTTGAAAGTGATTAAAAACACAAATCTGCTTCTTTATATAACACTTACCTCCTTAATTTCTTCAATAATTCATTTAATTCATTGTTATGCGCGTTATTACCAGCTGCCTAAGAAGCCACAATATGGGCTGTGTGGAGTGGTTAATCTACATGCCAAAATCCAATGTTCTGTTGGAAATGCATCAAGAACGAACCCCGCCCCAAATAATCTGCCCCATTTCCGTCCAGTATCAAATTGCATGATAAACTGTATTATTTCTCGTATGCAGATCATTTGGCGGTGATTGTAAGCGGAGGAAATAAGGGTGACCTACAAAACAATATCAACTGGTCAGTGACAAGGGTGGAAAACTGGATGGCAAATAGTGGACTACATCTTGAGCCTCACAAAACTGAGAGTATAGTGCTAGTGAGACGAAGAACACTGAGAACAGTAACCGTCAAGTTGGGCAATGCAGAAAATTGTGGTCTTATCTCTTTATGGTGTTCAGTAACGTTAACAATGATATGACGGATACTGGATCCAAAAGTGACGAGAGAAAAAAACGAGCGTTAAGTCTACGGTCGGTTACCTCTAATAGACGCTCATTTGTCACGGTTAGATGCTTGAGATTATCGTTGTGGTATTAAGGGGAAGATAGAGGATTGCGAGGGTGATAAAATAAGTGATATATTCTTGACTGCAATGTATGCAAGAACAAGAATATTTTTGATAAACAGACTGTATATATTACATGAATAACTTGCTGAACCATAACCTACTTGTAATATATGTAGTTCATGTTGCAATTGGCTAATGTTAACCTGGTCAATTGTGTAGTTTAGACAGGAGACGGCTGATTTCAAGAACAAGTTCTATTGTTTAAGGGCATATTTAGTGCTATTTTTTCCACTACAAAGGCAGAGTTCGTACAGGCCTGTGTAGACAAAGAAAAGCGCAAGCACATTAAATCAATGTTGTAAAAGAAAAATAAATAGGTGAGTTGTATTGTTTGTTTTAAGCATGCCTACAGCAATTTAAAAAGGTTTGACATAATTTTAAATGCTACAAATTTGTGCAGATTTGAACCTGTGATGAGCACCAATAAGTACAATTTGGAGACTTCGATTCATCACAATGCAGTTTTATACCTGACGATCGTTTCGCTAACAAAATCAGCTTTACTACTACTGGATAAAATTTAATGTACCATGTTTAATTACATAACGAATTATTGTTAGGCGTCGATCATTGAACCAAAAATTTATGTACTATGTTTATTCAAACAAGCAATTAAAAGTTAGGCTTTGGTCATTGAATAAAAAATAATGTGCTCTGTTTTTCGTAGAAGCAAGTGAAACGTACGCTTCGCCTCACTGATAAATTAGATTTACTGTCGTTGGAGAAAGTTCAATATAATTGCTCATTCGAGTGAATAAATGTTGTGCCCGTGTCGTTTGAAAAGAAAATAAATGAGGATGAAGAGTAATAGGTAATGCTAGAGAAATGTGTAATATTATGGGTAACGTGGCTGTACTAAATCATTTATACAAGTATGTATTGTTTTTCAATGATAGGCCGCCGTGTAGAGTAAATAATATAAATCTAATTATTTTTCACCCCATAATGTTGATGAAAACAAAACTTATTTAATGGTAGAGCAGGTCGAAATGCCTCATAAAATAAATACTAGCAACTATACTTGTAAATGGATTTTATCAGGTAATATGCGTTTATTCCTGATATTTTAGTTCCCTGATTCTGATTAAGTTAAACTACTGTAAATAGTAATGTATGTAAGTACCCTTGGAGGTTATGAAATGATTTTCTATGTAAATTTGTAAGTTGTTACAATATTTCATAAATATGATGTAGATGCAATTGTTCTCAGGCTAACTTTATGAAAATGTAGAATTAATAAGGAGACATGGTATAGGCGAAGTAATATAGAATACACGGCAATATGAACCTTATGTCGTTTTGAGCGTTGCGATATGGAACGTCTGATCACGGACTTTCGCCCCAATTAACCGGCGTTCGCGTGGTTGAGACTGATTGCAGTACCTTTATAGCTACAGTATATAGCGCACGATGTTGTAGAGTGGAGCATACTCGATGATGCAATCATGTTTAAATAAAAAATAACATTTTATGTGATTGGAAAGTTGTTGGTGCTTTCCATTTCCAATTTGATATCTACCTTAAATGGATTTTTGGATTCCTTGTACTTGCAATCAAAAAAAACATGGGATATTTTTCAAAACTTTTGTAATCCAAGGTAGGTTGAAGTTGTCTATGAGCGTTGAAACTCAGTCATGTTTCTATATGCCTTCTGTTCGTTGAGAATTTAGTGGAGTCTTATATATCGAATGCCTACAAGATCAAAGTTGTTCATGTTTTTCTAACGTTATTCTATCGATCCGTTTGGAATATCACAATTACAAAAAGCTAGGTCGTTCAGTGTTTGAGGATGTTTTGATAAACCACAAGCCTTTCGTTTAATTAATCAGATTCATACGTTTCCCATTTTCTATATGGTACCAGAATCTTTTTATTTTGGCCAATCGGCTGTAATAATTGATTCCGTGTAACCTCGCTGGGGTGGATAAGTTTCACATGCAGCGCCATGTACTCAATGTAACCTCAATGCTTTATCTGCGTCGACTGCCCCAATCAAAATAAAGCAATTTTTTTCGCTGTGGGCTTTAGTTATACGTAGCAGCAATTAACTGAAAAAACGCTTCTATAGTCTTTGAAAATTTTACACAAGTAGCAAGGAGGTAAGCAGTAGCAAATACGGCCATCTTTCAGCATTGTATTGTATGTAGCTTGAATTAGAGCTCTTGCTCCATCACTGTTTGCTTCCAAAAGTGTTCGAATTGCTGTAACTATACCAGGTTCTCTCACATGTTCAATTATCGGGATGCTGCATTAGATGTTACTTATACATCTCCAGTCGTGCTACTCGTCTCAATCCTGCCATTTATTAGTAGAACAGTTGAAGACCAAACGTAAAAAATATCTTGTTAGTTGATTGCAGAATCACAGGTATCATTATGGGCAAGCGAACTGGTTTGAGAAGCCTATGTGTGTATTTCTTTCCCTTTGATTGACTCGTCGTGCACAGGGTCAGCGAATATATGTAGTTTGGTTAACATCAGTACCCAATGTATCTAGATACTGCATGTGCTCCCAAGATGGAATCGTCTACGATGGAGGTAGCAAAGATACTGAAGCTGGGGCGGCTTGATTGCTAATATTTATAATGAATATAATATGGTGGTCTCTGTTTCAATGCCAATATCAGAATGATATCACCTAGAAACGTCACAGGTACTGAATTCTGATCGATAATGTTTATATTTATATGCGAAATAATGCGGGTCGTAAGAGGCATAAAAACCTTATTCTATGGTTTTATATCAACCGCATAACCTGGATCTACCATTGGAGTATACTCATATACTCTATGCGTAGGTTTGCCGTTGTTTATATGTAAACAATATTACACTCTCAATTTCCACCCGTAAATCGGAAACATGGAGTTTACCAGCCGTAAGACCTTTAGAAAACCCCAATATTGGTGCTATTGAAGCATCGGTTGAAAAGTCTATATGATACTGAGATGGTATCCCACATTTTAAAGTGTTGTTGTTGGCTTTTAGCGAAAACAGGTATACCACGTCGATGTTGTTCTTTACTGCAGGGTACTGAAGTTTATCTTTAATGTAAGAGACAGTGTTCATTCTGAATGTATTTTTCGATATCACTAATTTCATACGAACCATCAGGAATAGTTATTTCTAGTCGACTCTTTTCACCACTCACAGCAGAAAAGCAGTGAAACTTTTTACACCCACGCTCTATATATAGTGTTATAACTGTGAAAGTTTGCAAGCGCGAGCGATTAATCAAAGTGTGGTTTTAACACTAATGGTGGAAATATAGCGTACGCGCAATGACTGAAACACAGATACTACTATTTAAGTCTTTTATTTAAAAATTGTAAAAATAAGTGACCACATTATAGGTTATATAGTTTTGATATACATCATGATTATACAATATCAATCCTCTAGATCGTGATTGTTGAGAGACAAGCACGATCTAGATTATTGATGCCTTGATTACTCGTGAAACATTCTTTAAGTTTAGTGTCTGGGCCACAAATCTGGTAACCAGGCAGCTCAAAAGGTAATTTTTTGATGACTGTGTCAGCAAGACCTACGCCTTGACACACCAACATTTATACTGTTAATAAGGTATGATATATCTGCGTAATTATATAGGATGTAGCAGTCATACAAAGTTTTAGTTAAGTTAGCGATGCGTATTGTAAAACACGCAAAAGCCCACAGTCACAAACATAGATGTTGTTGTTACCACAGCATCATGACCCAAACAGCAAAGACATGGAGTTCTTTTACCAAGTTTCAGTTTCAGTTAGATGTTGATATGTGGTCCAAGTGGTTATGGTTAACAAATATTATGTTAAGTTTGTTGTTTGGTCCAAACGGCTTAAAATTTGAAAACGTATACGTATACTCAAAGCGTTTAAAT